>QYAN01000064.1:0-314566 GCA_003988815.1 Chlorencoelia australis | reverse complement strand
TAAATACCTAAAAAATATAATAATAGCTATAATTAAACTATTATATAATATACTAGAGGCAGGAATATATTAGTAGGCTATATATTATAAATATTATAAAGAGAAACTATTAATAATAATATTAATTTATAATCTATATCTTCTATTAATAATAAGAAAGGAATTTAAAATAATAGAGATATAAACTAATAATACTCTAATTTTGGGAATAAGAGAGTTTTTTAAGAAAGAAAATTAAAAACTAAAAAAAGCTAATTTAATAATAAAACCAAAAAAAGAATTATTATTAAGATTATTATTAATTTTCAATAGATATATATTAAAGAAAAAAGAAAATAATATAAAGATATAATAAAAGCAATAAGGCAAAAAGTTAAGAATAATAAATTTAAAATTACCTATAAGAAAATAAGAATATATAGAACAAAAAGCAAGAGAAGCATATCTTACTATAATTTATTAACTAGAAGCAATATTCAACTTATTAATAATAATACAAAATAAAAAACCTATAGAAGATAATATTATAAACCTCAATAAATACTTATAATAGCAAATTAACTATTAAGATCAAAAAATTATATATATCTTAATTAATCTATTAAAAGCAAAAATATTTATATTTATAAATAGATTATTTATAAATAATAAAAATTTAAGTTCCCAAATTAAATATAAAATCATATTAGCAAATAAGATCATAATAAATAAAAATTTTATAATAAAGAGAAACCTAATTTATTAAAACTCTATAAAAAATAAATAAATAATAAGAAATATACTAGCTTTAGAAATATATAGCATAATAAAAAAAGTAAACATAACTATATCTATTAAAATAACTATCAAGAAGATAACCAATTAACTAGGTTATAAGGAGATACTAATAATAGCTTATACTAATTTATATTTATTATATAAATACTTAGTTAAACTTAGAATAATAAAGGAGAAATATTTAATAATAAATATTATAGCTTTGCAATAAAGTTATAAAAGAAGAGAACTACAAAAAGTAAAATAGATTAATAGTCAAGATAACCCCGCAAATACAATAACCAAGAACAACTATAATAGGGCGTTAGAAAGATTCTTAGATTATAATCAGATTATAATCCAAGTAAAGGGATAGATAAAGAAAAAGAAGGATAAAAAGGGCCAAGGGCAGGAAGAGGGGAATAGTGAGTAAGAGAAAGAGAAAAGGATATTTTCGTAAATTTCGATAAACTAACACTATACTAAGAAAAGAAAGATTGCCAGTATTGGCATAAATAGTAACACTAAGCAATAACGCTGAGAGCGTCGAATGTGGGGTAATTATCGTAGATCTTGCTTAGCAGGGAATCGGCGAAATAACCGAGAAACATGGTTTCTATAGTAGGTATAAAACCTCTATAGTCTTTCATAGAGTAGATAGCAATCAATCAATTAACAAAAACCATAAGAACCAACCCAAAGATATATCTGTACAGATATATCACCAATCCTGGTGATATCAACACTTTTACTCTTTTTTCCTTGTGGTGCGATTTAACAAAGGCATTGATAATTGCGAAGAGAAATGCGCGGTGGTCAAGGGAATCAAAGCTATTATAACCAAGTGAAGTCTCACCCGCATACAATCCGTCCATTTACTTGCTTATTCCAGGTATTCATTCAACTCGCATACCAAAAGGAAGAAGGTCTGTATCTATATAATGTAGAGGATGGTCCCTCATAGCAGACGTGCTTCTAGACTATGCTTCTCCGCTATAAATATTCTGTTTCAATGTAATATCGCTAGAAGCTGGGCGTGCAAGGATTAGGCAAGACTGGGTCCTTTCCCTTAAGATATTTTACCTTGTACTGTCAAGTGTCAAATCAGCAATGGTTATGTATGTGACAGCGTATTACTATTGTCATCCAAAGAAGGGTCGTTATTAATTCAATTCTAAGCTGCTGTCAATCCTCGATATTGTTCACCGAAGAGCCTAGTGTTTCTCCTAATTAGAACTAGAAAACAGGAGTTGCGGCCCAAAATCAAGACTCTTGACCAATTAACTAAAATAACCTACGACGGTCACTAGGAACGACGGAAATATTCGTTGATTTTTTGGAATTTCTTTTGCCGAGAAAAGTGTAGCGGGTTAGTATGGGGTGATTAGCCACTAGTATAGTAGTAATTAAGGCGGATGTGATACTGTAGGCAAGTCTCTAGGGATACCTATTACTAGGCCAGACACGATAATCTACTCTTTGATAGAATTCGTGTTGATGTTGATGATGCTTGAATTAGAAGAGAGCCAAAGTCAGAAGCATAGATAAAGTAAGCGCCTTTGGCTGCTTTGCCACGTGATTCTATCTGATATTCCTACATTCCTACAGAACTGTTTCTTACGGTGCTAGGATGCTTTTGTCTATTGATTCACTCAAGTCTCAAGGCCATAGATCTCTGGTTCAGAGCTTGATGAATATATAGAGACTAAGCCTTTAGTAAAAACCATATGAGACTAGCTAGAGCAAGATTATTTCTGCATGTAACTTCCTCTACCTCTATAACCCCACCAGAGCTCGTTATAGTGACATAGTAATGAATTTCTAGTAGTTGTTATTTTAAGAATTATCGCTATCCATATTATGGTTATTGTCGAGCTTTCCTTAGTAAATCCATTTTGATTTCGCATCCATATTATTTTCGAATAGTTGAACTTTAAGGCGGTTTACAATTTTTTGCTTCAGGGCTTTCTTGTCGACATATATCCTCATTATTTTTTAGTACTTTTTATATTATTTCCTTTGATAGAGAACCAATCTTTCTTCAATCCCAAGAGCTTATATATTACTTCCATTGAAGGACGAGCCAAGTAGCTGAATGTTCGAAGTTTTGATTATTAAGTTGAGCTTTCATAGAGCATATCATAAACTTATCTGTTGTTTCCACTTCAATTCAGACCTTCTTCCAAACGGTGGCATCTGTTTCAGTACTTAATGCCTGTGAGGGAGTATATAAAGATTGACTTATCCATAAGCTGGGCGGCGTACCACAAAATTACATAAAACGAAATTTCAAAGGAGTTCACATATAGCGATAGGCACAGCAGAATCCAGAGATCGGCAAATGACATTAAATTTCTTGAAAGTCTTGTGTCTCCTTTGAGATTTTATATATATACCCCTTGTTGTCAGTCTCATTTTCGTTGTCTATTCTATAAGGAAATTATCATTTAGCTTATCCTCATAAATCTACTTGGAGTTTTGAGATTCATTTAATTTTGAGCGTTGGGGGATTCTAAGAGAGACCCTAATGAAAAATATCTTCTGTTGCTTGAGAGCTTTTTTCCTTAAACTAATATTAGAAAATAGTGGGTCCGGGAGATTGTATATCTGAACGCCTTAGCCATTTCCTCTTCGCAACATATTGTCGTCTATCTATGAATCTCAAAGTGATAGTCGCAGAGAAGTTCGCACAGATTCACCAAGCTTCGTGGCATGATCTCTAACTCTTGCAGATCTTAACTTCAAGCCTCAAGTATATAAAACTTGCCTACTCTTTTGATATAGTCTACATTAAAACGAAGGAAATTCTTGGAACGTATGATGATAGATATACTAGTCATAACAAAATAAAATCGTAGTTCAAGTAGCTAGAGAACTTCTCAGTCCCTAGTAAATATATGCGGTTATTCTATTTATTGTCACTAATTCCTGTCTCGCCATATTTACTTGCTCGTTGTCCTTACTCTCTTAGTGATAGAAATCCGTTTCTGATCTTGCTGTCAGAAGCCGAGACATTTTGTCATGAAATTCTTGGTCAGATGTTGCGCTAGGAGAGGGTACACAAATAGATCCTAGAATAAACGAATTCATGTCCCAAACCATGGCTGGCTAGGTATCGTGCTGAGCAAGTAGCGCTGTAACGGTTCATTGAGCGTTATAGTATGAATGTACTCTACGAACAACCTTTTTTATATAAGAAATTCAAAAATCCAGGGCTCATTTAATCAATGGCAAAGCTAACCTGATGGGATGACGTATGAAGTGATTTACTCTTTATGGCCCATTCACTCCCATTTCTCTGGTAGCAGCTAGTAGCAGCATGAGATGAGCTGTAGAAAGACACACTTAGACCTTGACTATATATCGATGAACGGCACATTAACAAGTCCTATGGGCGTGGTCGTAAGAAACGGCTGGGTATTCAGATGCGTCAAAGTATATCCAGAATGCTCTCTCAGTTGTAAGTTCTCGGAATCTGTTAGGAAGAGCCTAATCGCTCATCGTCTCTGAGGTGCCTTTCACGTTTTTCATAATTGTCCATTCCGTCCTTACCTCTCACTTTTTATTCAAGTATTCTGGATAGCTGTAAAGACTCGAGTTATCTTGAAATATTGAACAGGAAAGTTGTTATTTCTTAAACTCTGGTCGACATGTCGCGGCCTTTTGGTAGGCAATATATGTACTGGGACGCGGAAAGTGATGATTTGAGACCTTGTACAGACAACGCAACCCTAAGACCCGTAAATATCGGAAGGTGCGACTAGAAATTCGGGACTTGGAGATAGAGTTTTCCTCGAAGGAGCTCTTGTACTATACTTTATATCTAATACGAATGAGTTGGTCGGCTATGGGTGTCGTGCAGAGAATTTCCTTTTCCTATGCCTTTCATATCAAACGTCCACTCTTCAGATCCTTTCTCCTGGTACATACTTCTTGCATACATGGTAATTACAGATATAACGACAACAGTAATCGGCAACAGGCCAAGCGGTGAGTAGTGAGAATTATGAATTGGCAACCAAAGCTCAATCTTCCCAATACCTAAAAACTTGGGTAGGTGTGACAGCCAAAACCTTACTACCAATTTCGGAATATATGGTTGAGTGTGTCTCCTAGAAAGGGCTCGATATGGTCGCCTAAATAGCTTCTTATACAAGAACTTCTTATTATTGGAAGAGACTCGAAGCTTGTAGGGAAGAGCTTCTCTTATCTTGAAAATCACTCTTCACTCATCATTACCAAGTAGTGTAACTGAATTGGGGGGCCACTAAATTATTTGCCTATTTCCTACTTTCGAGACAGCTTCAGAATCTTATTCCACCTAGAAACCGTATGGTTTTGGTTTATTAATGGTGTAATCACTACTCTGCGTCTGACATTGGTTAATATAATTGATAATTTGAATTCCTACCCCTCTTGTCTATTCACTCACGAAACACAAAGTCAGTAATCTGATGGCTGTTTGGCATGACGATTTCTGACTTGAGTCTCAAGAGATCTTCTCCTAAAAAATACACAAATATTTCACTTCAATTTTCCTACTAGCGGTCGAGTTGTTCACTTGCATAGTTCATAGCAAAATGGATCCTTTAATCTGGATGAAAGCCTAACAAATGTCACATTCTGTATTTAAAGAAAATAGTGTAACACAACTTAGCCCTGCAAGCCACAAAGAGGAGTCTCTCAGCCCCGCCTCGATCTCGAGAGAGCAACTGTGAAAAGAGGAAACAAATATGTCCACTTCAATCATTTCCCAATAATGGCAGCATCAGGTCATAAATCCTCTTTCATGCGTCTCATCAACAACGCCTTTCCCACATTTGCTCGCAACGACTCCAACGATGTCGACCTCTCCCCCACTCAAGCCGACAACCTCTTCAAACACCAATTGGCACTCGAAAATCCCCGCTACCTCTCTGAGCTTTCTTTTCTCGTCGTAGGCATAACGAATTCCGACGTCATCTCCAAGAAAATCCACAAAGCGCTCATCAAGCACAATCTCATCCTTCCAGCCCCATCATCAGATACTAGCTCTTCAGAAGCCCAACAAATGACCGTAAACACGACCGCAATCACGAAATCATTCGCCAATCAATTGGCAGTTATTAGTATTCATGCTCAGAGGAAATTGGTAGGAATGTTGTTTTTCTGGGAAGAGGAATGTACGAGGTGGAGGTTGCTGGATCAGGAAGAGAAGGAGATTTTGGAGGCGTTGCAGACGTGGGAGAGTTATGGGAATTTGGAGTTGGCTCTGGAGGCGATTGAGATGAAGAAGAAGATGTTGCCGACTGAGAGGGGGGAAGGGACAGCGAATGTGGTAGGTGGGAGGGGGCATGAATTACCTGGTTATGATGGATGATTTGGAGAGGAAAGAAATGTATGTTAAGAGTTATTGGATTGAGAGCGTGGCTCATTTCAGGATGAACACCAGGTTGATGTTTCTTTTAAGAGGCTCTTATGCAAGGAGCCTGCTTCATTTAGGAGCCGGGAGCTAATGAAATGATATCATCATTGACTTACTTTCCTGAGACATCTACAACTTTTCTTTTAAAGCTCTACTAATCCAATATCAAACAAACTCTCATTCCTGCAAAGAGCACATTCTCATGACGAAGACCTTTAATCTGCATCAAAATGGCAAAGCCCAGAGTCATTTACTGGTTCCGGACAGACCTTCGCCTACATGATTCTCCAGCCCTAAAAGCTGCATTGGACCTCAACGCTGAAGCTTTTTGGCCCATTTGGACATGGGATCCCCATTACGTCTACAGAGCTAGAGTCGGACCCAATCGATGGCAGTTCCTGTAAGTCCCCATCTTTCATCAAGCAAATTCATCTGAAATTCATTAGAATCGATTGTCAAAATGACGTCTCCAAATCCATCACAAAACTGAACAAGAAATCAAAGCTTTTCCTTATGAGAGAAGCTCCTCAGACTCTATTTCCTAAGCTCTTCAAAGCATGGAAAATCACTCATCTCGTTTTTGAGAAAGATACAGATGCGTATGCACGAGATCGGGATGCCGAAATCATGAGAATGGCTAAAGAAGCCGGAGTAGAAGTGATTATTCGTTCAGGTCGAACGCTTTGGGATTCCGATGAAGTGGTTAAGAAGAATCATGGTAAACCCACCATGAGCATAAGTCAGCTGCAAGCCGCTGGCTCCAAAATTGGTGATATTTCTCGACCTATACCTGCTCCAGAATCATTACCCGATCCAGGAGAGATGAACCTGGACTTTAAGCAAGACCAGCCACGCCAAGATCCGGACTTCAACAGTTTCTCTAGGACAGAAAAGGACAAGTGTTACGAGAAGATATCAGGACCAAATGAAGATTTTGCGCTCCCTACCATGGAGGAATTAAGATTACCACCAGCAACAACACCACATCGAGGAGGCGAATCCACTGCCCTCTCAATGTTGGACAAAATCATCTCCGACGAAACCTACACTGCAACCTTCGAAAAGCCCAAAACAGCACCAACAACATTCTCCCCCCAATCCACCACCCTCCTCTCCCCATACCTCCATTTTGGCTCTCTGTCTGTTCGAGAATTCTACTGGCGAGTCCAAGACATCATCTCATCCTACCCCCAAGGAAAAGCTTCCCAACCCCCCGTCTCCCTTATAGGCCAACTACTATTCCGAGACATGTATTTCGCCGCCCAAGCCGCTTTAGGCTATTCCTTCAGCCAAACAATGTATAATCCTTATTGTCGATTTATTCCCTGGCACTTACCCTCTGAAATAAACCATCACACAAAACTTCCTACTGGTTCTTATCATGTGGATTCTGAAGAAGCGGAAGTTTGGTTTCAGAGGTGGAAATATGGAAGGACGGGATTTCCTTGGATTGATGCGCTTATGAGACAGTTGAGACAGGAAGGATGGATTCACCATTTGGGACGCCATGCAGTGGCGTGTTTTCTGACGAGGGGAGGTTGTTATGTTAGTTGGGAGAGGGGTGCGGAGGTTTTTGAAGAGTTGCTGATTGATCATGAACCGGCTTGTAATGCGGGAAATTGGCAATGGTTAAGTTGCACGGCTTTTTATGCACAGTTCTATAGATGTTATTCTCCCATAGCATTCCCGCAGAAATGGGATAAAGAGGGGGAGTTTGTGAGGAGATATGTGCCGGAATTGCGGAAATTGGATAAGAAGTGGATTTATGAGCCGTGGAAAGCGCCGTTGCAAGATTTGAAGAAGGCGGGAGTGATAATTCGTGGTGATGGGGAAGAAGAGAAACAGGGGGCTTATCAGAAACCAATGTTCAATTTTGGAGAGAGGAGAACGGTTTGTTTGGATGGGATGAAGAAAGCTTATAGAGTGGGACTGTATGGGAATGATGAGAGTGTGATTGATGGGAGTTGGAGGAAGTTGTTTGATGGCGGTGCGATGGAGAAGAATGGGAAATTTATGAAACATGATGGTGTTGTGGAGGAAGACGAGAATGGTGCAGAGGAGGAGGGGGGACAGAATAATGGTGGAGATATGGGAAAGAAGGGGGTGAAAAGAAAGGGGCAAGGAACACTCAATGAACATTTTAAGAGAACGAAAAAATAGCCACAGACTATTTTGTATTAGCTAAGTTGAAGGGATTAGCCACTGAATTTTACTAGAGTATCTACTAAAAAAGCTTTTATAAATTTAAGTATAGTTTATCTATTATAAGTTTAATAGATGATCTAGAAGGTTTTTAAGTATAGAAGAGAAACACTCAGCGCAGTTGTCAAGTCAGCTCTAGAGAGAAGAAAGAGGAATGTGATAGCTAAAGAAAGAAAATCCCGTTCTAAATATTTTATCAATGAGATCGTTTAGTATTATGTGAATTCTAAGACTTACTAGTAGTCTACCTATTAACGTGTATATTCCCATTGAGAACTTTTACAGTACATTAAGCACGAGAATTTATCAACAATTATTTATCATTGTCTAATAATATTCAAGATAAAAATCGCCGAATCCCCAACCCGATTCTCCCGGCCCTCTTCCTGTCATATCTCATTAACAAAGCCCACCTCAACCAACTGATCAAAAGGCAACTTCATATCCGCCATCTTGGTCCTCGAATTCTCTCTAATCCACAAAAACAACATCAACAAACCTCTCCTGATAAGATTTGTTCCATTCTTGATCTTCATTTGTTCTTTACCCATGATGTACACAACCTGAGCTTGCGCAGCGCGATTGATAACGTCGAGTTCTGCTTGGATTTCAGGAGAATGTTCGACGGATGAGGCGGCCGAGTGGGTGGATGAAGTGTCCCGGGTGATGAAGAGGACTAGTTGCTCGACTATCATACGGCCAATATCGGGAGTGACCACATCGTCGGTGTAGCCGTGACGGATGGTAATTCGGTAGCAACCTGGAATAGCTGTACGAGTGATGACATAGCGTTCAGCTTCTGGGATGGTAGGAATGTACAGCGGACGGATATGTAGAAAAACGATGATTTCCGGTCTAGAAAGGAATTTGCGGACGAACTGGGTAAAGACAATGGGGACCATATCGCCGATTTTGTCGAAATAGATACCGAGCCCGCCAACTTCGGTGACATTTCCGCCACCGAAGGCGTCGGTGAGTTTCATGCCACCTTCGGTTTTAGAGAGGAGGTGGGAGGGTTGGAAACGATCTTTAGCTTCGGAGGCCCATTGTTGCTCTTTGCCATAGCGCCAGAGGACGAAGATGAAGCAGAGAATAGCGGCTAGGAGGAGTGTGAACCAAGCGCCTGTTGGCACTTTCACGAGTGCTGATGAGAGATAGACTCCGTCCAGGCAGGCAAAGGTAAGGAAGAGGAATAATACGATTAGGATGTTAATTTTCCAGATCACGATTGCAACCAGTGACACCATGCAGGTTGTAATGAAGGTAACAAAAATGACACACACTCCGTAAGCATTTCCAAGACGTGTGGTCTATGAATCTAGTTAGCGAACTAATATATATATATATATATATTTTTTTTGCATGACAAATGAATGATTAACTTACGTTACTGTAGACAGCAGTCACAACGACTGTACCAATCATCAACAACCAATTAGCCAATGGCATATACACCTGCCCGTGGAATAGCTTAGAAGTATGAACAGTCTTGATGTGAGGGAAGTAAGACATCTTCATGACCTGGGATAGTAACTGAAAGGCTCCAGTGATCATTGCTTGCGATGCTACAATGGCAGCAAGGATTGCAATCACCAGAGAGAAGTAGAATGTCCCAGGAATAACAGTTTTGAAGAAAGGATTGGTATAAGCAATTCCAGTGGCATCCTGAGAAATATACGCAGCCTGCCCAATATAAGCAAGAAGTAAGCATGGGAAGGCGAAGGCGAGCCAAGACAACTGGATAGCTCTTTTGCTGAAAGCTCCAAGATCTGCGAAGAGTGCCTCGCATCCCGTGAAGGCGAGTAATAGCCCACCGAGGGATTTCCATCCCTCTTTACCGTTACGCATAAAGTAATGTCCAGCAAACCAAGGACTAAAAGCCTTCAGAACAGTATAATCAAATTTCACCAGATTGTAGATACCGCAGCATAGGTTGAAAAGGAGCCATATGATGACAATCGGGGCGAAAGTACTGGCAATTCTGTGTGTACCGAATGGCTGAATGGCAAAAAGCAAGATGAGGATGGCACACGTTGTTCCTACAATGGTAGCGCTGCTAATGTCGGGCTTTGCAACCTCGATACCTTGAATTGCTCCAAGGACTGATTGCGCTGGGGTAAGAACACCATCACTATAACGAGTTAGATTCTTCAATTTGCAAATCTGGGACATTCAGCTTTGAAGCCTCTAAATCCTTGAAATATTCTTCTCTCCAGATCTCCTTCCTCATCAACATTTGAAGAAAACTTACGACATAACCATAGCAACTCCAAGAACACCAAGTATTTTTAGAACAATTCGGGCGACTTTGGATTTCTCAAGAAAGTTCCTCACACTCTTGTTCAATGGCTTCATCTCGTTCGTTAGATGACGCTCCATCTTAACAGTACCTGAAACGTTCGGGTCCTGTTGGACGATATTTGCATAACGAGCAAGGAGACTGTAAAGTGCAAAAGTACCACCCTCTCCGTCATCATCGGCCGAGAGAACAATGAACATATATTTTACAGAAACCATAAGTGTAAGTGTCCAGATGATGATTGAAAGTGCACCAACGAGATCATCGTAACTTGGCTGACTCGTGAAAGTCGATGAGTACACGTATAGAGGACTGGTACCTATAGCAGTCGCCAATTAGAGGAAGTTCAATAACTATTCATAGTCTATCTAGACTTGCCGATATCGCCATAAATTACGCCAGTAGACTGGTATGCTAACCATAGCAGAATCCATCCCGTGTAAGTCTACGCATAAGAGATTAGCTTGGAAACATATCAGCATTAATTGTGGATATGTATACCTGTTTTTTCCTGTGATTTAGATCCGCATCCGCGATCTCAGCTGCTTTTCCCTCAAGATCATAGCTAGTGACTTTTTGAGATACTTTAGATTCGTCAAGAGCAGTTCCATATGCCGACTTTTCCGACTGCTTTACAGGATTGATATCATCCCCGAACTGTATGCGCGGACCATCTGCCATCTTGGAGGAAACCGGGGGATCCGCACGTTGGGAATCTCGAGAGTAGAAAGAGCAAAAGTGCTTTCAGAGAGAGACCGGTGGTGAAAAAGACGAGAAAGTGACGTAGGAAAAGAGAAAGGAGATGTGAATGAAAGTCTCTACTCAACCTCTCTATATATCTTTGCTCTAGCTTCCGCCACCGTCAGCTAACGAAACGATGTGAACCTTAAGCTTTCCATTCCTAGACGAGGCCGGAGATGCCCCAATATACGTATAGAACCATGCAATGCAGAGTGCAAGCACGGAAAAGTTCCCGAGGGACGGTTCTTATCTTGACGTTCACGATTCCCGACCTTATCGTCGAAAGCAGATTCGAGCAGGCTAAAATGCCTCATGCAGAGGGGGAAATGTACAAAAATCCCTCAAAACGCCATGACAATCAAGAATAAGTAGGAGATACAGCCTTCCACGCCTAAATTTAAATAAATGCTTGTTATTCGGCCGCTAAAATGTCGGGGGGTCCTTGTCAGAGTGTTAGAGTTACACCTGGGCTATACTCCGTAGGTAATGAAGAAGTAAATGCATTGCCACCTTGGGTAGTACAGAGCCGCTTAAGTCAATATTTGCTTTTAGGTTCTCTTGATTTTCTAGTACCTCCTTCCCCTGGCAACTAGCGGGCTAGACCAAAATTATCCGCATTCTGTCTGATGGTTTTGAGACTATGAAAAAGAAAGATTGCTCCATGCGCCAATTAAGTATCCCAAGGATTATCTAGATTAAAAAAGAGGTATAGAGTTGAAGTGCGTAGGAATTCCTTGGCGGAAAAAAGCTAAGTGAACTAGGCCTTTTTTATTTTAGATACCCCTACAGTGATGATCTAGAGAACTTCATCGGATACCATGTTGGCTTGTCTCTATCTTAAAAATCGAGATGGGTTGAGATAATTTATTCTAAAAAATATCATTTACCTATATATATCTTGCAATATCTACAAGTACTATCATCTAAACAAACACGCCCCCCCAAGCCCCCCCGGAAGCATTCCATAACCTCGTACGTATTCCTCCTTGTTTCTTTCATCTTCAAGGTCTCTATGTATAGTTAGTGAATATTTCAGCTTTCATGATCAAGTGGTGGGTTGGTAAGAGAAACAGCTCTGCCAAGACTGACAGCAGTGACAGCCAGTAAGAGAAAATTGAGCTTCTAAGCCTACCTCTTTACCCATGAATCTGATCCTCGAAGATCTTCACAACTCTCTCCCCCTGCAAATACTCTCTGAAAGCTACAACATCCTCCTTCTTTCCCCCACCACTAGGCAGCGTCGCGAAAGAAGCTTTAAGGCCAGTTATATCTATCAGATGTGCCAATTTCATTGAATATCTGAAACTGAATTCCTTTCGAAACCCAAAAAGTATTTAAGTATTCGGAGAGTTATTGCACGCTTGCTAATAAGATGAATTTACAAATTTTCATGTCGACGACATTGGAAAATGAGCCTTTTTCCTTCTAGTCTTTTGCGATCACTGGAGGCATTGTACAGCATGCTGATGATGGTTGAGACGTGTTTTGCTCTCCTATGAAGCTCATCGATTATGTTATGTTCTGAATCAAATGAAACTGCATAGGCTGAAAAGGATTTCACGTACTTTTATGGGCAGAGGAAAAAAGTAAAGCCTTCTATCTATACCTTTATACCTTGTCGTCTCTTCAACATGATAAACGGGACTCAAGACTATTATTACCTGAAGCATCCCATAGTCTCATTGGAAGGTAAATGGAGATAATTGTAGATCGGCTCAAAAGTTTGAATCTGGAAAGACGTCACTCATTCGAACCAATTACATGAATTTGAACGAAGGAAGTTCTATGCATTCGTTTGGTGCATATCGTGACGATGTAAATGAGCTCGTCTATAACCATTGGATGATAAGATTATTTGAAATCCAATCAAAAGTTGAAGCACAAATGGAAAGCAAATTCAGATGAACCCCTCTATGTTTAAAGAATTTATTGATTCAAAAGGGGGGGGCCCTCTGGCTAGGCGAGGGGGAGCCGAGATGCTTGACAACGAATCCATTGCATCTCCTCTCAAACTTCATCATTATATCAACTTTGATATCTCTAGATTCTTCATCATAGTCTTTTGCTTTCAAGTGGTATACTGGAGACACAGCATCAATTTTCACGGATATATGATGGATTTAATGACAAACCTAAAATGGTGTCACAAGGCCGTAGTTCGGACTGAAAGAATGCGGTCCTCGGATCGCAAGCTAATTTTGACGCAAAAAGGTCCCAACAAGCTGCAGGATTCTAAACTCCTTCCTATGTCCATTATTTGCTTCATTTGATTGGTTCTTCTTCTGTAAATCTGATGCTATAATGGCGAACGATGATGATTTTGCGATCGCGGAGTCAACGGGGACCGTGGATACATGTTCTCCTGGTCTGTATTAAAGATATCAAAGGACCACTGTCTTCATCTCGTTCCTTATATTCAAATCAACATCTATTTTCGTCTTAAATCCAACGTACGACTGCAATCAAGCAAACATGCTCTTAGACGAACTCGAAGCATCACTTGAAAAACAGGAGAATGGCGATCCCACACCGTCACAAACCATCAGTGCAACAGAGCTCCAGACTGAAAATCTGGAAAGTAATAGTGTTAGACTTCGGCTTCCAGAACCTCGAAGTGTAATCGTTGATTTTGACGGCGACGAAGACCCCTCCCAACCATTGAACTGGCCGACGAAAAAGAAAATTTGTACAACTTTGCTTTACGGTCTTACAACTGCCGGAAGTACGTGGGCAAGTTCGATTTATAGCTCCAATGTGGCAGAAGTTGCGAGGGAATTCAATGCCTCAACTGAAGTAAGTATCTTGGGATTGACGCTGTTCTTATTTGGGTATGTTCCTAGACTTTCCCCTATATATTGCGAATGTTCACGACCTCTGAAGGATCCAAAGAATCTAACTTAATCATAGTTTTGGAATTGGTCCATTGATATGGGCACCATGCTCGGAAGTCTATGGCCGCAGAGTAGCGGTTCTTACACCATACTTTATTGCAGCGATATTCTGTTTTGGAACGGCAACAGCAAAAGATATCCAAACCGTACTCATTACCCGTTTCTTCGTCGGTTTCTTCAGCTCAGCCCCCGTTACGAACACGGGAGGTGTTATGCGCGATATTTGGTTACCTAGACAGCGTGGTGTAGCTGTTCTCTGTTATTCCATGGCCGTGGTAGGAGGACCACTCTTCAGCCCAATCGCCGGTGCAGCTCTCGTTCAAAGCTCCCTTGGTTGGAGATGGACGAGTTATATTACCGGCATTATGATGTTCGCAATTCTAGCAGTCGACCTTTTGATGATTGACGAGACTTACTCGAAAGTTATTCTTGTCAGCAAGGCAAAGAAGCTGAGACGTGAGACGGGAGATTGGGCTCTCCATGCGAAGCACGAGGAAGATCTGGATTATAAGGATTTAGTTCGTAAATTTGGTCTGCGACCATTTCAGCTGTTGTTTACCCCTATTTGCTTCTTCGTTGTACTTTATGCTAGTTTTGTATACGGCGTTGTCTACCTGTAAGTTTTCATGCCGTTCACGTTTTCGAGCCGGATTCTGACAAACATCCAAAGCAATTTCGCAGCCTTCCAGATCGAATTCTCAGAAGTCCGTGGTTGGAGTCCCGTTGTGGCCGCTCTCCCAATGCTCGCTGTTGCCCTTGGTTGCTTCCTTGGGGTTGTCATGTGCTACTATAACCAGTCTTTCTATATATCTCATCTGAACGCCAACAACGGACGTCCCGTTCCTGAAGCTCGTCTTCCACCGATGATTGCTGGGGGATTTTCTCTAGCAGCAGGTTTATTTATATTTGCTTGGACAAGTCCCGCTCACATACACTGGATTGGTCCTTGTATCGGTGCTGTATTTATGGGGATGGGATTCTTTGGCATCTTTCAAGGCTCCACGAATTACCTGGTTGACACCTTCAATGAATACGGAGCATCAGCTGTGGCAGCAAACACTCTCATGAGGAATGCATTTGCAGGCGGCTTTCCTCTTTTCACGGACCAGATGTTTCACAAATTAGGTGTGCCGTGGGCTTCTAGTCTTTTGGGGTTTGTGGCAGTTGCGATGATCCCTATTCCTTTCTATTTCTATTTCTGTGGGAAGAGTATCAGGGCAAGAGGCTTTTGGGCTAGGAAATCTTTGGAGTAATTTTCGGCCATTCGTCAGATTTTGAAATTGCTTGGGTGGCTTACATGTATCTTAGAAGGGTTTTGTTATGTAGCTTACATTCCTTCAAACGAGATTTTATGACGTTCCATGCTAGCACCCCACCTTCTTCACACCTCTACCTCTTCAAAGATTCTATCGAATAAGCAACATTTATATTATGGAACATACAAGGAGCGACTTGCATCGGTCCAAAAGAGTCCGAATCGATATAGGAGATCCAGCTAATGCAGCTGTTATTCCTGCCACGATCAAATCTTGTAACGTGCGCAATCGAATTCCTTATTTTATACCCCCCCGGATCTGTGCTTGCATATGTTTATACACCTGCTACACTACTTCAGTCCTCTTCCAAATTAGCAAAAGCTAACTTCCCGATCATCAACAGGAGTGCAGGCAGCAAAAGGTTTGGAGAAAGCTCCCATCTCAGCAGAGAAGAATTCGCTGACGGATAATTTCCTCTCCAGCTTAAATGCGATGTCGTTAAGGAGCCTTTTGAGGCATGTTCACGATGCCGTCGATTGAAGATATCTTGCAAAATTGATTCGGATTTCAAGAGAGTCGCAAAACGAAAGTAAGATAGCTCATCATAAGAAGATTATTGTGAGGAACCTTTTTCTAACCTGAATTAGCAAACATGCAGAAAAGGAACAAGAGATTAGTGATCTCAAGCAAAAGCTTGCAGAGACAACGGCCAAGCTCGCAGAATTTACTGGGCAGGCACCATCTGGACAAGATCCTGGGGAGGTTTACCCCTCCCCTATGGCCACTGAGCAGCCGAAAGGGCAGGATCTAGGAGATGTAGCCCTTGCTGGAGATCGTTTGGCGTTTCTTTTTGAGCAGTAAGTCCTCTCTCTCCGTCTCCTCAATGTCTGCTTACCCAGCAGGTTTTTCACCCACTACCATCCCTTTTGTCAAGTCTTAGATCCCAAGCAAAATGTTGATCACTGTTTCAACCTCTCGCCTCTTCTAGCCTGGACAGTCGTGATGATTGCTTCTCGGCGGTACTCCCAAGACCTAGATTTATTACTCAAGCTCACACCACCATACAAACAACTACTCTGGGCCACGCTCTCTGAAATGCCACAAAGATATCACACGGTGAAGGCACTTTCGCTTCTTTGCATGTTCTCTCTGCCCCTTACTGTGGACTTATCGAAGAGAACGGGAACAGACAGGCTAACTGGAAGCTTTGGCCTGAGTGAAATGGATCCCACATTCATGCTCGGGGGGATCATGATGCAAATTGCTTTGCAAACTGGGCTTCATCGGACGCATTATGCTCAAGATTTCATCAGGCTGAAGAGAGAGGTGACTGAAGCTGAGATTAAAGATCGAAAGTTAACATGGGCTTTGTGTAATATTGTGTGTCAAAGGTAATCACCTTAGATTCTTAGTCCTTTTTTTTAAAAGCTAATAGCCTCAGTGTAAACGTCATGTCTGGACAGCCCTCTCAAACAATCTACGACTGGAGTCTTAGTGTAGGCCTCTCCCAAAGCTGGGATCGACTACCAGTCGATGTAGAGCAACATCTTAAAATCCAGCAATTTTCTGATAAAGTCACAAAAAGACTTTACAGCGATTCCTCAGACCGTGTAGGTCTAATTCCCGAGGAGAAGCAAAACGCCGTTTTAGCCCTCCTTCACATAGACTTGCAAGAACTAGAATCTCTTGCTCCTACATTTACTCGTAAGTGGTTCTCTTCACCTGAGAATACTGGAGAAAGCTGATGTCTTTATTCTTTATAGGAATTAATCAATTGAATCTTCTAGCGGCGAAATTACATTTCTCATCCTTTGCTTTCTTCATTCCCCGCCACTCACCTACCTATTTAAGCTCCCTGACAACTTGTTACGACGCAGCTAAAACATTCATCCAAGCAATACTCGACCACGATCTGCACTCCAACATTTTACAACACTGCCCCGATTTCATCACCAAAACACTCACTTCAGCCATCTGTGTTCTCCTCAAAGTGCTAAACTCATTGCTAGCCATGCATTTCAATTCAGCGGAAGGTAAAGCACTATTCAGTTCTGCTATTCTAGCACAAAGAACAATTTCTCTGAAGCCAAATGATTTCGTAGATCGGGTCGCAGAGGTAGCAACGAGAATGTGGAAGGCAGCGGGTGCCGGGATTCCTACTGAGGGGATGCATGATGGGGATACCCTGGATTTGAAGATTAGGAGTCGGATGTGCTTTAGTCATGTTTATGATTGTTTTTGGGGGTGGAGACGATATGTTCAGCAGCAGAATCTGGGAGCCTGTAAGTTTCATATATTCTCCTTCGTGTATAAGAAAATGGGGAACCCGCTGACATGTGACTTAGCAGATACTTCGACGGCTCAACCCCCACAAGATTCAGGAATTTCAAATCCCCATATGGAGCTCATGCCGGATTACCAATTGATGACATCTATGATCGATGACTTCGACTTCTTTGATGCACTGAATTGGACATTCGATGATGGCAATTTTAATTACTAGCAATCAAAGCCTTATGTGCGAGTTCTCTTTTAGCCCATCAGGGACCAACTTCACTTTCTGAAATATTTTACTGAAGAGCATCGGGGGAGTTTTGTTGCTCATCTCAAAACGGGCATACACTTCTGCTCATTTGCTTGAGCCTATCAAGGGCTATATATATACTCAATTTGGGACAGCCTCATAGACACGATGAAGATTGAGAAGTAGAAGAGGATATAGAAGGGAATATTAATGAAGTTAATGATGTGAATCTTATATACTCTTCAATGGCTCCTGCCCTTTTACGGCTCCCATCTCCTTCCCAAAACGACTTCTCGAAGGGCCGACCCCTCTACCCCAATCCAAATCTTGAAATTGATAATAGCTAAGCGAGCCGAGATACAACGAGGGGAAATAGTCTGATGCCGAGGCAGCCACCATGCAGGAACTTCTTTATCCGTCTTACCCCTTTTGGAAGCCTTCATCGTCATAGTTGGACTTCTATAGGACTATGAACTTTCGAACTCACGGAAAGGCTAAGGCAATTGGCTCAGAATTGCATTATTGTTAAGGTACCGAGCCTATTGGTGAAGCTTGGTAGTAATCTCCTTCCCAAAATGCGATCAAGTCGATTTTCCAAGAACAGTTTCACGGAACGGTTTCCCCATCTTCCTATTTCAGGCCAATGATCCAGTGCAATCTTATTATCTGTGCCACAAGAACGAATGCTTATGACGACGCACGAAAGCTATGCGCTTTTCTCTTTCACTTCTTTCCCACGCGGTCGCCGCTTGTGTTGGTTCTTTACCTTCGCCGCCTGCTTATTTTATCGAAGCGCTGTCAAAAACCATGAAGGGCAGTGCAAGGTCTCCTTCTGACCAATACAGGAGCTCGCTTTCACGCCAAAATGTTGGAACTGCATCGGTTAGATCCCTACCGGGTCTCTGATAAGGTCATCGTCCCTGGAAAGGATCACACGAAGGGACTCCTCGTGTTCCCCGACCATGTGCACGGCCCATTCCTCCCGAATCTGGCAGCCATACTTAATCTGCATTCCACCTCCTTGAATATTAAAGTGTTTTTGTTTCTTGTGAGGGGTGCTTATATATCCCACTGGACCATTCGTTTTCCTTTTTCCTTTTTCCTTTTTCTCTCTCCTTTCTTCACGGGCGAAGTAAGCTAATATTCCTTGATGCTATTAATTTTTGGAAGCTTTTTTATTAGCACCTCATAATGCTATCTATAATTTATCTCTCTCTCTTTCTCTCTCTTTCCCATCCATTCGGGTATGCCTTGAATCAACGAGCTCCACTGGCAGAAGATAAAAAGCGAGATTTCATTGGTTGGGTTGAAGGATTAGTGACTGATGTCGAGAATGCGTTCGCAGCTGAGGCAACTGGTATAGAGGGTGTGCTTGAGAGCGCCATCGGAGTTTCACCAGCTGTAGCGAGCGAGATTGAGAGCGCGCTCGCAATTCAGGCAACTGCTCCTCCAGATCTCCCTCCAGGGTTTTCAGCAGCTCCTTATTATCCTACACCCAAAGGCGGGTGGTCGGCTGATTGGAATGTCTCATACACCAAGGCGGCAGCTCTGGTGGAGAGAATGACGTTGGCGGAGAAAGTCAATATTACAACCGGAACCGGCGAGACTATGGTAACTAGCTAAGATTCCGAATTAGATGGAGACTATTCTAACCATAAACGTCATATAGGGACCATGTTCAGGGAATACAGGCGTAAGTTTTCGCTCATGTCTCATATTGATCAAGTAGTTACTTACTCAGGACCTTGTTTAGCCAGCCGTATTTGTTGGATTTCCCGGACTCTGCCTCCAGGACTCTGCTCTAGGCGTTGCTGCCACCGAAAATATCACCGCATTCCCGGCTGGGATAACGACTGGTGCGACCTGGAATAAGGATTTAATGTATCAAAGAGGGCTGGCTATGGGCGCAGAAGCACGTGGAAAGGGTGTTAATTTACTGCTGGGTCCAGTTGTCGGTATGAAACTTCAAACTCTCGCGAATCGATCTTAGCCTACGAAAAGCTAAGAAGTCTGAGTTTGATACTGATAAATAACTAGGCCCTCTTGGAAGAAAACCTCGCGGAGGAAGAAACTGGGAAGGGTTCGGAGCAGGTAAGAGGACCTCCATTTTCAACTCAGAGCAATCACTAACTTAATATCAGACCCTGTGCTTCAAGCAGTTGGTGGTTCAGAAACAATTCAGGGGATACAAGCAAACGGCGTAATAGCAAGTATGTATTCAAACCCAAACCTTTCAGCAGTTCTGAAGCTCCTGTGTTGGCCAAATCACTGACTTGAGATTTTAGCCATCAAACATTACATAGCGTATGAACAAGAAGAATACCGGCAAGATTCTAGCCCTTTACCCCATGGCTGGGGCAGTAGAGCTTACAGTTCCAATGTTGATGACCGGTATGTTGGATGAGTCTTCATAAGTAGATTGTCGTACTAATTTACAGAACTATGCATGAATTGTATTTATGGCCATTTGCCGAGGGTGTCAAGGCTGGCGTTGGTGCGGTTATGACGTCCTACAACGAGATTAATGGGAGTGCAGCCAGTCAGAATGCCATGTTAATCAATGGTATACTCAAAGATGAGTTGGGATTTCAAGGATTAGTAAGTTAAATATTTCTCTGAGTGCTATCTAAAGTACTTACGATTTCTAGGTTATGACGGATTGGCTTGCCCATATTGGCGGCCCTTCATCGGCCCTAGCTGGGTTGGATATGTCAATGCCTGGAGATGGCGTACAAGCCCTTATTGGAAGTTCATATGTATGTTTATTTTATCCGTCACACCACATCTTCAAGAGATTCCATGCGATGTAGCTGAATTGTCCACATTTTTCTTGAGACATGGCATGGTTTTGAAGCTCACGAGATTACCAATGCCTTATACTGACTCAAATCTTTCCAGTGGGGTGATCAACTCTCAACAGCTGTTCTTAATGGTAGTATCCCTGTTGATCGACTCAACGATATGGTTACTCGAATCGTCGCTACCTGGTATCAAATGGGACAGGATGAAGACTATCCAGAAGTCAACTACTCAGCGAACACAGACGATGCAACTGGACCCTGCTATCCCGGTTCTGCTGAGCTCTGGCTCACATGTACAGTGAACGAATTTGTAGATGTCCAGTCTGCTGCTCATACAGAGATTGCTCGCAATGTTTCCCGGGAAGCTATTACGTTGATGAAGAATGACGACAACGTTTTACCCCTTTCGGTCAATGCCTCTCTGAAGATCTTTGGGTCAGATGCTCAGACTCCCACGGAAGGCATCAATGGTTGTGCACAACATGCTTGTGATAGCGATGGAATCGTTTCCATAGGCTGGGGTTCTGGTGAGTTCATTTCTCTTTTCGAAGGCGAAAGATCCATGCTAATATTCATTGAGGCACCGTAAATTTCCCATACATCGATGCCCCAATTGATGCCATTAAGAGAAAGGCCGCCAATGCAGTATATTCAAGCTCGAATACCTTTCCGAGCGGCGAGACCGCAGCATCGGGCGACATTGCCATCGTTTTCATCAACAGCGATTCTGGAGAGGAGATTTTCCTTCCAAGTCCTGAAATTGTGCAGAATAATTGGGGTGACCGAAGCGCAAGTGGCCTATACACATGGAATGGAGGGGATAATCTCGTTGAAGCCGCCGCTGCTGCCTTTAGCACAGTGATTGTCATTGTCCATACTGTTGGACCAATCCTAGTTGAGAATTGGATCGACCTTCCTTCCGTGAAAGCCGTTCTTTTTGCGCATCTCCCTGGGCAAGAAGCTGGCGACTCACTGACAGATATCCTCTTCGGAGACTATTCACCAAGTGGACATCTACCATATTCGATCCCAGTGGCAGAAGACGACTACGCACCTTCTGTAAGCCTAGCAATGGCTGAAAGTGCCATCCTCGGATTGAACACCGGACCACAAGTCCAAGACACCTTTTCCGAAGGCCTCTATATCGACTACCGCTATTTAAATAAAAACAAAACTGCACCCCGCTATGCTTTCGGCCACGGTCTCTCCTACACTAACTTCACATTCGGCACACCTACCATCCAAGCTGTCTCGACCCTCCTTGCAACTCCTCCCGCACGAACATCCAAAGGCCCAACCCCAACCTACACCACCACCATCCCACCTTACTCGGAAGTCACATGGCCGGCAGACCTCAATCAAGTCGACCGATATCTCTATCCCTACCTCTCAGCCGACGTAGCCTCAACCATCACTTCAGCCGCCAACCCTGGCTTCCCTTCTGGCTACTCATCCACCCCAGAACCTGAGCCCGTCGCAGGCGGCGACCAAGGCGGCAACCCTCATCTCTGGGACACCATGTTCACCCTTTCTGTACCCATCACCAATACGGGCACCGTAGCGGGAAAACAAGTCGCTATGGTATTCGTTCAATATCCGAGTGATACTCCGTATGATATGCCGGTTATCCAATTGAGGGATTTTGGGAAAACGGATACGCTGGCTCCGGGGCAGTCGGGAAGTGTGACGTTGGTGTTGACAAGGAAGGATCTTAGTGTTTGGGATGTCGGGAAACAGAATTGGTTGATTCCTGTTAGTGGTTCCGGGGAGGTGTTTACTTTTTGGGTAGGGGATAGCTCGGCGAATTTGTCGGTTGCTTGCACGAGTGCTTCGAAGTGTTCGACGGGGTTGAGTCCTCCTGTTTGAGGGGTTGGTTTGGAAAGGGGGAGTAATAGGATGGGATGGTATATGAGGGATAAGGAGTTTTCATATGTATATATAATGTGTCATGACTTAATTAGTGTCTTACTTTTCTATTCTATAGAAAGAAGCGAAGGTCCGTAATATAGCTCAGAAGATTTGAGACAAATATATAAACAACTGAGCATAGAAGCCAGGAGGCAGACGAATTTTCATTGAAAATAGAGTCTTCAACTAAGTTATCTCACCCCATGCCCCCCAAACTTTTGTTGCATATCTCAAAAATTCTTAACGGATGTATCTCCCTGTTTGTTCCCTACAAAAATATACTTATTTCAATATTTTAATCTAAAATCCCTTTATTATTACCACTCTCCTACCAAATCTCCCTTTTATTCACTATCCCCAATCTCTGCCTCCTCTTTCTAAAAAAGGGGTTTTTGTTGCATATCACCAAAACAGTAGTCATGAATTTGTGATATCTTGTTCGTTGCAATCTTATGGCTAAATTTCTTGCTTTTCAGTCCTTCTGGAATCCAAATCCGTTTGTGGCCCTTCGGCTTTCCTCTTCTCACCCGTCTATTCTACCTTCTACAGTTAACTTCCAGGTTCCAGGTTTTATTGTACATTTATCCCTCAAAAAATCTCTATGATGAACCGCCTCATAAATTGACCATGAATCGCCTCCTTTTCCTATGCTGCGAAGTCCCGCAAATGATCTTATTTTCTATCATTTTCCAGTTGGAATCCCTTTACTTTCCCCTTCAACTTCCCTATTCCCACCTTACGAGTTTAATCAATCCCACACAAATAGTCTCTGTTTAGTTGCATATCGTCCAAAGTCCCGATGATGTTCAATCTCCAATTTAGTCATGAATCTCTTTCCTTCCTTCCCTATGCTGCAGTTATCCCGCCAAGATCCCATTTCTTCTCATTCCGGAATCCAAATCCCCTCACTTAATCATTTCAGCCTCAAGAACCGCGGAAGTGTATGTTGCACGTCGTCTTTCGGATGAGTAATTTCCCGGCTTCTCTCTCAACCTTTTCTTTGGTCCAATTGAAATTTCGGTTTTCAGCTTTGCCGATTTTGAGAGTTTTGATTGCAGCTCGTTAAATGAAAAGCTGGTGATTCATTGGGAAGTTGGAATCGTGTGTATGCACGCCATGCATGCATTCTAGGATCTTGGGATCTTGGGGGTTATTATGTCTGTTTGTTGCACACCGTCGTTCGGATGTGTGTCCTTCCGAATGGAGGCTCTTGCCTCTTTTGGTTGGGTCTTCATTTTTACTGCATCCTTGTTCTTTTGGCAGGATCTTACTGTGCTTTTGTTGTATTGTGAAAAGGTTGGATGGTTTGCTACTGTTTTTTGTGGGGTTGGGGAGAAAGGTTCTTTATTTGTCTTAGGTATTAGAATGTTCTTGGTGGTCTTTTCGTAACTATCGTCCTCCTCTTCCTTTGACCTTTTCTAATATCATATGTCTGCCTGCTGCGGAGCAGAAAGAGGGCGGCAATAATGAAAGCAAGCAGCAGCCTGAAGCTTTCCCAAGCACTAAATGAAACAGATTAGAAGAATCAAAGACACGACCCCTTTTTCTTAATTAGTCATATACATACTTGATAAGCTATCCTGTCCTATGTTAAGATATATATATATATATATATACACACACACACACATATACAATTCAATTCCATCGGGACAACCCTTCTTTCCATTCCAGCTATAAATGCCATGCACCATTTTCCTTAAATTACCACTCCTACCCGACCACAAATAAATAGTAAATATGCCTAAAATCCCCTTATATATACTCCCATCCCCTTCCCCCTTCTTAATTCCCACCGTGACCCATCCCACCACCCGAATTATTAACCTGCATTCCATACGCACCCCCTAAATTACTAAAAACATCCACGTCCTGCCCGTTCCCAATCTCAGGCGGGTCCATGTTAAAGGGCATAAACCACGCACTACTCGGCTCACTCATCACTCCTCCCATTTCACCTCCCATCCCACCACCTATATTCATATTATCCCATGACTGAGTGCTGTCGAGTATAGCTTGGGTGTTTATTGACGAAGGGTCCATGCCCGCATATGCACCGAAAACGAGTTGGCGATCGAGTTGCGGGAGAATGCCTTGTTGGTGGGGTGGGAGATGGATGTGTTGACTATAGTATGGGGTATGGCCGTACATGCTCACGGGTGTAGTTGGGGACATTTGGCTGTAGGATTCGGCTATTTGATAGCTGGTTTGATTTTGCATCTGCATTTGTTGTTGATTAGGAGATATATTTGGTGGAATGTTGGTTTGTACAGGATTGAGTTGGTTAGAACGTGGTGGTTGGGATTTCTTTGGCATCTTGCGTTTGGATTGTTTTGCTGTTTCTGTTTCTTGTGGTCGGAGGGGTTTGATTTCTTCGAAGAATTGCTCGACGGTGTAGTAATCGGGTGCCTCGCCTAGTACGGCGTCTTCCCCTTTCTCTTTCTTGACGGTAACAGCTGGATCTTCGAAGTCGGATTCGGAAACACCGTGGGGATAGACGCCAAACCAATCTCCGTATTGGAAAATGCTTGTTGATAGGGCCGAGCTGCTTGCATCGGGACCTAGTCTTGAGGCATCCGCACAAGCTTTGTACTGATCCCTCAAGTTTTCAGACATAAAGTGGAACATGCCCCAGTACTTCTTCATCTTCGTTAAATACTGAATATTAGTCGCCAGATTTCTCTTAGAGGTCGATTCCATGGTGGTGTTTTTAGAAAAAGCGCCAAAGATCTGAACTGTACTGGAGAGAAATGCGCAGTATCCCGTGAATGGTGCTGCAACGAAATGATCTTCCCCATCTCGAAGGAGTTCAGAAATACGATTGGCTGCCTCAAATGCCTTCGCGCCTGCTTTCGTAACGAAGTCCTTTGGGATGTCCTTAGGCGACCGATTTTGAGGATGGCTTGGGACCGCAAATCGATTCATGAAAAGAATGTTTTGTTGAATACTGATGTGAAGAAACAGGAATTGGTTATCTAGACCTTCCGTTCGGTGTGCATTGAGGTTGTCCTGGGTGTATTTCATTGACTCTGGAAGAGCCCCACTGAATGATTCTGCTTGTTTTGAGAGCTCGGTATAAAGCGACTCAAGATGCCACATTGGATAGGTATCGAATTCGCTGCCACCTAGGTTGAGATAGTTGATTATTCGACCCCAAAGAGCTATCGATCGTATCATATAAGCTGCTACACCCATATTCTCTTTCGCGTTGGAAAGCTGTCCAGTACCAGGAGAAACAGGATGAGGCACATCTCCTCTCAGGTTCTCAGTCGGACCTGGAATATCCATTTGAAAATAGTGTTCCTTGATAGGTAGTGGAATCTTCAATGTTTCCTCCCGAATAAATGCGGGACGATCAGTGCCAGAAGAATTAAATCTGTCCATGATAAAACAGGCCCACATGGTCCTTCGTCTGATCTCTCGATCGATAAAGCTCAACTCAGCTGTACCGTTCCGCTTCATGGGGTCGTAGTCAAGATCTCTATGCAACTGTAATGCATATGCCATGCGGATTGCCGAACCCCCTAATGACCAACTCCGACCACCTTGGCACGTTCCAAACTCATGAAGACCGAGAATTAGCAGACATGTTAATATCGTGATGTTGGGCCATTCATAACGTTTGATGACGATGTCTCTGGCTTCTGAAGCCCATTCCTCTCCTCTTAAAAATGCTGGTGTATCTTTTAGCGCTGGATGGGTCGAAAATCGCGCTGATACAGCGCATACTGCTAGTATTAAAACCGGAGGAACAGTACCAGACCTATACGTGTATGTCAGTATTAATCCAATATCTGACTAAGAGAATACGAACCTCAACTTCTTCATGAAACTTGGTTTGTGCAGTACATGGTATGCCTGCCCATATAGATTCTCAAAGAAAACCTCGGCAAGATGTTCTTGGATCTCTTTTGACGGGAGCGCTTCAGCACCTTCAGACAATAGCTTGCTCTCTTCAGCCTCCTGTGCCACCAGCGACGATGATTTCGAGTTACCGTCAGCATCAGCAGATGCTGACTTAGACCAATCATCAAGTACTGGACCAAACGCTTCATTTGCAGCACGCTTCTTGCCGGCCGAATTTCGAACAGGAATTGTACCGGGTATTGCGGGTTTGACTGTCGCTCTAGTTACTGAAGGACTGTTGGGATCTTGCTCTTTTTTTGGTACAATTTTAATGATACGCTCCTCCATTCTCTTTAGCCTCTTATCTAACATGGCCATGTAATCTGTTCGTGGAGCAGCTTTTCTCGTGGTAACTTTGTACACGCATGGTATCCGTGAGCGGAGACAATGTTTGCAACCGGGCTTCTCTCCCGAACATCGAATTTTCTTCCTACGACAAGCTATGCAGGCCAATGGTAACCTTTTGCGCTCCTTTCCGGCCTTCGTCTTCAATTCACTCCAAGGTGGTATTGTATCGCTCTTCTCCTCCTTTGATCTTCCCCCAAGATCACTCCCGTCTCCCACTCCACCACCATTCAATCCAAACTCATCGCCATATACCGCATCAATTCCCCTACTACTGCCTGGGCGAATACTCGAAGGACTGGCTTCGTCCGAAGCACCACTGAAGCTCGAGTTTCTAACACCATGCGCTGCATGTCCACCGTTGAAGTTAGCTGGAGGAATCGCAGGCAGCGCAGCTATAGGCTGTTGATCCGATATTGGGCCTTGTGGAGGAACTCCGAAGGCATCTCCTATGTCCTCCGACTTTTCAGTAGCTTGTAATCCCGATTGCTGCGGCGAAGAGAAGGGGAACGTATCGAACGGGGGGTTGAGGCCAATGCCATTTTGCGGGGTATCGATGAAATGTTTCATTGAAACGGATCGCATACTTTTTTACTTTGGAACTTTGGAAGCCAGAAATGCTGTGCGCCGCGTTTGGTCTATCGCAGGATATAATTCCAGGAGCCATAAAATGCGTAGCTTGTTTTGAGGCCGAAACCGCCAGAATCAAACACTTTCATGGCTCCAAAGACAAAACACTATCTCGACTTGCCCGCAGGCACAATAGATTTGAACCAGGATGGCTGTATGTCGATGGCAGAGAAGAATCCTTGAAAATTGTGCTTTCGGTGTATCTCGGATGAGTGGAAGCGAGGCTGTAGGACGAAGATTTTGGTGGAAGCAACTTCAGCAAAGGAAGGGCGTTGATGATGGGGTCAGCAGAATGATGCGAGGGGAAAGAAGGGTTATGTAGATTGTAATTTAGTAAATTTAGTGATAGTCGCCCGTAGATAGTAACGTATAAAGCATAAACTGGACTTGGTACTGTAGTAAGGTATGGTCCGGGGCAGGCTGGGGGCAGCATCTGGGGCTAGAGAAATCGAGCTCGTGCACTAACCATACATACCATGTACAATATTCTGCGACCTACCAATTTCGGGTATCTCTCGCTTTTGCTCTCTTTGGGACCTTACTTCACTTTAAAAAAGCGGTTTTTATCCTTTTTTTCTAAAGCACTCCCTCTTTTTAGCATTATAGCATTCATTCCACATCGCCCCGTCGCTTATAATACTGTATCTATGTGCGGGTAGAAGCGCTCGCTTACGGTGTATGGAACGGAACGGAGTTAGTCTTTCGTTTCGGTATGGAGTAGTAACAGAGATACGGTAATAGACTCAGTCAGCCATTAATAATTAGTCGTGCATTGGATAAAACATCCCTTCCCCGTCGAATGACCACTTAGAGGCCACCTACCCAAGTCTAGTTAGACATTTCTCCTAGGACAATACCATCAACCAATCATTGTTTAACTATGTGATTATTTTATACCAATTATTATTCGTGGAGTACGAAATGCCTTAAATAATAAGTAAATAGGGGGGTGGGGCCATGGGATTTTCGGCTAGCCTCTCCGCCAATCAAATCGCTTGGATCTGTGGCTTCCCAAAACGAGGCATCGAAGGCACCTGCGCAGATACTATTGAGTAGAACATCCAGCCAGCATCAGGATGATAAGTACTCAGCTGTAATCAAACGGCAGATCGCGCAACGATGGCGGAGGTCGCACAGCCAGCTCTGCAACAGGCTGGGAGATCTTTGAGCTTGATACCAGTTGGATTGAAGGAAGCAGCACTCGACTCTCCCACGTTCCGCGCAACTGCCGTCCACTTCTCTGATCAAGTCGAAATTGTCGAAAAATGGCTGGACGCATATGTCAAATCAATATCAAAGCTTGTCCACGATGTTTCTGCTCTCGAAGAAGCATTCAATACCTACCTTCTACGATCGACTCCCCCTTCCAATATCTCCGAAGCTGTTCTCGATCATGACTATACGTTGTTGGCAATGACCAGGTTCGGAGACGGGGCTAGAGAATGGTGGTTACAGACAATTCACGGAATGAAAAAGATGGACATTAATGTTGTTGAGCCTATCAAGTCTTTCATGGCATCTGAGTAGGTTCAAATGTTTCTTATGGATGTTCCGAAGCTTTCTCACTGACGATTCAAGACTACGAAATTTTAAAGACGCCCGGAGATATCTAGAGCAGTCTCAGAGGACTTTCGACAATACTTTGGCAAGGTACGTGAGCCAACCGAAGACCAAAGAACCTTCATCCCTTCGAGAGGATGCTTTCCAGGTACACGAAACCCGAAAGTCATATCTCAAAGCCTCTCTAGACTTTTGTTTGCTAGCTCCACAACTTCGATATACAATCGATAAACTTCTTGTACGCGTCTCCGCAGATCAATGGAGGGAAATGAAGCGTGCCCGGGAAAATGGTTCAGGAAGCTTTGCAAAATGGGGCACGGAGATGGATCGCGTCCGAGGCTGGAGTAAGGAAATGGATGCTGGTGAAAGCGTCTTTAGGCGAGAGTTACAACTTGCTAGACGAGAAATCGCAGATTCTGCTGCTCAAGCTTTTAAGCCGTCTCGAGAATTGGAAGAATACAATCTTTCAACCGTAAATTATCTTGGCTCTAAGGGCCCTTCCGCTGTCAACATACAATCCATAGGAAAGGATGGGGACAAAGCAGGGAAACAGGGATGGCTCTTTTTGCGGACTACCTCAGGCAAGCCTGCGAGAACCATCTGGGTCCGTCGCTGGTTTTATGTTAAAAATGGCATCTTCGGTTGGCTGGTTCAGGGTGTGCAGTCCGGCGGCGTAGAAGAAAGCGAGAAGATTGGCGTTCTCCTTTGCAATGTAAAGCCAGCTGTTCAGGAAGATCGACGCTTCTGCTTTGAGGTCAAAACCAAGAATCAGACGGCCCTTGTTCAAGCAGAAACTCAAGGCGAGCTAATGGAGTGGTTAACTGCTTTTGAACTCGCAAAGAATAAGGCTCTTGAAGCAAGCGCCGACGATCACCCTGGTGGCATTGATCCAGCCTTTGCTATCACGCCCCCTGCGGTCCCAGAATTTGCTGCCAAGTCTTTAGATGGGCATAACACCCATGGCAGTGACGATATGGGCATTGGTGGGTTTGATAGAGCGGGAACACTACCAGTCCCTGGAATGGAAATAATCAGCAGAGGCAGTATTGACATTACCGCACCCCGACGCTCTGTTACCAGCAGAGAAGAAGGCGAGAGCAGCAGAGATCATGCTGTTCGATTAATGCAAAAGCTTGACTTGCATCGGAAACTCGCAGCTGACAATACCTCTCTAGGATCCCCTGCAGTTGGAGGTATTGCCAGTCTCATATCCGCTAGTCATAATATTTTACCAGCGTATTCCACATCAGCTCTCGCTCAGGTTGGACAGAGTGCTCCTACCAAACCTCAGATTTATCCTCTTCCCCCAGCGGCACAGCTATCTCATACCTCTACCTTGGCTCCCTCGACACTTGCCAACCCACCAGCTCCCACAAACCTGAGTAAGGCAGCTGTCATGGTATCTGGAGAACGAGGTATAGGCATTGGTCACAGTGATGCTACGGGTGGAATGCCCAGCGGAATCATGGCCAATTTGTGGGGAAGCAGTAATTGGGGTTATGTTAATCGTCTCGAGACTGGGGAAATGAAGTTTCCCACTCCGGGGAGCAATTCGACTGCACCGAGTCCTACGGTCCGACCTTTGGATCCGTCTCCTAGGCTGATTGGCGATGAAAACCGTAAGCCTGACAATGGACCGTCAGAGTCTCTTCAAGTCTCGATCAGTACATCCACTGATCGACCTCCCATTGCAGCCTTACCCTTACCCTTGTCTCCAAGTCGGAAGGCTTTTTCCACTGATACTGAAGCTGCACGCTCGCAAATCCAACAAGCACCTAAACCGGAGGTTTTCCCTGCCAATTATCCGACCGAGTTAAAAATGCAAGAGGCACAATTTCGGATGCTTTTCCCAAATGTTTCTAGGGACGACAAAGTCTTACTTGTCTTCCGTGCAACTTGGAATCCAAACGACCAGCAAGAATTTCCTGGAAGAGTCTATGTGACCCAAAAAGATTTCTACTTTTACAGCCATCACCTGGGTCTGGTTCTAATCACAGGATGCAGCATGGACAATATTAGCGAAGTCACTGCTGCACCTGGTAAAGATTGCGATTTCATATTCCTCCATCTCAAAGATTCCTCATTGACAAAAGGGTATACTAGGATAACCATCAAGACGTTTTTAGAACCACTTCGACTTCTGCAATCAAGATTGAACTTTTTAATTGATGTGGCTCAAGCAGAAGAGCCAATGAATCTTGAAGATATCATGACTGCTTTGATCAAACTGGAAAATGAGGACCCGGCAAGAAGCCCAAGCATAGAAAGCTGGGAAGACGTTTCAGTCAACACCCCGATCGATGATGGTACTCCGTCAGGACGCAGCCGCAAGGATCGGGATTTGAGAGCCATGATACATGTCGAGCGTGGTCTACAACTTGGTAGATCGAAGAAAGAAATTACAAAATTCCAGCTGCCATCCCATCCTGTGGTTTATGAACCGCCGGGCATGCAACGAACAGCCGTCGAACGAGAATTTGAAATTAGTCCCAAGGCACTTTTTCACGTCATGTTTGGTGACAAAAGTGCGGTATTCCAGCTCCTCTACCACGAACGAAGAGCTCAACGTATCGCGCAAGGACCATGGATAGCTCTGGAAGGGACCCCAATGCGCCGAGATTTCCGTTTCCAAATTGATTATATTGACATGTTCCGACGAGCACGACAAGCGAATGTGGTTGATTATCAAATCATTGATGTCTTAAACGACCATGTCTGCTACGTTGTCACTGATTACAAAACTCCATGGCATTTGCCTCATTTTAGAGATTTTATGCTAGTCTCCAAGATTGTCATTACTCATGTCGCAAAATCGAAGTGTAAATTGGCCATATACACCAAGATCGACTGGTCAAAATCCCCGAAATTTTCCAAAGGCTTTGTAGAACGTCAAGCTTTGGATGACTCAGGAAAGGATGCCATGGATCTTGCAGATGTAGTCACAGATCAAGTCCGTAAACTAGGCCCGCATAGCAGAACAAAAAAGGCCATTCATATATTTGGGCACGTTGGCCAACAGACATCGGTCTCCCTTTTCTCAGCTACTGATCTTGTCAACTCAAAGAGACCACACATTAAGCAGCGTACTCTCACGAATATGCTGTGTGAAACCATGGGCTCGTTTGGGGAGAGTGCTATCACATCAGTGATAATGTGGACATTTGCAGTGATAAGATCTCTGTGGAAGATAGCAAGTGCCCATAGTATTATCCTTGCAGCCTTAGTCCTAAGTGTCTTGATGAATGCGTTTTTCACGTCAAGGGACACATCAGAGTGGTGGGATGAGCGAAATGCTGCCAAATTCATGACTAGAATTGGTGTGGGACCAAATACTTTAATGAGCAAGGCTATCTATCTTAGTGACCTTGATAATGCTGTCAGTACCTTGAAAATGGCGGTGTCAGATCAAACAAAAAGCAGATGGTAAGCAGAATTCTGTGATTGGCCAAGCTTTACTAATTTGCTGTGTTAGTTATACACACTTTATGGATATTGCCAATATGACTGATCTAGACGCTCCTTGGCAATTAGCAGGAGCAACATTATCCGAAAAGACAACTCGATCAACAGCTCAAAGATTACGCAGAACTCGTCAGCACCTAGGATCATATCGTCACGATTTAATTGTCGCTATGAGGGTAATCAACAACGTTGAAAAAGAAATGATGAAGGCCGAATGGGAGAATTGGCTGTTAGACGAGAATAACCGATGTCATCAAGTCCAGGTGCTATTACGAGAAGAAGGGACGAGCACTCGGCCACCAAGGAAAATCAAGTCAGGTAGCTCTAAGAAAGTGATAGAGACTAAGAAGAGGGATAATTTAGATGAGCTAAAGCAGTGGCATGAGGAATATTGTGGGAGTTGTAAGGTAGAACAGGAGAGGCTTTTTCAAGGGAGGGGTCATCTTTCTTTTGTGTAATCCTTAAGATGTAATTTTGAGCGAGGCGTAAGGTGACTAACTGGCATATACACGTAGTTGAAAGACAGCACGTTGAGTTTCTGAAAGCCTTTGTATATATAATGAATACCGCGGAGGAGAGATGGAATATCATGATAATCCACTGTCTTTCATTGTCACTCCTCTTCATAGTCATTATGTTCTTGGTCAGGACTTATGTTCAAATTAGCTAAGATCTTGAAGTATTTAAAGACCCACATGAGGCCTCAACTTCAAAAGAAACCAGACTGTCGTTAGCAAAAAACCCACCAGGAGAAGAGTCTGTTGCTCGATGAACACTTTTCCTACTATCTCACTATATATTTCTTGCTCACCTGTCGTTCCCTGACTCTTACTTTCTAGCTTGGAAAATCTTATGCAGACTTAAAGGCTGATCTAGTGAGAAAAATCAAAGCGTTGGTTCTTTATTCTCAATAAGCTTATGCATGGAGATGAGTGCTCTTTTCTAAGTAGAAGAGGTTAGAGGGTTTATGATATAGGCCGAGAAGAAAAGAGGGTAGAGATGATTGCGGAGGAAGTAGATTAATGTGAAATTGTGATGAAAGATTCATAAGTATAGTTATTTTTCAGTTTGCGCTTAAATTTCCTCTGAGTCCTCTCCTTGTATTAGGAGTTTTAAGACCATGTCCACTAATGGCTGGGGCTTCGAAGCCTTTGTTAGATGTAATATTACAAAATATTGCAAAATTTCTTATTACCTTTTAACGTAAATTTTACATCAGAGCTGTTGTTTCACTTTGTTCTTACTCACTTTGTCGCTGCCATACTAAAATTATATTCATTGTTATCTAATTTTCATTGTCATTAACTTTAGATCTTTCCGTAAGCAATTTTTTTTCTTCCCCTCTACATCCAAGCTGAGGATCAGATCCAACTCTCCTTTTAAGACTAAAGACTCGAAAGTCCCCTATGATGTATGATGGACCCTACGATCCTTCGCTCTTGACTCGTTTGATAAATTAAGGAGGTGTTTATATATAAGGTGAGGAGCAGCTTATATTGGGTTAGAAGGAAGAGAAGGAGAATGAATAGTAGACTCACTAAGTGAAGTCCAAGCTCGTAGGATGTGCGTACTTTCAGTAAATACAAGCAATTCACTACTTTTTTTCTTTTTCGTTCCCTGGCTTTGGGTTATTGATAGTAGCAATAGCGTATAATATTACCTGCTCCTTTAACCACATTAGTAATTGAGAGCATCATATCAGAACTCTTCTAAGATTTGAGTTGAGTACTTGTCATCGCTATCTCAATTGCCTGTCATCAACTAATTACAATTCGGCAGTGTTGTTCACCCTTCTTTACATTCGTTGTTATCCCTTCCTCTTTCTCTCTTTTCACCCTACCCATCTCCCTCTATTCAAACTGAGAATTATGTCGAACTCTATTTTTAGAATTGAAAGATTCAAGGATGCTTTAAAGAGACGTCTTGGGTCAGTTGATCGAAACAGGTCAAAGTAAGAGGTGGACAGATTTATATGGATGAAGGAGAAAGGAGGATCCAGCCGGAGAGGAGGTGGGGGGTATGGATGTGGAGAAGCTTTAGTAGTACCTTGACTTAGAGAGTGAAAGATGTGGTTTGGAGAACCAGTCAATTCGTTACTACCGGTTCACCACCTTAGCTCTATCTCTCGATCATACTGCCAGAGTAGTTAACGGTTATAGGCAAGAAGTTAATTTAATGCTTCCTCTACAGAAAGGTAATGGCTTAATTTAACTTGCAGAGAGAAACTGCAGCCTCTCCTAAATTTTCCTCAGATAATAGTTTTATTGAATTCTCTTCTCATTGCCATTAATAATGACTATTAAGCTGTTCAGTGATCATCATTAAAGTCTTTGACTTCCGCCATCGATTGGATAACTCATCCACTCTTTGAATACCAGCAAACCAAGATGGACGTTGTCTATGTTGAAATGCATTTTGAGATGACCTGCTAATAATGAAGATGATGACTATTAGAGGTATAAAAAGAGAGACAAGAGGTAGGGAAGAGATGTCATATCCATTTAGTCTGACCTACACAAAAGGAAAAAGCACTTTTAGCTGATATTGGCAACAGCCTTGAGCTGTACGTTGCCCGACTTGATATAATAGAAGGTCAAGGGTGACCAGATTAAGCAGGAGCTTGCATTGCTTTGGGACGAGTCATACAATTATGACACGAGGGGGTAGCTAGAAGATCTACTTCCCGCACGAGGCATCAAACCTGCTATTCGATAGTAAAGCTGTCATCTGATAGAGAGATTCGATTTTTCGATTTAGGTTCCTAGAAAAAGAGAGAACTACTCGAATTACTTAGAACCAGAGAAACAATGAGATATTCGTCCGATGAGAGAGCCCTGAAGCGCTCGAGTTCATTGGAAACAGCATCACGTGCTTAGAGTTGACGATCAACGAAAATACTAGTAGTGTTAACCAGTTCACTTTCTTTGCTCTTGAAAATCAAAGTAACCTGCTATGATCCTCGGTAGACCCCAGGGAACATAGAGGGCCTGACGTTGCGAAGACCTTTTTGTCTCGAACGTCATATTCTTTGCCGAACTGCCCCCACTTGGAAAGACCTCTCGAGAAGTTCCAATATGTACCATCTTGCTCTTCATTGCTATGGCTGGGAGTTTTGCAAGTTAGCCGTATCCATGGTGAATTGGAATCGACCTTGTTTTCTTAGAATTGTACTCTAGCAAATTCCGTCGCAGCTTCTTACAAATCAGCCCACTTGACCATTGGCCCCCTCGAAGGCCCTCTGTCCAACATTGAGCTTTCTACGTTTTGTATCAAGCGAATTTTACTTACTTTTGCCTTGTGAAGGTTGGAATATCTGCCATGGCAGCTCTTCACGATGCCCTGAAAGCCTTAGGCCCAGCAGACTTTGACGAAGTCCAGCAAGACGATCTGAAGCCTTTCCTCTCCGAAGCCTTTTCCCACGCACAAACCATTGTCGACTCCGTACCACTTCCTACACCTCCTGACAATTATAGCGCCTTGACTGCTCGTTCGCGTTCAGCCTCTTCTGCTTCCGAAATGTCCCTCTCCTCCGCACGATCCTCACCTCCACCACTCGAAGTCGAAGACTTGCAGAAAGAATGGAAGCCAGTGAAGATAAATCCGAAGGATAATCCGTTGGGAATAAGTGTTTATAAATGTCCGGGGAAAGATGGAAAGGGAGCTTGGTTTGCGAGGAAGAGTGTGCATGAGGGTTTGGGATTCACAAAGTGGAAGAGGGCATTGGAAAAAGAGTTCCCGGAGACATTGAAAGTTCAGGGAGGGCCGGGAGAGGGCAGTATTAGAGGTATTGGTGGGGAGAGGAGAGTAGAATATAAGTATGTCGAAGGAGTTGGAAAGATGGAAGGTATGTCGAAAATGATACCAAGAGGGGATGTGATTCTGACAATCTACCAGTATACCTTCTGTCGGCACAATTTCCAGGCCCCACAACACCCAGAGATTTTGTTACTATGTTCCTTACCTCCGATCAAGCTCTAAAAGATCAATCTAATGGCTCAGAAGAAATTCCCAGACATTTTATGGTTGTTTCTAAGCCATGTAATCACCCTGATACCCCTCCACGACCCGGATATATTCGAGGTTATTACGAATCTGTCGAATTCATAAGAGAAATACCAATCAACAAAGGACCGAAGAAATCTGCATCTACTACATATCTTCCTAGCAAGAACCATTCTAGAAGTAAATCTGCGTCTGATCTGGGTAGAGAAGCTATTCTACGAAATGCTAAAAAGAATCATAATCCACCCATTAGCGAGGAAGAGGAGGCAGATTTTTCTACTCAAAAAGCAGCATTCGCTTCTGATAATGATCTGACACAAAGCGAGACTAGGACAAGAGGAAAGACGATTTCGTTTGATAAATCAAGAGGATATGATGCCAAAGGAGAAGAAATGGATGTTCCGAGGGATGAGGAATCTGAGGATAATCCAATTGAGTGGATAATGATTACACGAAGTGACCCTGGTGGAAGTGTTCCTCGATTTATGATTGAACGTGGCACACCAGGCGGCATTGTGGGGGATGCCAGCAAGTTTTTGGATTGGGCGTGCTCGAAAGATATGGAGGATTTTGATGGCGATGGCGAAGGCGAGGAATATGCTGAAAAACACATGCATGTTCACGATCACAAGCATGATCTTCACAATCCTCAGACCAATGGTCATTTGGTTGGTATTGAAGGGTACTCAAACGGGATTAGTGGAATAGATTCTTCCGAGCCTGCTGATTCGAACGGGGGAGGTTTATACGGGTTGATGGTAGGAGCTGTGGGGGCTGCAGGTACGATGGTCTATAATCATACACCCGCTATGATCGCAGATCATCTTTCCCAGTATAGTTCAGAATTACAAACTACCGATCAAACAAGGCTTCGTCCGACCTCCTCATCATCCAGCTTTAGCACCTCTACAGTAGAAACATTTACCTCTGCTCTCTCAGGAAACGACCACGAAGAACACGAGGTCTCCTCAATCAAAAGCACCACCTCCTCTGCCCAAACAAAAGCCACTCTCCAACGAGATAGAGAACTCCAAAAATTAGAAGAGAAGAAACGGAAACTTGATGAAAAATTAAACCGAGCTCGACAAAAAGAGATTGACAAAAAAACCGACGATACTGAAAAAGAAGCCGAAGCACTTAAAAGAGCGAAAGAAAAACACGAAAGGGAAGTTAGGAAACAAGAGGAAAAATATAAGAAAGAAATGGAGAAGTTGGAAAGGAAGAAAGAAAAAGATGCTGCGAAGTTGGAAGAGAAGAAGAGGAAAGCTGCGGAGAAAGATGAGAAAGTTGCGTTATTGAGACAAGTGGAAGAATTGAAGGCGGAGAATTTAGTGTTAAAGAAGGAAAAAGAGCTACTAAGGGATAATATTGGGGAGTTGCAGTCGGAGAATACGGCATTAGCGGCTAAAATGGGCAGACTGGGTGAGAGAGGTGAGGAAGTTTTAAGGGAAGTGAGAGAGGAAGCGAGAAGGGGTGGAAGGTTGAGAGCGAGTAGTTTGAAGGGATTAAGTGCACAGAGGCTAGGCAGTTTTAGGAACAGTGAAGGGAACATTAGTAGGGAGAAAGAGAATTTACTGCCTGCTCCTCTGGTGGAGTTGTAGTGGGTTGGGTTGGATTGGATATTTCGGGAGTAGTCTTACATTGAGGTTGCGCTCTGGGAAACGGCGTTGCACAGCATGGGCGGGATCATGTATAGAAATGAGTGATCGATGAATTTATATATTGTTTCGAAGGGTGTTTTAGGAAACAGAGGTAATACCTTGATTACGCAGCAGGGGGAAGAGCCTGTGAATAGCTCCTTGCGAGAACTAAGCTGAAGGAATTTCTAAGAAATTTCTAACTACTCGAAACCAATCTTCCAAAAAGGATGAGAACGTGCTCGAGCATAAATACCGATCAATGCTTTCTAAAGTCCGCATACCACGTTGAATAGATTAACAAAGGCAAGTCAGGTCTCCTAATTCGTAGCCTGCTGCAGCTTAAGTAATTGCCATCCTATGCGAATTTCCCTTTCCAGTTGCCCCCTTTCAACCCGCTCGCCTCCCCATTTACCAACTCCACCTCCTCCCCACCGCTAGCAACCAGCTTTCCCTCCACTCCAGCTAATCTCACACTCCCACTCGTCCCCTTCGGTGTCCCAAATTCCAAACTCGTAATTGTCCCATTTCCATCCGCCTCTAGCGAGCTCCAAAATGCCCCCAACCCCGTTTCAAACCCCGCTTCTACCTCCGTCAAATCCCCCACCTGCGGCGCAATAATCCATTCGCTTCCCGCCGGTCCGATCAATTGCAATCCAGCCACGTAAAAGCTCAAAGCACTAGTTGGTCCTGTACTCCATCCATGTGCGTGAGATACCCTAGGATCATCGCTATATGGTGTGTAATGAAGGGAGCCATCGGCAGAATAGCCTTCAATGAATGTGGAATTGGTCATTCGTGGATCATCGAGCATGAATCCCCATTGTAAGCGCATGAGATCGATGGCTGCCAAAGGAGAGAAAGAGATGAAATGGGCCTGCAGCTCGAAGGAGGAGATGAAGGGGGATACTGTGAGGATGTCACCGCCTGCTTCTGGGGCGGGTGCGCCGTAGGGTCCCCAGCGGGATTGGAGTGCGGTGGAGATTTGGGAGGTTTGTGTGGTGTTGAGGGTTAAGTTTGCTTTGATTGCCCACGCATTGCCGTCTTGAGGGGAGAGAAGAGTGGTTTCGTTGTCGTGGTAGAGTCCAGTGCTTGCGTTCCAGAGAAGGTCGTTTGCTGCTATTTTTACTTTTGCAGCAATAGGGGCCCAGAGGGTAATAGATGATGAATCGTTAAGTGTTGCTGCAAGATCTAAGCCTTGATTAATGGTGTAGTAAAGGATTGCATTTGCTTCGATATTCTGAGAATATTAGACTAGTGTATACAGGAGGTAAAGGACTCTTACATGTCCCCCCATACCAACACGCAACCAATCAGCCGGTGATGTCACATTCATTAACCCAGTGTCGTCGATATAACTCAAAGACCAAGCGAGACCTTTTGTGAAATTGTGCCAGACGCTTTGAAGATATTGCAGGTTTCCAGTGTAGTGATAAAGGTACGAAATGCCAATGAGACTATATAGATGATAGGTAAAGCTGACAGTGTCAATCTGTGCATTGAAGGGGTAGCCGGCATATGGAAGCAATCCCGTAGTGGAGTTCTGGAGCGCTAGCAAAGAATTAAGAGAATTTTGTACAGAATCCATATCATTGGTACTGGCGAAAATACTTGGTAAAGCAACCGACATATCACCCGGCCATACCAAACGATCACGTTTTGCGCCATCAACGACACATGAGCTCCCATTTGAGATTGTAGTGTTGCTGTACCAAGGATTGGTATTTGGAAGTATGACATTGACATTATCAATTGCCACGAGAGAGTCTCCATATTGGGGGTTAATAGTACAAAGTTGAGTTGTGTATGCCCCTGAAATGGTTAGAACAAAAGCTTTTATACTTGAACAGTCTGATACTCACCAGCATACCATATACGATTGATGAGCTCGTCATTAGAATGAAAGTAGCCAGTGTATGCTCTCAAATCTTGTACTGGAGCAGCAGTAAAGTTTGTAGTGACAGCTGTAACTTCAATTGTCGATGTAGTATTACCGATTAGGCTGAGGTATCGGAACGCTCCTCTTTCATGAAATCTCTCAACTGTGTAGGTTCCTGGACCTTCCCCAACGGGTAACCACTGAATGAGTTAGAATGGTGGAACAAATACACAGCCTCTCGTTGAAATAGAGAGAATGCTTTTCAGATGCCGTAGTATGGTAATAGGTGGTAAGAACATACCAATACTTGGTCTAATCCAGAGTTTCCTGTAGCATCACTGCCCTGACCATTGATCCATAAAGAGGATTCCGAATACGTCAGACCGATGAATGCATTAGGCGAGGATGATGCTCCCACGGTTACAGAAACTACACCAGCAATATTCTTTCCATAATCAAAAGTCACGGAAGAAGTGTTCGTGATAACTGCACTTCCATTGGGACCCCCTATCAGTGACGCAGCGTTGGTAGCTGTCCCATTGACCTGATGCACCGAAGCTGGATAAACAGTTCTCGAGTCTGGTGCGAGTATGTATTGACTGTAAGGCACAGCAGTGGCAAAGGCAGTAACCAATGCCACGAGGGACAAGAAATGCTTATGATGCTGCATGATTGCAAAAACGAGACAGGCTATAGGAAACTGAATCATGCAAAACAAAGCTGCCTATTTATATGCATAGTTCCATTATTCTAAGTAAAATCCGAGATGAGCTCGGGGTGGTTACTGCCGCTAATGTAGTTTTGGTTCTGAGAACATAGCCATGATGATCTCAACCCGATGTAGGGCCTCCATGAGGGGCAATTGGCGGGGTACATAGTAGACTGTGGGAAAAGAGGCTCACGCCAATTGGAGCAGGAGAGATTACGGGGACAGGTCGGCAGTGTTCGTAGTCTCGGCAGTCAATATGGTGGAGTTGCAGATGGCATTTCATGACAATGATGGATGTAGTTCTTAGAAGTGGACCCCTTTCGGTGAAGTTTCTAGCGAGTTTAGCGAAAAAGCGCGGTGTAGCAGACCTGTGATACATTGACGCCGCCCTCAAACTCGACGACATGGGGTAACCAAAAGCAACATCAACACAAACAAACTTCTGACTGCACTAACCCATGGCTGGAATGACTGAGGTGCCCCAAATTGGACTTGAGCCTCAGAATAGCGAGGAGTTTACTTATCAGATTGATGAGGAGTTTGATGCTTTGTGAGATGAGACTTGTTCAACCCTGTTTTTGATCCTGTGTACTGATGCTTGTATTTCAGAACAATTGGATATAAGAAGAAACCAGTAGTGAAATATCCTGGTTAGTCTCTTCATAAGCTCATATTTGGGATCGGATTAGAAAGCAGTTGCATTAGACTTCAATTTGGCAAACAAGTCTCCTTGAAATCAAGCTGATTTCTAACCATTAGCAAAACTTCACGCGCGTCAAGTTGTGAAATATCTCGGTGTAACAGAAGGTCTCATCTACCTTCCTGGCCAACGGTCCGCAGCCTGGGAAGATTCAGACCAGGACAAACCATTCCGGCAGCTCCGCTATTTTTACTACATCACTGGTGTAGATTTTCCAGACAACATTGTTACATATAACATCAAGTCTGACGAACTGTCTCTATGGATTCTCCCTCCTAATTCCGGCTCTTCAGTGATATTCAACGGTCAAATCCCCTCCGTCGATGAAGTGAAAGCCAAATATGACTTCGATCAGGTATCTGAACTTCCAAACTTAGATTCATACCTCAATTGGTATGCATACAACGAGCCCGGAAAAATCTACCTCCTACACGATTACCAAGCTCCCAAAAATATCGCACCTCAACGTTTAGCCAACAAAGATGGCCACTGGACATGGCTTACTGTCTCCCCCTTTGACTCTACCTCTCTCCTAAATGCCATGAACGCTTCTCGCTCTATCAAAACTCTCTACGAACTCTCCTTGATCCGGCGCGCTGTTTCCATCACTTCCCAGGCCCACATTAATGTGCTCAAAGGTCTCCACTCTTTCACCAATGAAGCCGAAATCGAAGCTATATTTACCGCTACCTGCATTTCCAACCTCGCCAAGAAACAGTCATATGCTATTATTGCCCCTTCAGGTCCTAACATTTCTACGTTACATTATGGAGCTAATAACGGGCCCTTGAAAGGAAGACAATTATTGTGTCTGGATGCAGGTGTGGAATGGAAATGTTATGCATCAGATGTCGCGAGGACGTTCCCGATTAGTGGGTATTATACGAAAGAGGCAAAGGAGATTTACAAGATTGTGGAGAGGATGCAGGAGGAGTGCATAGAGATGTGTAGACCAGGGACAAATTTTACGGATGTTTTTATGCATGCCCATAAGGTTGCTGTAGAGGGGTTGATGGAGTTGGGGCTTTTATATAATGGGACGTTCGATGAGATATATGCTTCGGGGGTTTCGGTGGCTTTCTTTCCGCACGGTGTATGTTTTCCCTGCTTTTCCTTCTTCGTCCCCGCTCCACCGGATCTTTACGCTAACATATTTCACAGTTAGGACATTCCGTAGGCCTAGAAGTCCACGATGTAGTCAACACAGGCTCCAAGCTCTTCAAAATGGGCGGGTCAGCATTCCTGGAAATTCTCTCTAACACCACTTCAACCCGTCCGTCTGTAATTCTCTATCCAAATATGGTTTATACTGTTGAACCTGGGATGTACGTCTCTTCCCTCCGCTCCCTTCTGTTTGAAGTTCACAGACGACTGATTAAAATACACAGCTATTTCAACCCTTATGCCCTCGAAACCCTCTACCTCCCCTCCCCTAAACACTCCAAATACATCAACGCATCTCTCCTCCCCACCTACTACCCGATCGGCGGCGTACGGATCGAAGACGATATTCTCATCACTGAGGACGGATACGAGAACCTAACAATTAATATCCCTAAAGGTGATGATGCGTTGCGGATTATTAGGAATGGATGGGGTGAGATGTGGGAGAGAGTGGATAGGGTGGAGAGTAGGATGAGTGAGCCAGTAGCAGGGGCTGGAGTTGAAGAGGGGAAAATGTCGTTTAAGGGGACGGGAAGCGTAAGGAATAGGGGGAAGAAGGAGAAGGGGAAAAAATGGTGGAAATTGGGGGACTGAGTGAGTTAGTGAGGGTAAGGTGTGGACAACGGGAAATTTGGAGAGATTTTGAAGAAGAGGGAGAGTGAGGTAGGTAAATCGGGCAATTCAACATTGGTCCTTCGGCGTGCGTGTTCTTCTGGATTGTATAATTGTTATTAGATATTTGTGTGTTATATTCATATCAAGGTCTCAGATTACCATCAGGTAAGAAATTTCCTCTATGTTTTGCTCTTCTGCGACTTTGGATGAAAATTCAATATCCTAGACTACTAAATTTATTTTGATTGATGGTATCAAGGGGTACCGGGTAGTCTAAATATTATCTTGCTTAAATGAAAGAGAGTCATTCATTACTTCATTATTCCAATTAACTAACACATAGAACATAACCGATGCCTCCTCCTCACAGCCTGTGTTCCATCCCTCCCGTCCACCCACTATCCAATCCCCAAACACTAACACTAACCACCATCTCCTCATTCAACTCGCTACTCCTCTACAGCATCTAGTCTGAAAAACCATCGTCCCACTCCTGCTCCTATCCATCACCACCCTCCAACCACCACATCCACACTCCCATCCCCATCCTATCTCCCCCAACCAGAATATTCGTACTAAACCTCTCCAGCTAAGAAAAAGCCTCCCGATGCAGATTCTCGAGTGCTAGAAGAGGAGATCGTGAGTTTTATTTAGTGTTCCGGAAGCGAGGCTGTTAAGAGGGAATATTATTACTGATATTACAATTGATATAAATCGCTCCACTGGGAATGGATGAGCCGTAACCTGCAATTACTAAACTATCTCCTAAATTTCCATTTTGCGCTATTTGGGTGTTCACCAGAGGAGAGAGATCATAACCAATCCTCGTCACATTGGCCAAATGTGTTCTTCGCGGTAAAGTCATGGTGCTTCGCCATCCTTCCAAGGGACTAGTGGTGTATTACTAATTACTTGTTCGTTTGATTATTATGGAAACGCTATAGAAGAATTGTCTCGCGTAATTATCTTTTGCGAAGTTTGCAATTCTCACTATCGAATCTACGGGTGTGAAATGTGTCCCGTTGAAGGAACCGGGAAGTATTGCGGGATGGAACCGCTGAGGGGAGTTTGGGGACTGATAGAGATGGTTAGGAGATACATGGATTCATTTGAATCAATCATGGGTATTGGGATTAGATTGGGACATTCGTATTGTAGTCCTAGAAGGCCGTGATATGTGAAATTAGAGGCCGGGGGCTAGGTTTGAAATCGGGGGAAGTGATGATTCAGATGGTGAAGGTTTGCGCGTAGAAAGTTACCATGATCTAGCGAGTCGTGTGAAATACTTGGTGAAGGCGTAGCTACCGTGGAGGGAGTAGGCTATATTTTGAGCTTGCTAGATAACGCTGTTAAGTGTGTGGATGGTGACGATGCTATTTGCCTGGTTAGGGAAAGAAACTAGAAGTGTTTTTGTCTATGACGGTGCTGTCGCTGAAGAGCTTATTTCATTCTCTCCAGTGGTAAAGATCCATAAATGCTGCGTGGCTTTAATGGACGTTTCCTGTAACGGTATCGGTAGGACTGTCTATTGCTGCATTAGAAGATTGAAAGATGTGTAAAGTAGGGAGGCTAAAGACCAGTAGCATCTCGAAAACAACCGTTTAGATCGTTTATGAAATTTCGAGGAGCGTGATGGATTTCAGGTCTTAATCTCCAGAGTAATCTCCTCGAATGGATGCATCGGTTGGAACACCGCCGTCCCATGATGAAGTTGTTGTGGTTGTGGCAGTAGGAAATAGAAAGGAGAACAAAATCATGACAGCTGATGTATCGATGGCTAACTTGGCTCTAGTGCTCTTTACCTGGAACTTGCCACCTCTTATATTTCAGTCGATATGCTTTGCTTTGATAGAGTCTAGCCACCGCCGGTAATAACATGAGGACAGCCCGACTTCCCCTCCGTCTCTTTCCATGCAGAGAGATTGGTCATCGTAGGAAATATATATATATTACAGTGGTAATAGAGAGACCATCATCACTTATTGACGAAGAAAATAGCAAGTTGCGATAATACTAGAATTCAAGCTCGAAACTGAGGAATAATACTTACAAAGCGGCAAAGGTCTATAGTCACTTGGTACGTACTCCGTCACTGATGACTGAATGCAAGGGGTGACACACGGTAGACTGTCTAAAATGAATCTTGTCAAAGAAAAGGGGCTTATCAAGAGGAAAGAAAGAAAGTAAATTAGCTTCCATGCATTTGACAGACGACACTTATCGTCGTACATGCAATGCAGGACTATCGTTGGCTATTGTAATTTCGCGATGTTGTTTTGATGAAATGCATATCTGGATGCAATGGCTCTCCGTAGTACTTTACGCGCTCCCCTCTCCACACCAATAGAGCAAAGCCCCTGAATGAAAGCAACAAATCAGAGCGCTGCCTCACGCGTTTGCATGGTAATTCTCCTCCATAACAATGCGACGGCGGAAAACGTGTGAAACGTTCATTACTGCTTTTGGCTTTTGTTTTGTTGTTTTGAATTGCAGATGCATTGAACTTGCTTCACGAAGAGCAGAGAAGAGAGGAGAGGTCGCGTTGTATGGCCTAGGGGATCAAGCGATTGTTGTTATGCTTGAAACTGAACCCTTCTCAAACCATAATTCTTTCTCTTTCTCTCTTTCTCTAAGATATACCCATCAAAAAAGCAAATCGAATAATAACATTAATTGAATTCTAAGCACCCTACTTATTGCCCTCTCACCCCTCGAGGCGGAGAAATCGTTAAGTTCTTCCTTTAATTTCATCCGATAACGGGTTAGCGTCGATCTTGTTCTGCATCCGCGAGGCTCGAATCAGCGACATCGACAACAATAACAATCCACGCCAAACTGTGCAGACGAAAGCAGAGTCGCCGCTGTACAGTGAAGGACCTGCTGTTGGTAGTCCTGGAGATATTGCGATCGTTGGAGAGCTTGGCTTTCGACAGGCTGGATTGATTGCGAAAACGACAGCATCTGGCAGGATAACTAGAGATCAATACAGATTGAGACGAGACGAAAGCGATCGAGAACGAAGACTCAGCATTGCTTATGCTCTTTTAGGAAATACCGAAAGATCATTCACCTCTGCCAGTTGTAAGCCATATAGCTGGCAGGAACTGGATACTTCACTGTAGTAGACTCTAAACCTACTCGACACGATCTTCGAACGATCTTCCTCCACACTCGTCAATCACCATGGACACCAACGACGAAACCAACTCCAAGGCTTCTAATGCGAACACCAAGAAGACAGCGGACACCTTGAACACCCCGCCGGTAGGAATTACACCCCGCACATCGACCCCTCTAGCGACTGGAAAGAGAGGATCAGATACATATCGGTACGAAGAGAACAGCACGCGGAGCGACAGAATGGTTGGGAACGATGCGATTGATCCAAACATGTTGAGCAAAGCTTTATTAAAGGAGTATCAGAAGGCAGGCAGACGGGAGAGTACACCTGCAAGCTCCCCGAGCAGGAAGCGCCAAAGAGTGTACGGAGATAGGTGAGCAAAGACTTCTTTTCTCAATGGGTTGGTCAAAGCTAAGAGGATGGGAACTACTCCGCGTTACCTCCCACGTGGCTTTGGAATACTATTGCTGCATTATGGACGTACTATGTACTGACTTCTCTAGATTTATCCCCAATCGAGAAGGACAAGATCTACAAGCCAGCTTCAGTTTGTTACATGATGATGGCTCTCCAGCAACGCCCTCAAAACAAAAAAAGCGCACCCCTCACGGCGAGCTTCATTTTCAAAAAAGTGAGCAATGGTGAACTCCCTTCCAGAAAATGTTACTGACTCACCGCAGCCGAGGAAGCCAATCGAACATTTTCTCATTTGCTAAGATCGGAAATATTTGACACAACTATCCCACAACATACACCACCGAACCTATCTCCCGATGCTACATTACTGACTTCATCACATTCAACAACCATCAATGACCCTACACGATCTCATACACCACCCACTACTACAAGCAACTCATCACTCCCGGCCTCCTTAACTCCTTCAACACCACATAAAAATCTCTTTACATACATGTCACCTCGACACCATACAAATATCGCCGGCCACCCTACTCCATTACGAACTCCTCACAGCAAGCATGGTCCTAATCTCAATGCTAGATCTGAAATCTATTCTCTTTCTCCTGTGCGTTTCGGAAGCCAACAAATGCTATTGAGCCCCCGGAAACAACCTCGAGCTGTTTGCAAGGTCCCCTACAAAGTATTGGATGCTCCAGAGCTAGCGGATGATTTTTATCTTAATCTTGTGGATTGGGGAAGCAGTAACGTCCTTGGGGTAGGACTTGGCAATTGCGTTTACATGTGGAACTCGCAAAGTGGTCGGGTAAATAAGCTTTGTGAACTACAAGATGATACAGTAACCAGCGTTTCCTGGATCCAAAGAGGTTCTCATATAGCTATTGGAACAGGCAGAGGTTATGTGCAGATTTGGGATGCCGAGCGTACAAGAAGACTCCGAACAATGACAGGACACACAGCACGAGTCGGCTCCCTCGCCTGGAATGACCATATTCTTACCTCCGGCTCCCGAGATAGATTAATCTATCACCGAGATGTCCGAGCCCCCGATCAATGGCTACGAAAACTTGTTGGCCACAAACAAGAGGTTTGCGGTTTACGCTGGAATTGTGAAGATGGCCAACTAGCATCAGGAGGCAACGACAATAAACTTATGGTTTGGGATAAACTCTCCGAAACCCCACTCTGGAAATTCAGCGATCACACCGCAGCAGTGAAAGCAATTGCTTGGTCTCCTCATCAACGAGGTCTCCTAGCGTCCGGCGGAGGAACAGCTGATCGTCGAATCATCTTCCATGATACCCTTCGAGGCACCACAATCAATGAAATCGATACCGGTTCTCAAGTCTGCAACCTCGCTTGGTCCAAAAACTCAAATGAGATTGTCTCCACACATGGTTATTCCCAAAATCAAATTGTGGTTTGGAAATATCCAAGTATGACACAGGTTGTTTCCTTGACAGGACATACCTACCGGGTCTTATATCTGGCCATGAGTCCAGACGGACGGGTTGTGGTAACTGGTGCTGGTGATGAAACACTCAGGTTCTGGAATATATTCGGGAGGAAACCTGGATCCAGGGAAGAAGGAGAATCACTTGGCGGTGGTGGCAAGGGGGGTATTGACTGGGGTGTAATTAGATGAATTTTGTTCGGTTTGAGACGGTTTGTGGCTGGGCTGGGCTAGGCTGGGATAAAGGCTTTTCGCTGATATGATATTGGTGTGTTTTTATGCATTGCATTGCATTACTTGGCGTTTACTACCTTGCCCTTTTTTGACCAAGCTAGTTTGCTTTGGGGAGGACCTTAACTTTGGCTTGACATTTTCCCTTGCTGCGCGTTGGGCAGGAAAATAGCTAAAGTTGGAATGGAATGGAATGGGATTGAACAACGGGTGGACATGACAGTACTTTATTGGGATTTTTATTGCTTGATTGATGAATGGGACGGAGCGTGGAGTTTTGGCATTCATGAGGATGGACTGTACTCTTGACAAGAGCTTTTCCCTATTAATAGTCTTTCTTCTTTTCTTCCTTTTTTTTTCTGAGGAAAGAGGTCTCTTCTTGTCTTGCTTATGGCTTTGACTTGCAGATTAGAACTTCAGCGGAAAGGAAAGGAAGAGGGAATAGAGAGGCAAGGGTGGAAGGTGACGGGATGGGAGAGGTGGGAAGGAAATGAAATGTGTAGAGGAGATAGCTTAGGTTTAGTGAAAATAATCACAACTTACAACACTTTACATTCTGGTAATGAACCAATGGATGAAGCAATGAATGACGGAAGAAGGAAAGGAGGGGAGGGAGTCGATACCTAGAGAACATAAGAGAGAAAAAATGACTTGATTTGGCTGGTTATGTGAAGAAAATAGGTAGCCTACTAATGAATCCTCGCTCCAGTACATCCTTTTTTCTATTTTTTGAAAAAAAGAGCAGGAATGAGAAGTACTATCATGAACCAGATTCTAAAGAATAGTGCTTAACAAGAATATTACATATCAAAGGTATCTATCCATTTTACAGGACTGATTATTAGATGGGTAGGTACATACATCTAGGTATGTATAACTAAGAAAAGAAAACAGTTTAAATCTCATCCCGTCCTTAACACCATTGGTATAACCCCCCTTGTGCGTATAGACCAAGCAGACAAAAAGAAACAAAAAGAAAAAACTAGATATTCCCTAATCCCAACGCCAACCTCGCAATGTAATATCATATCATGCCAATCTTTCTTTGCTTGCTTGCTTGCTCATGAAAACTTAAGAACAAAAGCGAAAACAATATAATCGTGAAATGGAAATGTGTGTCCATCTTAATCTTGGTTTGTTGTAAAACACCACCCTTTAAAGAACTCATAATTCGAAACCCCAGGAAAGAAGGAAAAAGCCTACTCTCACGGAGGTAATTCCCCAATCTTCCTCTCTTTCGCTACATCCCTCGCTCCTCCGTCTAAACCCGTACTACCTACTTGCTCACTCAACAACGGAATTTTATCTAAACTTATCATTCTTCCATGTTTGAGACTTTCCTTCGGGCTCTTCCCTCCTTCTCCGTCAGTCTCTAGTAGTAATCCGTCAATTTTCGGTGCCATGAGTGGCGAAGCCATCATATCGGGACTATTCTGCCATTTTTGAACTTCGCGCTTCATGGCTTCGAGTTCGTTTTGGAACCGTTTGCCGAAGACATCGATGTAGTATGTTGCGCCATTGTAGACCGAGAGACAGAAGAGAGTCATGAGAAAGCCGGCTGAAGCGTAGCGGTACCAGAACCAAATGGGACAAGGGAGCATAGTTAAGAGAGCATAGGAGTATTGGATGAGCATGAACGCGGGTTCTTGCAGGGCTTCAGGAAGAGATAAGACCATTTTGCCGATCCAGGCTTTGGAATAGGATTTGCGGAGCCAGGTGAAGGATGTTGGACGGCCAGCGGCGATTTTCTCGCGACGACGTACGGTGATGAGGAAGTGGTAGGAGAGTTGCCAGATGGCATAGGGGATAGTGGACCACAGTGTCATGGAGAGGAGGGAGTAGTGGGTTTTGGAACCGACCGGTGAGGTTTTGATGGCCCAGATAGCGGGAAAACGGTCTTGTTGGAGGTCTGGGGGGAGGAGGTGAACGAGGGTGTGGAGGGTAACGCAGGGCATAATGTGGATGAAGAGACTAGTTACTTTGTCGAAACTGTGGAAGACCATGGAGTTTCTCCACATGGCTATTGCGATGGCATTATTTCCGAAAGCGAGACAATAGGTACTGATGAAGAGCCGCTTGGATTGCGGAAACATCCAGATAGATACCATGCAGAGAAAATTGACGAAGTAACACAGATCGGCGAGAAAGTAGTGGTAGCCACGTTTGTGATAGGTGTACCATCGGATAGGCATGAAGTAGAGCAGTTGAAGAGTATACCAGATGTAGAAATACTCTGCATAACCTCCAATGAGATATCCACTTATCAAAACGTTTAGAACTCCGCATATGAAAGAGACCTTTTCTCTTAAAGTGACGGTTTTCGTGTCATTCCAGCGTTTTCCGACTCGATCAACACTATCGCGCATCTTCTTCCTATATTTGTCGAGTTGTTCGTCGGCAGGAGGTACTCGCCTTCGCCATTCTTCCACTACTTTTTCCCTGGCATATGATCCTCTTGACTTGAGAGCATCTCTCTGCCGCCGTACCTTTTCTGCCTGAGTGTGTATATTCCTCTGTAACTTTTCTAATTGTTGAGGCAGGGCGAAATTGTCCAACAGATCAAAAACCGTAAGCCTATCCAACGGGGGAAATGCTTCCCAGTCCTCCTGGTATGAACTGCTCCCCGAAAAAGACGGATGTCTCGAAAGTCGAGGACTGTCTGGTATTGAAGCTGTCAAGACGGGTGTCTTGATTTCATCTGGCGGCGAGCTAGCATAGGATGGAGGATTTGTGCGCGGTCTTTCTGGCGACAGACTTTTGGAATCTGGCGCTGGCTCTGTTTGGGCGCCAGGTATGGGTATAGGGTCTGACATTTCCAGGATTGATCGGGGATGGGATCGGGGATTCTCGTAAAAACAAATGCGACGAACTGCTGAAGCTCCTCTTAAAGCTATGTCAGCCATGGTCACAAATATCTTTCATTCGAGTTTCGAGGGGGGAGCCTTATTCATATACAGATACATATATATAAGGAAGGCAAACTCACTAGATATAGATACCTGGATTGAGTAGAAGGATGTCCAGTGATCAAGAGGGCATCCACATGCAGCCAGAACGTTTTATGCAACTCCGGAGCACATGAACAGAATGTCGAATGGCAATACGGCTATTGACAGAGGCTTTCCTAGATCTGACTCGGGGACTTCGACTTGGTTCGGGAATGATATGCGCGTGAAGGTTGAAGCATTGAGTTCTCAAGGCGTAAGTGGTTGGATTGGAGGATTGAAAAGATCGTGGTTGCGAGGAGAGCTGTGACTGGATGGTTTTCAGGTCGGGAGAGGGAGGAGGCTGCGACTCTTCAGTCACGGACGGATATTGGCTTTAGTCTGCAGTTTTACATATGTTTATATATTTATACATTTATACAATTTGCAAGATGAAAGAGAGCTAGGCGCTGAGACATATATAATATATAATATATAATATCACAAGGCAGCAGAGAGAAGGGATAATGATTTGCCTGACAGCTTTTCCGGCGATGAGCTCATTGCGCCTTAAAATCGATTACGATCCTTGTAGAGCAAAGCACAGAAGTAAGAAAGTACTGCACAGAAAAGCTATTGGCCATTGTTGGAGAAGTGACAGCTGACTAAGACCATGTGACCTGATTATCTAATTTCTGACAAGGCTCTGGCTTGGCTCATATCGCTTTCTCGCGTTTTTTAGGCCTGATATGTGCGCGACGGTGACACTGATCTAAACTCCAACTTGTCATTTATCCATCAGCAATGCTCTTTTCCTGTTCCACAGCCCAGCAGATACATGAGCGAATCCATTTCCCACCTGTTGCGCAATTCGTCTATCTTCTGCACTCGTAACGACAACCTCGCCGTGATCCCTCTATTTTGCAAACGCGTACCCCCCACCAAGAACAACGCGCAAACATCAAGATGGGGAAACTCATACGCCTCGAGCTTTTCAGTAGGCTGATCGCGTTGCTTTTCTTCGTAGCTCTACTCATTCGTATACAGATTTCAAGTCTTACAAAGGCCACCATACCCTTCTGTTCGGCGATTCATATTTCACCTCCATAATCGGCCCCAATGGCTCTGGAAAGTCTAACTCGTACGTGACCTCGCTATTTCTATACTTGACTGGCGACTAATTGAGAGATAGCATGGACGCGATTTCCTTCGTTCTAGGCATCAAATCAACGCATCTACGTTCGTCGCATCTTCGAGACCTGGTGTACCGTGGCCGAGTTCTGAAAACATCCAAGATAAACGACGATGGATCTGCAGCTGTCCCAGCCACGAATGGTCATGCCAATGGAGATAGAGATGGTTCGGACGAGGAAACGCAATCCCAGAGGCCAGCACGCAATGATCCTAAGACCGCATGGGTTATGGCTGTTTACGAGGACGATGCGGGTGACGAGCAAAAGTGGAAGCGCTCAATCACGCATTCAGGCTCTAGCGAATATCGCATTAATGATCGTCTTGTCAACGCACAGCAATACAATAAGGCTCTGGAAGACGAGAACATTTTGATCAAAGCCCGGAATTTCTTAGTCTTCCAGGGAGATGTCGAAGCTATCGCATCACAATCACCAAGAGACCTCACGAAACTTATCGAACAAATTTCCGGCAGTCTGGATTACAAGGAAGAATATGATCGTCTACAGGAAGAGTCCGAGAAAACAAGCGAAGATCAAAACTACACCCTTCAACGTCGTCGAGGCATCAATTCTGAGATTAAGCAATATCAAGAAATGAAAAAGGAGGCCGAGAATTATCAAAATAAGGCCGACGAGCGGGACAATGCCATCGTCACCCATATCCTATGGAAGTTATATCATTTTCAACGAGTGATGGAGGAATCAAGTGCTAGCATCCAGGAGCACCAAGAAAATCTGAAGGAGTATCGTCGTGGTGTTGAGAAGTATGAGAAGAGCCTTGAAGAAACCCGGAAAGAAAGTGAAAGAGCTAGCAAGGATGTTTCTAAGGTTGAGCGGAGTCTGAAGAAAAAGGAAAAGGAGATCGAAGAAAAGGAGAACCAGATGATTCCGATCGACGAGAAAATTGATTATGTTAACTGTCAGCTCGAAACGAGACAAAAGAAAGGTCTCCAGATTGCCAAGCAACAAGAAGATGACTCGCAAGCCATCGAAAAAATTAAAAAGGATTTGGTGGCCGTCGAGAAAGCTCAGAAGCAATTCGAACTTCAATGGCAAGAAGCATTGAAGAAGCAGGGCAAACAACTCAGTAAGGCAGACTTCAAGGAGTACAATACCCTTAAATCCCAAGTCATTGCGAAGACATCCGATGATCAATCTCAATTAGATAACCTTACTCGGCAGATGAAGACGGACGAAGTGACAGCGAACAGCTTGAAGGGTAAGATGGAAGCAACGCAAGCTACTATCGAGAAGATTCAGAGTGCATATGACAAAAATCTTCAGCGAAGGGATAATATCAAAGCTCGGGTGGCACAGATTAAGAAGGACATTGATGTGAAAAAGAATCAATTCAACACGATTCAGTCTGAGCGTGTTCGTAATAGCCAGAGGCGTACGGATCTCGAAGAAAAGCTTCTAAAGATACTAAAGGAAATCCGTGAAGCCGATGATGGCCGGAGACAAAACGACAAAGAAGTGCGCCAAAAGGAGATGGTTGTTTCTCTCAAGCGAATCTTCCCAGGAGTTAAAGGACGTGTCGGTGATCTTTGCAGGCCGAAGCAGAAAAAATTTGACGAAGCCGTCATCACAGCCCTCGGCCGCGACTTCGAGTCGGTGATTGTGGACACAGAGAAGACCGGTACCGAATGCGTTCAATATTTGAAGGATCAGAGATTTGGACCCATGACCTTTATCCCTCTGGATAACATCAAAGTCAATGCCGTCAACTCGAATCTCAAGGGTCTTCCTAAAGCTCGCTTGACCATTGACACAATCGATTTCGACTCCGCCCTCGAGCGTGCAATGTCTTACGCGTGCGGAAGTTCAATCGTTTGTGATGACATAGCTACCGCTAAGTACATTTGCTATCAAAAGAACATTCAAGTCAAAGCAGTTACTCTTGATGGCACTGTGATCCATAAGGCCGGTCTAATCACTGGTGGTCGTGGGGCTGATCGTGGTAACAAACGAAGATTCGAGCCCAAAGATGCTGAGAAACTCGAGAAACTCAAGACCTTAGCCGCCAAGTACGAAGAGGACATCAAGGGTTGCCCTAATACAAGTCGAAGATCCCAAGAGGAAGAAAACTGCCACCAAGCCTTACTAGCATTGCAGGACGACCTGAAATACCAAAATGACGAACTTGCTGCATTTGAGTCAAATTTAGTTAGCCAGAAGAAGGAGCTCGATCACGAGAGTAGGCAACTCGATGACATCCAACCTAAATTTGAAACAAAGAAGGCGGAAGTAGATGATCTTCGTCGTAAAGTGGAGGAGTTCCAAGAAGCCATCGCCAAGGTGGAGGATAAGATATTTTTAAGTTTCTGCAAACGACTAGATTATACTAATATTCGAGATTATGAAGCACAGCAAGGTAGATTAGAGCAAGAAGCCGAAGAAAAGAAGAATGAATTTGCGAAACACAAGCAAACATTATCGAGTCAGCTGAAGTGGCAAACCAATTCGCTCAATGACACGCAGAAACGTATCGCGGCTAACGAGCGGGAGATAGAACAACGGGAGGCTGATATCGCAACGTATGAAAAGGAGAAGGCATCTCTGGAAAGCGCCATTGAAGAGGACCGCGCAGCAGTGACAGAACTGGAGGACGAATTCCATAAGCAAAAGGAAAAGCTCCTGGCCAAGACTGAGAAGGTCACAGCAGCACGAAATGAACTCCACAAACGTAGCAAGGAAATCGAGAATCGTACAAAGGCAATTTCGGTTTTGGAGACGGAGGCCCAACGTAGTAGTACAAGCCGATATGCTTTACTACGCCGTTGCAAGCTGGAGCAAATAACCATTCCCCTAACTGAAGACTCTAAGAAGCTTGACAGTCTTCCTGTTGACGATACTCTGCAGCAAATAGATCCTGATGCCATGGATGATGGGCCAGAAGAAGAAATTGTGAAGACGTACGGAATTAAAGTGGATTTTCAGGAGCTTGACGATGAGCTGAAAAATGTAAGTGTTCCTTCCAGTATCAAATTACTGTGCTAATGCGACTCCAGCCTGATGACGAAGAAGTTGAAGCTCAGCTAGAAGAAAAAATTGCGAGCCTGAGCGCTGAGCTTGAGAAGCTGAGTCCCAATATGCGAGCTATTGATCGCCTTGACAGTGTGGAATCACGACTGAAATCCACAGAGAAGGATTTTGAGGATGCTCGCAAAGCTGCGAAAGTCTCGAGGGATGCTTTCAACGAGGTCAAGGAGAAACGTTTTGACCTCTTCAGCAAAGCCTTTACCCATATCTCGGAGCAGATATCCCATATCTATAAAGAGCTCACCCGTTCTTCTACCTTTCCGCTTGGTGGTCAAGCATACCTTGACATTGAAGATAGTGATGCCCCTTATCTTTCCGGTATTAAGTATCACGCCATGCCACCACTCAAGCGCTTTCGAGATATGGAGCATCTTTCCGGTGGCGAGAAAACGATGGCAGCTCTAGCCTTGCTTTTTGCCGTGCACAGTTATCAACCTTCACCATTTTTCGTACTAGATGAAGTTGATGCTGCTCTCGATAATGCAAACGTGGAGAAAATTCGAAACTATATTCGTGACCATGCTCGTCCTGGAATGCAGTTCATCGTCATCAGCTTGAAGACGGGTCTTTTCCAAGGAAGTGAGAGCTTAGTGGGTGTTTTCAGAGATCAAGAAGCTAATAGCTCTAAGACGTTGACTCTTGATGTAAGTGCCCCAACGATGATTTAAGAATTTTTATTGACGTTTGCACAGCTACGCAAGTATGTATGAGTATACACGACGAAACAGTGATGATTATATATTGCTTTTGAGATGTCTTTAATTCAGGAACGGGCAGGAAGTGGTCTAGCACCACGGCAGGATATGTTCTTGACTTTATCACATTTTGCTTTTGAGGTCAGGAGTTGTAGGAATATTACGACAAGCAAGTTATGAACACTTGCTCACTCCAATATCAAGCTCTTTCCCCTAAACCGGTTGTACGAGCTTCGCCATCATTTGATTGGTGGAATATTCTCAATCAGCCGGAGCAAGTATCTTTCCCCCGCTATGCTTGATCCAACAAGTGCAACTCAATCATTCGATCAAACAGCAAACTAATAAGTCCCATCCCTTCAGCCCGTCCATCTATTGATTCAATCTCCTTCACACATATATAATTACCCCTCCTCCCCCTCACAATGACCACACGACGCAGCATCAGAAAAAAAAGGCGAAACCTAATCTACCCAATTCCAATTCTAATTCTAATTCATCCCATTCCCACTCAAGAAACAGAAGAAAAATAAGATTATAAAATGGGCTACCCAGAAACTTTCACAGGATTCCAAATTGATTCTCCAGACAAATGGACGGAATTCCACAAGAGAGAATTTCAACCGAAGCCGTTTGACGATTACGATGTGGATATTAAGATTTTGGCGTGTGGTGTTTGTGCGAGTGATTTACATACGATTAGTGGTGGATGGGGGGAACAGAAGTTTCCGCTTTGTGTTGGTCATGGTTTGTTACTCTTTTTCCTTTCTTTCCGCTATTTATTTCTTCCCCTTACTCCAATTCCTTATCCTGACATCGAAACGAAGAAGATGGCGAGGAGACATAGCGGAAGTAGCGCTAACTCTTGGCGAAACAGAAATCATAGGAACAGCAATCCGCACCGGTCCCAAAGTCACTCTCATCAAAGTTGGCGAGAGAGTAGGCGTAGGGGCTCAATCATACTCCTGTCTCGTGTGTAGACAATGCAAAGCCGATAATGAGACGTATTGTGTGCATCAATTGGATACATATGGTGCTGTGTGGCCCGAGACGGGAATTGTGTCGCAGGGAGGGTATTCGAGTCATGTTAGGACGCATGAACATTGGTTTGTTCCCTTATTCACTTTTCCATTTCACTCTTTCATTTTTAATAGGGGAGAAATTAATACGTAAAACTATAATAAAGGGTCTTCCCAATCCCCGCCGCCCTCTCGACCACTGACACAGCACCCATGCTCTGCGCTGGACTAACAGCCTACTCACCATTGGTACGTAACGGATGCGGTCAGGGGAAAAAGGTAGGCATCGTAGGACTAGGCGGAATCGGACATTTCGGGATCCTCTTCGCCAAAGCGTTAGGTGCAGAAACCTATGCCATTTCGCGCTCTCGAAAGAAAGAAAAAGATGCCTTGGCTATGGGAGCTGATGGCTACTTAGCTACAGCTGATGGAGAAAACTGGAGAGGAGACCACACGATGACCTTTGATTTGATTATCAATACATCGAGTAGCAATGAGGGCTTTGATTTGGGGGGTTATTTGAAATTGTTGGATGTGCACGGACGGTGGATTTCCGTGGGTCTTCCTGAGGGACAGGGACAGATGGTTAGGACGCAGGATTTCTTGATGAATGGTTGTTTGATTGGGGGCAGCCATTTGGGATCTAGGAAAGAGACGTTGGCGATGTTGAAGTTGGCTGCTGAGAAGGGGATCAAGAGTTGGGTTGAGGAGATTGATATCAGTGAGGTGGGATTGAAGACTGCACTGACGAGGTTGCGTGGGAATTATGTGAGGTATAGGATTACGCTTGTAGGGTATGATAAGGCTTTTGGTGCTTAGGGGTGGAAGGATTGTGATTGGGGGGGAGAATGGAGAGTGGTGGAAGGGGGCTCGGGATGGATGAGGGAGATTGATGGCTAATATAAGGACCCTCAAATGTGGACGTTGATTAATTATTTAATCAAATATGTTTTGAATAGTTAGTTGCTCTCGTGTGTGGTTTTGGACTAGTAGGAGAACATTCCATCCCTTCCTATTCCTTCGAAATCTGCGGGAGATAAAACCTCGACAGCTTAACTACGATATTCCATGAAATTGATCGCAATTCTCACATTGCTAATTGATAGTAATAGCTACATATCCTCCGAGAAATGACGAAGGCAGCATGAAAATCGAAGAAGAGCATACTTAACTCGAGACGCAAAACGACACCTACTCTCATGAGCAGCCCCTTATTCCATTGAAATGACTTAAGCTTAAGAACCCCCAAAGTTATGCACGCTCAGCTTCCCCTCCAAGCATTTTATAGTTGTCCGTCCGCTGGTAGATAAAAGAAAAGCAAAAGCAACCTAATCGGGAAAAGCTTTATTATCAGCATCTATTGCGCAATTAGATAATAAACCACAACTTATACTGTAAGAAGTCTCCACAGCCGGCCGGGATCAGAGCTGATTTCCTCGATAGATAACATGACTTCGTTCGTCAATGATTTCTATTCGGTGCTGCTGTGGTGCCGATCTATGAGAGTAGTAGATGTTAGAGCTAGCACACCTTAGATAGTTAGGAACACATATGTAACGGAGCATAGCAGTTCCAGCTTTCAGGCTTGTTGCTGCTGCCTCTGGAAGGATCAGGTGTGCAAACCATGCCACGAAGGAAGATTAGATATACGGCAGTGTATTTGTAGTAATAGCTACGGAGATAAGAATAGTTATTCAAGCTTTCTTTAAGGCCATTTAACTTTCTCAAGAAATTAAATTTGCTTCGTCTTGATTAACATAAAAGAAAAAGAAAGTCACAACCAAGAGAACCACTATGAATCGAGAGAAGTTGTAGAAGGTTTGGCTTAAGTAAAGTCATGAAATTAATATGCGATTAACTATAGAGGGGTCTACTCATATGTATGGTATAGTATAGTACATGAGGAGTTTATAGAGTGGGTAATAATAGATAGAAAGCAGAGAAAGTAAATATTAGATGGGAGGAATGCAGAACATGATGGAATGTATAGAAAATAAGATAGGAAATTTTGATTCTCGCATCCTAATACTAACTAAATATAGAGGAGTTTAGAAGAATACTTGATGCCCCTGATCTCAAAACTGCGCGAAGCGAACACAAGACGTTCATCCTCCATCTTCCCTGGCACATTGCTCCGTGATACTATGCTTCCCCCCTAAATTTACTGAGAAAATACCAACGTAGATGAGAGAGCTCGCTGAAGAAGGCGCAGCAAAACCCCGTTGACGAATAACTGCATTTTTATTTCCAGTGCCTCTGATATGTAGAAGTATTTACGAAAACGTCTTCATTAGAGAGCTAGCTGATCCTCCAAACTGTATCGCAATATTCTCATCCTAATAGCTTGTTATGCTCCATACCAGCACTTAACGCCTCATGTGTTTTCATTTCTGCCATCCGTGTGCGCCATCCTCAATATTTATTTTCCCTACCTCGCTCTCTCCTCATGTCATGGTCACAACAGCCCTAGGCCAGCAGTTTGCTCATCGTCCATATTGCCGTAAAAAGAATCGTTGACCAGGCCGCTTACTCCACCATGTCGATTACTCTTGGTTCCTCGGACTTCTACATCTGCACCTGCGATATTCATTTGTATGATTCGGCGGCGGGCTTCGCGTTCGAATTCTTTGGAGGTACGGAGAGCTTCGTTTTGGAGGGCTGAACGTGGGGAGGTGGGGGGAGATACGAGGAGCTGTGAATAGTTTGTTAGCTAGGCTGCTGGGAGAAATGGAGTAAAGGAGGTGGACTTGCTCTATTGATGGTATCGATCCGAGCATCAAGTTCACCAGATCTGATCATCTGAACCAGCTCCTTATCAATGGTGCTTCCAGGAGCTGCAAACGCCGCATTCAGACTATCGAGCGTAACGCAGGAGAAAGGGATGAAGTACTGAACGATACACTTGCTTCTCACAAGATAGTAAATATCATTGACGTGTTTCTGCAAATGTATATCAAGTAGGTAATCGGATCGGTAAATTTCGAGAGTGGATAAACAGGCTGAATATCTGCTGTTGACGAAAAATCCAATGGCACGGCGGATATGAGGTTCTAATTCGAGATACGTGCGGAAATTAGAGTTATCGAGGACTTGAGCTTGCATTTCTTTTCGGTCCATGGAAGCTAGGGCACAAAGGCCTCCGTAGACTGCGACGTCGTTGGGGGAGATAATGTTGTTAGCGTCGGAGCCCATACCAGAAGGTATAGATAGGAATGCCATTGCAGCATCATGGTAATTTTTTGCGTCCAACCGTGCGAGTCCTTCTGCGGCGTCGAGGAAGGGTTCAATGGCGTTTTGGTCTTCAAGAGTGATTTGTATGCTCCGTATCTTGGCTACGTTCGAGGCAGCGGCCATGAAGTTCTTCTGCTCCATGGTCACTTCGATGAGGTGGAGACTGACTTCGACTATGTGTTTGGGGAGGCTGACGTCTTGCCGCATGCGAGAGAATGCCTCGAAAGCCTTTTGGAGGTCGCCAATATTTTGGTAATGTTTTCCTAGGTCTTCGTTGCCCATCTGGATAATAAATTAGTTGATGAGCTCGCATGCGGGTGATTCCAATCCAAACTTACTCGTATGCTCTCCTTCACCAGATTATTCTTGTAGCCCTTCAGCTGTTGCTCTAACCGGGCCGTCTCGCTAGAATTTCGTTTGTTTGTAATATCCAGCCATTCCTGGTCTCGCACAGCTTCCTCTTCTTCTGGTCCGATGGTCTCGAGATGTCCCTGAGCTTCCAAGTATCGTCTAATGTCGTTACCCTTCTTTGCTTCTTGCACTGCTAGCTTGAGAGCCTCGACGCCGATAAATGTAGATGTTATGCCGATCAGGACTAATCGATCGAACCTTGTTCTTCCTAGGGTTTCGTTAGCTGCCTCTCTTACAAAAAAGTGAGCTAAGTTGGATTCCGACCTCTGTAGTTTTGTATGTATGATTCCAGATCGAATTTTGGTGGATCTATCTGCCGTTAATAGCTATCCATTGGAATGTTTCTGGAGCACTTGCCGGTCACCACAATGCTCTTTTTCCGAGCTTGGGTAGGAGAGCTGGGTGCTCCTTGTATTGTAGACATATTGTGACGAAAGAGAAATGAAAAGAGGAGGGAGGGGAGAAGAACTAAGGTACCCTAAGCTGCCGCTGCCTTCTCGAAAAAACCCGCTAGCCTTATTAGGTAGTTAAGTTATTCCGTTCTTCAACCTTAGCTTAGGTATTGTTTAAGTCTTAGACAACGACAATCGAATTTGAAATGCTTTAGAAAGTTTATTTTGATCTTTCCGATTGCTATCCAAGTTATGCGCCCTTTAGATTAAGGCTTCAAATTTTTAACTTTCAAAGCTTAACAAATGGCTAAGTTATTCTGTTTCTTCCGTCTCGTCTCTCCCTTCTTGAACTCGCTAAATATCCGTATTTTAAACTATCCGTAGGTGTGGGAGTAGCGCCAGATCGAAGACTCCAAAGAACTGCACGAGTTGAAGTTTCTAGCATTCAGGCTTGGCAATCAGGCTGGTAATAGTAGCACGTTCTTAGTAGAAGTCTTTGATGCGGCTGGATTACGCCAATTTTCTAATGATCTTAAGGACAATTTCAATAGAAATTTAAGTAATTTAAGATTTGATTGTATATTAAACTAATCTAGGCCCCGTCATACTCCTCTTTATGTTACTAGCTATTTATACACTACTTATAATAGCATGATGCTATTATTAGTATATTATTACTATGGACTCGAGTCCGACTCGGACTCCCAAGTTAAGTTGAGCTTCTCTCAAAGTAGACGAGTCGAGTTTAATTCCACCAAATATATACCGAAGTCCGGACTCGCAAAACAAATCCATCCATCCGTTAAGACTTTTCTACGACCATTCCAAACCCAATGCTATGAATTTGTAAGGTTTACTTTTGACTCTCAATCTATAATTAAACCTTGGAGTAGCACGGGAGATAAAAATATGTGTTAGAAGGTTGCCATTCTTAGCTTCGCTGCCTTTATTCACTCTCGTTCGAGAAAATGTCATCACGATATGCCTATATGCGCCGCTGCCCTCATAAATAACCCTTCAACAATGTATAGCCCTTTTATAATTTTCTCAAGCACTTAGAATACAGAATAGAAGGTTTTTACTAGAACTCTCTCTTACCACATAGAAAAAATGGTATTCATTTAATACTACACACCATCTATGTGCATCATCCCCAATCCCAATGCTCTTTCCCCCATCCATCATTATGTATCCTCCCCATATATCCATCCCATCCAGGTATACCATATATATATCCGACCTCCCAAAAAACGCCGTATATACAATCCATACATCAATCATTCATTCCAAAAAAATCATCCTCATCTAAAATCTTAAATCCGCATTAAAATTCCCCCAAGAATCATCCGTATCTCCTCCCACAGTTCCAAACATACCATCCATATCATTATTACTCGTCCCCATAGACTGATATAGAAAATTCCCCTGCTGCTGTGTATTCCCCAATATTCCTGCGGCCGCTGCTCCTAACTCCCCCGTCGACGACGTCGGAGTATTATTCAAATCATAATTCTGTTGCATTAAATAAGGTGGAAGCGGGCCAAAAAGCTGACCTTCAAGGTCATCATAGATTCCACCACCTACTCCGTTGCTAGAGAGGAACATGGGCGGTGCAGTGTCGGTGTTGGCATTGGTGAGGTTGATATGGGATTGGGTTTCTTGCTTCAGGTTTTCTAGTTCCATCATTGGTTGGTTGGGGTAGGCAAAGGGGTCGGCGGAGGGGAACATCATAGCTGTCAGATCGGGAAGACTGTTGTTGATGCCGAATTGGTTTTGGAGGTTGAAGTGGGTGGGTTGCATACTGCTAGTGCTAGAATCGGGCGTGCCGACCGTGGATAAATCGGTGGGGGACATGAGTTCGTGGAAGCTCTGTCGTAGATTGGAGTTGGAGAGTGTGTTTATTTGGAAGCGGTCCTCGTCTAGAGCGTGATGGTGGAGATTGTGTGTTTGAATTGGTGTTGGGTGGGTAGGAAATGTTGTGGCTCTTGAGATTCCCATCTTGGGTGCTAGAGGCTCAGATTTTACCATGCTAGGGGAACTGTCGGCAGATCGCTTCTTCTTTGCTAGAGCTGAGGCCGGTCGAGACTTCTTCAGTCTTTCTGGTAGCTGTTCGAACAGGCCCTAATCTAATGAGTAAAATGTAGGTTGACGGCCTTGAGAAATACTCACAGATAAAGTCATTGAACATCTATCAGCTGCCATACTCTTTTTCGCAAGACCACGGAGTGCTTCTTTTCCAGAATTGGCATCCGCCAAAATCTCCTTCGATCCACTCTTATCGGGATTTTCGAGGACGAAGTAAACTAGAGATAGAATAGCAAAGAATGTTGTGTACATTGTGAACCAATATGCTCCAATCAGAAGACCTCGTCTTTTCATCTCAGATGTGATGTGGACAATGTTTCTAGAGACACTGACACATGCTGCGGCACAAGCGTAACTTCGATCATCGATATTCTTGCCAGCACATGATTTCTCCGAGACATAGTGTAAAAATGGCCGGTATAGCATCATTTGGACGTGTGCATAAGCTAGGCGAAGAAGTTGCTGGACCCTGCATTACTGTTACTATGAGTTGAGCTTTGATTGAAGTTGAAAAGTATGAAGGACGTCCACATTTGTCTCAGACAATAAGCCACCCGAAGCTGACCAACAATGGCTAGATAAAGGGGCGTATCCGAGAGATTGGAACTTACCGAAGTACTTCAGGGGTTCCTTCGCCTCCAGGTCGTAAACCCATCGGCAGTCTATCGAGCCAATCGGCCAGATCCTTCTCTATCTCTCTAATTCTGGCATTGCTAATGATATATGACGCCTTTGCAGTCCCATGAACAGACTGTTCTAACACTTTGGTAGGATATATATACTTGATAACCTCTGCTAGAATTCTCATCAGTCGAGTATGAGCATTCGATGCTGCGTATAGCGATATCTTTCCCTCTGGCATTGGGAGAATTGCATCTTTAGTAATATATTCATCGTCAACCTCAATCGGTAGCTCTTGGTCAATGTCATCGTAACTCAGCAACTGAGGGAAGCCCAATAATGCCGAAACGTAGGTATCCATCTTTCGAACAACCCAAAAGACTCGCCGTCTTGTTTCGCGCTCGATGGGATTAAAATTGCCTACAAGGTTACGGTGTAAACCCATGCGAAGAGAAGATCGTAAAGCTATGCCTATGTATGAGTAGCATGTGCTCAGATTGGCTGAAGCCTGGAGGAATAGAATCATGAACACTACTGCTTGCAGGGATGTTATATCGCGGCAGTCTGTGATATCCATCATTTGTCGTGCGGCTCTGAAGTATTTAAGTCTGCAGGCTGTTAGTATCATGATAGATGTGGTGACAAGTCTTTCTCGCTGTAGCAGCTAAGAACTTCATGTGACCAATGATGGCTATAATTGATGAATCACTGCAATTCTACCTCTACCTCAACTAGACCAACTATCCTGTAACTATTCTATCATGCTTTAATCAACAAGCTCTGGATGTAGCTTGGATAATTGAGCTATCAATATTTAAAGATATTTAGAACATCGAAGGGTATATGCAGTGGCTCGTCAATTATGACTCCTACTTGGATGTCGCGTTGCCTGCTGTTTAAAAGAATCACAAGGATGTCGGGAGGTTGGAGAAAGACTTACCCTCGATCGATACCACTTTTATATGAAGCCTCTGCGGATTGGTCGGAATCGTTAGCTGGATCGGCGTGGAACATGCAACCAAGAGCAAGTGTAACATAAAGGAGGGGGAGAAATCGGTTTTCTTCATCTCCAAAATGTTCTGGCGGAGTATTGTATATTTTATCGAATATTTCGTAAAATGAAGGTTGGTGAACAAAGCGAAGCAATGAGCACCCACAATCAAACGCAACCCCAGCCAATTCGGCCGCTGCCTTTCGAGAAGGGAGATCCATAGTGTTTGGTAGACCCGCTTCAAGTGGAGAATCGGTCGAAGATCGCGGAGAGTCGAAGATCGTCATTTGGGGTGGTTGAGGTATTCTTGGAAGCACAGGTCCACTGCTTAACAAGTCCCCAAATTGCTCACGCATGCGTCTGACAAAAACCGTTCCTGATGAACCTCCATGAAAATCCCAATGTCCACGTTCATCGAGATCAAGTTGGCCTGTTGATTCTATCATTGAGCGCAATTGCGAATCTCGTTCCAACGTCTGGGAAGTCTGAGTTGGGTTTTCTCCTAAAGTTGGCTGACTTGCGATTGGAGCGGTAGTCATGTTGTTTACTTGTCCCCGTTGTAGAATGGCATTCTCTATATTGGTATCGTTTATATCAACGTTTGGTAAAAGCGTTCTAAGAAGTGTTTCTGCTCGCTGCAGACGATTTTCCAAGGCCTCGGTATATTGTGGCAACGGATTTCTTCTTCTATTTGAAGGTTGGTCATATGTACAATCTACATGAGTTCTTAGCCCCGAGTTCGAATTTCGAGTTGATTTTGTGATGCAAATGGGATCTGTCATACCATAGCTATACACAGTGCAATGTGTACAAGGCTGCTTCCCTAAGAGCCTGGTGTGTCAGTTGATGGAGGAAGCTTTGCGTGGGTCATGCTCGTACCGTCACATTTTATTTTCTTTCTCCGGCACTCATCGCAGGCTCGAGTGACCCGCCTTCGTTTCTGGATTTGAGCCTTGGTGTTGTTAGAATAGATGGTCGTGTACCCTTTGAATGAGGTGTGGCTTACCGGGGTGTGTGAGGGTTGCGCCGACGAGGATGGTGATGGATGCGATGCTTGGGTTTGCCAGTTCGCCGCCGCGTCGTCTTCCATATCGAACTCTGGAGATGATTGATCTGAAATCATGGCCATTGGTGGGGCTCCTCCCACGGGTGCAGTGCCTTGGGTCTGCTCGTACATTACGGCCGCGATGTGCTCCAGGGAGAAGTGTTTGTGGTAGAGTGCGAGGACGGCGGGGTTTACATTTCCAAACGGAAATCTTAGTCTTGACCTAGGCTTCTAGGGCCAACCTTGAGGATGAGAAGAACGGGGTCGAAAGAAGACGGGAGAAGCGAGTCCTAAGTCCGACGTTTTTCTTTCTGGTGTCAAGTTCAAGTGATGTCCACCGTCTAGAATCCCTGGGTTAGTCATTCGGGGCGCTCGAGCGAGTGTAAGTACTTGAGCAGCAAGTCACGTTAGACCATTGGAAGAGGAGAGCGCGAGGGCGAGGGCGAGAGCGAGCATGGGAAGCTTCTGGGAGAGAAATTTTGTCAAGCGTTTCGACCTTGACCCGCGGGGACTGGATCTATGGAGCTGTTAGGTGAGCCTTTTAAAGGTACAAAGCGTGACTAAAGGACCAAAGAGGAGAGGATCCACCATGGAATAGTGGGGCAAATCGGGGGAAAAGATCGAATTGGGCGAATGAGATTGTCGAAGGCGACGAGTCCACCAGAAGGATGTGGCGTTCGACTAATAAAGGCGTCGGCCTTTGAATAATGCGGAGGCCGATTGATCAATGGCGGCATTGATATCTCCGCGATATCGGAGGAGTGGGATCTCTGGCTGCTGCAGAAGTGCAAATCAAGTGATCAGAACATGACCGACTCTGGCAATTGGTCGGCCGCATTGGTCAGCCTTCTCCTCCGCCTGTCAGCCTTGCCGTAGCTTGCATAGCCGCATCGTTTGGCTGCACGCCACGCCACGCGACTGGTCCACGATGGAGTGGAGATTGGGCAATGCATTGGCTGCGGGCTGTCTTGCGCTATTCCCGCCAGATGTCAAGCTTTATTCCCGAGCAGATCAAGAGCCCGCACAGTATGATGCACGTATGTCTTCATTTACCTACATATCCCGCATGACTATTCTACACAAACCACCTACACTCCACGTTTCCTCGCTTTATCAACGCATCCCTCCGCTACAACGTCGGACAACCCCACGATGATGCCACGAAGCTCAACTGCTGTCGTGTGCCCAAAACAACTGTTTCTCGAAAAGTATGTAATCAGGGATGAGTGGGGCTGGGAAGGTTGAACATGCAATGGCAATCGCGACTTTTGACCCGTTTAAGGGTTGGGCAAATATAATCTATGTGACTAACCTGACGTAGGAGATTTTGGAGAACAGGACAAGGGTTCTCTCTTGCGGCACAATTGGGGGGTTTGGAATTGGTCATCAAGATGCAGCAGCTCAAAGTTGGCAGCACATGAAGAGAAGGTGACTACTTTCCTCGCACCGTCAATGCAATCAGTGCAGATTCCAGCAGCTTATACACAGCAGGGCAAACGTTTTTCCATAAAGGATATCACTCACTTGATCAGCGAGATTCTCAAAAAGGGCATTGGAACAAATGGCGAGGCCAATGGTCTTACCAATGGGCACAGCGAGGTCATCATACAAAAGCAGCTGCAAGCCCCTTATCTATAACAACGCTGCTGCTTAATCAGGAAATCCAACTGTTGTGCCAGCCAAAGCCTTGAAGCAATTCCACTTTCTATTCTTGATCCGTCACCCGCGTGACAGCATCCCACCTTATTTTCACTGCTTTGTTCGTTCCGCCAGTGAATAAAGTGACGGCAATTTCATGCCCTCAAAAGCTGGGTACAATGAGCTCCGTCGCCAAGTTGGACCAGCCCTTGCCGGAGAGGGAAGAAAATTAAAAGACGAAGTCAGAATTACAGTCGTCGAACGCTGACGATCTGCTTAATGACCTTGAGGGCACTATGGAAGCATATTGCAAGTTGACATCGATTGCAATCCTCCGATGTTGATTTGGGATACAGAAGACCATCATGAAAAAGCTAAAGATACTGTTGAGAAATGGAGAGGACTTTAGATGATGCTACAAACAGTACTTCTTTGAAACCGAGAAGTGAACCCCATGTTAGTCACGCACTCTTCGGTAGTGAAAGCTTTGAGCTGGTGGGTGATCGAAGACTAATCTATGTCAAGACTTTAGAGACCGAGGATGAGAAGGGATTGAAAAATATGGAGTTCAGAGACAAAGATTATTCGGGAGACTGTGAATGCGAATTTAAAGGATTATGAATATTTGAATTAAGGAGCTCTAGGGCATTTTCTCTGGAATTTCGAGGTTTTAGGTTGTAAGGAAAAGACACATGGATATGGTAAACAAGATTGCATAATGGGATATAGGAACTTGGAAGGAAAAGGGACAAGCTGTGACAGTTAGCATACTTAGGTAGCGAATCTGATCAACATGTCTCAGGCGATGGGATAAACTTTTTTTTCCCCCTATTATACACTTATATCTACACCCAATGCTATTCTAATACCATGATATGCTCCACAGATACCTATTATACACCAAGCCCCCAAAGATAGCTATCTCTCTTACGCATCAACCTTGTCATTCTCCTCCCCCTTGCCATCTTTCTTCACTGCCCTCTCCCTCAATGCCAAATTATTAGCCAATTTCCCCCTCTCTTCGTACTGCTGGTGCGTTCCCCTCAAACTCTCCATCAACGCCCTATGTTTCTCTCTTCTCTCCTCCTTCTTCCTCTCCTTCTGCGTCATCACCTTTCCTCCTGCCTCCGCCGTCGCCGTCTTATTCCTCTCCTTCCCCCTCGGCTCATAAACCTGACTCTTACCCCTCAACCCCTCCATCAACACCCTATGCTTTTCCTTCTTCTCCTCCCTCCTCCTCACAGCCTTCTCCCTCTCCTCCGCCTTCCACGCCTCACTCCTCTCCCTACTCTCGTCTACACGTCGCTGCACTTCCGCTTTACGCTGCACTTTCGGTGATAGAGACCGTTGTAGGCGAACCTCTGCTGCGCGTTCCGACTTCCTCGGTGGGGCTGGGGAATAGGACTGTTGGGTGCCGACTAAGGAGGCCATGTATGCTCTGTGTTTAGTGGCGGAGGCGGTGCGGCGGGCGGTTGCTTCGGTGTGTAGACGGAGAGAGGTGGTTTTGTTGGCTGTTTTCAGAGCTTTCTTTTCTTCTTTTGTCAACTCGGGAATGGGCTCTCGTTCTTCTGGGGTTTCTCCTTCGATGGGTAGATTTTCAGTGGTAGATTTCCAGAGTGTGGTAGCTGGTCGATTGTTAAATATTCCTCGTTCGAGAGTCGAATGTTCAACGGCTTCTCCCCATTCCCTGGCATATTCAGCGTCGGCTAGTTCCCTCCATTTCACCTCTACTATTCCTTCTTTCCCAATCCCTTTCAAACCAATTTTCTTATCGCCCTCTCTAATTTCTCTAAGAACTGCAGCCATATCAGCAATAGTGTTTGCTTTTTGGTCGTTGAGCACTTTTCCTCGCTCGCGCCGGCTAATGGGAGTGCCGTGTTCGTCTTTGAATAGGGGGTCGGAAGGGTCCCATGATAATTCGTGGATCTTGCGGTACTCGCGCAGCTTCTGGTAGGCGGAGAGTCCAGAAGGGGACGTTCCTGGGGGGAAGGAGATTGTCGCGAGAGGTTGCCAATGGTCTTTACGCAGGGAGGAGGGGACGGTTTTTTTGCCGTTAAAGGGAAGTTGGGCGATGGAATATTTGTTCTGTGGGAGCTTTTAGTATTAATGAATTGCGAATTGGAAAGACGGAAGATGGAGGGTAAAGTAGCGTAATGGGAAGTAAAGGAAACGTACATGTAGAGCTTTAGTAAGAGAATAAACGACTTGATTCGTCAGTAAATGGTTATATACGAAAATTTGGCGTCCATGTTCAGGAACTTCTCGAGTGCTAGCAGATGTAGATGCATAGCGAATTCGACCTGTTGTACATATGAATTGCCATCTAGCTGAGTTGGAAATGCTTCTTGCACTCATGTCTGTGGATAGGGTGGAGGCAATTAGTCCCTTTTTCTTGCTGTGCTCTTGAAGCTCCAAATATCTAAGAAACAGCCCAGTAAATAAATTGAGACCTTAACGCTGAGGCATTAAGCAAATCCTGAAATGTGGCGTTGATTCAGCGAATCAGACGACATTTCAGCCTAACAGCCCAATTAGGTATAACTACTAACTGATTAGATAAGCCAGTGGCTGAAGAAGAAGGTGGGGTACATGGAACTTGCTCGTATCGTCTAGAATAGAAAATAGTGACATCTGATTTCTTGAATGATCGTGAAAACCCTAGAGTGTTCTGGCCTTGCGTGGACCACTCTTTGCCTTCTATAAATTCTAAATTGCTGCGGTAGTCTTAGATCTTAAACATACAAAACACAATTCAAACACCAAGTGCCCCCCTTTACAAGTCGATTACCTCGCACGCAAATACAAATACCATTGAATTTACGATTTCACGAATTGCATCAATCATACTCTACCACTGATCACAGATTGATCAAACGACCGCAATCATGGCTTCCTCCGATATGTCTTTCACAAACAAGGCGACGAAATCAATAGAGGATGCCATGTTCAACGCAGAACAACATGGCTCTTCTCAACTCCTCCCTATTCATCTCGCCCTCGCCCTCCTCGATCCACAACCCGATCTCTCCAAAGACCAACAGCAGACTATGAATGCTTCTCATGGCTCTGCACAGCAAGGTCTCTTCCGCCAAGTCGTTGAACGAGCTCACGGCGATCCACAAGCTCTCGATCGTGCTCTCAAACGAGCTGTCGTCCGTCTACCATCCCAAGACCCTCCTCCAGAACAAGTGGCCGTAGCCCCTTCCTTTCAAAAACTGCTAAGAGCAGCAAAGGAACTACAAAGGACACAAAAGGACTCCTTCATAGCTGTTGATCATTTGATCATTGCCGTGTGCCAGGACCCGGCAGTGCAAGAATGTCTCAAGCAAGCTAATATGCCCAATGTCAAACTACTGCAAGATGCAGTTCAGCAAATCCGAGGTACAAAGAGAGTCGATTCGAAGACAGCAGATTCGGAGGAGGAAAATGAGAATTTGAAGAAGTTTACTGTGGATATGACTGCTATGGCAAGAGAAGGAAAGATGGACCCTGTTATTGGCAGAGAAGAAGAAATTCGAAGAGTAGTTAGAATTTTATCGAGACGAACGAAGAATAACCCGGTTTTAATCGGTGAGCCGGGTGTGGGAAAAACTACTGTGGTGGAAGGTCTTGCTCAGCGAATCGTTAATCAAGATGTCCCAGATAATCTTGCAGCTTGCAAATTACTATCCTTGGATGTCGGGTCGATTGTTGCTGGTAGCAAGTACCGAGGAGAATTCGAAGAGAGAATTAAGGGTGTTTTGAAGGAAATTGAGGATTCGAAGGAGATGATTGTTCTCTTTGTTGATGAGATGCATCTTCTTATGGGTGCTGGATCTAGTGGTGAAGGTGGCATGGATGCTGCGAATATGCTGAAACCCATGTTGGCCCGAGGACAACTTCATTGTATCGGTGCCACAACCCTCAACGAATACAGAAAATACATCGAAAAAGATGCAGCTTTCGAACGTCGTTTCCAGCAAGTTCTTGTCAAGGAACCTTCTGTCCCAGACACCATCTCAATTCTGCGTGGTCTGAAGGAGAAGTACGAGGTTCATCACGGTGTTACCATTGCTGATGGTGCTCTTGTGGCAGCAGCTAGCTTAGCGGCACGTTACCTTACTCAACGAAGACTTCCTGATTCTGCTGTTGATCTTATTGATGAGGCAGCAGCAGCAGTCAGAGTCGCTCGAGAATCACAACCTGAAATCATTGATTCCTTGGACAGGCGTCTTCGACAGCTGCAAATCGAAATCCACGCTTTGTCACGAGAAAAGGATGATGCTTCCAAGGCTCGTCTTGCTCAAGCAAAACAAGATGCAAGTAATGTTGAGGAAGAACTCAGGCCTTTACGAGAGAAGTATGAGAGCGAGCGAAAGAGAGGCAAGGATATCCAAGAGGCAAAAGTCAAACTTGATCAATTGAGGGTCAAGAAAGATGAAGCCACTCGTCTTGGTGATACGGGCAAGGCTGCAGATCTGCAGTACTATGCAATTCCAGAGCAAGAAGCATTTATCAAGACGTTGGAGAAGGAGAAGAAAGCTGCAGACGCTGCACTTAGCTCCACCAGCAATCCTGACTCTGGTGGATCTCTCATTACAGATGTGGTTGGTCCAGATCAAATCAACGAGATTGTTGCTCGATGGACTGGTATCCCAGTTCAAAGACTCAAGGCTACTGAAAAAGACAAACTCCTTCACATGGAGAAGGTTCTTAGCAAGGTCGTCGTTGGTCAGAAGGAGGCTGTCAAGTCTGTTTGTGATGCCATCCGTCTTCAACGAGCCGGTCTTTCAAACCCCAATCAACCACCTAGTTTCCTATTTTGTGGTCCTTCTGGAACTGGTAAGACACTTCTCACAAAAGCTCTCGCCGATTTCCTATTCGACGATCCGAAAGCCATGATCCGACTCGACATGTCCGAATACCAAGAACGTCACGCATTGAGTCGTATGATCGGTGCACCACCAGGATACGTCGGTCATGACGCAGGTGGACAACTCACGGAAGCCCTCCGCCGAAAACCCTTTTCTATTCTTCTCTTCGACGAGGTCGAAAAAGCCGCCAAGGAAATCCTTACCGTTCTTCTACAACTCATGGATGATGGTCGTATTACCGATGGCCAAGGACGTGTCGTCGATGCACGAAACTGTATCGTCGTCATGACTTCCAACTTAGGAGCCGAATATCTCGATCGCGCCAAAACTGCTGATGGCAGAATTGATGCTACGACAAGAGCTCTGGTTGAACAAGCTCTCAAAGATTACTTCTTGCCTGAATTCTTGAATCGTATCAATAGAACAGTCATCTTCAATCGTCTTACCAAAGCCGAAATCCGCCGTATCGTCGATGTTCGTTTGGGAGAAATTCAAACTCGTCTGCAGAACAATGGAAAAGATATCCGTATTGATTGTTCGCCCGCTGTGCGGGACTACCTTGGTTCTGCCGGTTACTCTCCTGCTTATGGTGCGAGACCATTGGCGAGATTGATTGAAACCGAGGTGTTGAATAGGATGGCAGTGTTACTTTTGAGAGGTGCGATTAAGGATGGTGAAGTGGCACATGTTGTTATGGAGAATGGCAGGATTTCCGTCAGGGCTAATCATGCAGGTGAGAGTGAGGAGAGCACAGAGGATGAAATGGAGTTAGATGAGGAAGATATTAATGGTGCTATGGGAGGAAATAGGGAGGATGATGATATGGAATTAGCTCTTTATGAGTAATTCCCTTTATCGTCGCCGTCTTTGCATTGGAAATGGGATAATGAGTTATGATGGCGAATTTGTTTATTAATAACAAAGCACTTTTTTTTGCAAGGTGTTTGGGTGGAGTGGACATTGGATTTTTTCTGTTGATGAAATTAGAATTGAAATTTAGGGGGAGGGAGAGAAGGAGAATGAGTGGCAAAGTATTATATATGCTAGTGATGAAAAAAAGCCCTTAGATGGTTTTTGAATTACAATAAAAAGACTGTTACTTGTATTCATGTTTTAAATGCTTGGTGACTTTGAGAGCCCCCTTTTTTGCTTAAGGATATAATTAAGGAGATTAGGCGTAAGGAACTGATAGAAAGAGTAATTTGAAGAGTGGTTTTATTTTCTTTAAAATTGTGACGATGGGTAGGTTAAAGGAAAGACTCTTTCCGGCTAAATCCCGCTATTTCGTCTCGGCAATAACAACTTAAGACATTATGACTCTATGATCCACAATAGCATCCTGGTTTACCAAACATCAAAAAAAATCCGAAATGGTGTAATGGTTAGCATTTCTGCCTCTCAACAGCTTTCTTATCAAGAAAGCTAAAAGAACGCAGGAGATCGGGGTTCAATTCCCCGTTTCGGAATTTTTTTTTTTTTTTTTTTTTTTTGGCTTACATATTTCTCCTCTTTGGCTAAGAGGCAGGAAGGGTAAGTGTTTGTCTTTTTCTTTTGGTGGAAAGGGGACTGGCAATTGATGTTGAAAGAGAGTTGAAAAAGACGAGTGGGGATTTAATTTTGAGGTGAGTCGTAGAATTATAAATCTGCAAGGAAAGTAAGATGATTTCTTTCCTAAAGGTTTAAAATAGAATATGAGATTGCCATCTGGAAACTCTTGTCTCATTTTTCGTGGTCCTGATGCAGTCATTCGCTCGCTTTGTTTGCTGCTCCTTTATCTCTTTTCGTTCAACATTACTCTATTGTCAATATCGCTCGTTGTTTTTAAGAAAAGCTATTATTAGGTGATTAAGTGATTTTCTATCTCAATCAAAGGGAATTTTAATTCAGTTTCCTCGAATTTAGTAATGGCTGTGTAGTTGTTGCTACCAATTCCAAGGAAACGGCTTTAATATATAGAGGAATATGGAACCGAAAAAAAAGGATAGACACATATTATCGGTATCACCGGTGTTTGCATATGCAAGGWTAGTTGATTGTTCTAAGTCCTACGAAGGTTCGTGTTATGTAGGCATCGCCTTGCGGCTCGCCTACTAGCCGAATGTGGTTAGCTAGTCATATGACATTCATCATATGATATTATCCCAACACATATACAATATAATCAATCCCCTTTTAAATCGCCTTCAATAATGCAATTCCAGGAATATAAACAAGCGGGATATTTATTTGGCCATAACTTTTCTCCAAATGTGGAAGTACGCATAGAAGTGGTAGTTAGGGAGTTGGAGGAAGGAAGGCATTGTGGTGGGGGTGGACTGGGGATTGAGGGGTTGGCGGGAGAGGTGACGGGAGATATATTTGCACTTTTGAGGAATATAAAACCTCAGGTACGATGATTCTGACATTCCAAATCATGAAAGGAAATAAATATAATTATTCCCTGAGCTTTCATGCATTTAAACATTGAATGACTCCGTTCAAATAGCTGGTCAGCCAGATCAAACCATTCCACAGGAACTGTGCTAACTGGATACAAGGGCTCTTCGAAACAAGCCGAAACTTTAGATCAACATCAATAAATTCCACGTGAATCCGAGTTCATGACGTTGCCCTCTTCTCAGGGAAAAGCAGCCACGGTGCCAGACCCTAGCACTGCGAACGTACTACCATGCCATCCTCTTCCACAATGAGACGAAAGTTCATGATCTTCACCATCTCGTATCCGGACTACGAGCCGAGCTTCATGTCGCAGCAAACAGACACCACACTGGTGGAGATTAGCAGCCAGGAGATCCCTTGAAGCCTCGATATGACAGCAGCCGGAAAGGGAAAGAATTCCAAATATCGCTTCTGTTAGGACAAGACGACATCTTCATTTACCATGACGCGCAGCTACGGGGATCTTGTGAGATGGGAGATGGGAGATGCAAGATGGAGAATTTCGAATTTCAGATATCCGAATTTTAATAATTTTAATGGGTCCTGTAAATGAGATTGAAGAAGCATGACTCGAAACCCATTTGAGTTGCTCCCGCCGGGCTGATCAATGAAGAAATGATCAGCCGAATACAGGATGATCATCTGTTAGGCTGACTCTCAGACGATCGAGATCCGACATCGACTTAATCTTTCTTTTCCTCGACGACTACTCCCATCGCTTTCCTTGAACAAAACAACTTTGTTGGTCACCATTTGTCAAATTTCTATCTAAAGGCTAAGGCTAACACAATACCCGTGCACTACTTCTGCGGGCTACGCATCACAATATGATAGTTCGATTGCTACACACGGACAAGAGCCCCGAATATCGACAGGAGCATAATGTAGCCGTGCAAGATCTCTTTGCTTTGCTTTTCTTTCCAGACCATTCAACGGCAATTCAACGGCGTTTGGCAAACAACCCAATGTTTAAGAAATATGACAAAAGGCAAGACAATATAGGAGGGAGCCGTGGCATACCATTTCCGCATACAGTTCCCGTATGCACTTTTCCTGATAATAGGCTTCTTTCTGCCCTTTTCTTTCTGAAGGGGAGACAATATACAAACAATATCCGCGATTTCGTGTTTCCGTTGGTCAATGATCGTTGCACCACCCCTCACTCTCCTCTTTCTCAAAGAGAACATTTCCCACCTTTTACTTTCTCCATCTCTCTCTCTCTCTCTCTCTCTCTCTCTGCAATTCCAGCCATCTTTTAATTAATATTTACTATAATTTTAACTTAGATTTGAGTTTCAGTTTTTACGTATTTGAAGTTCTTGCCTTCTGGCTCCTTCCGGCTACAAGTCAATAACTCGATAGAGGCGGGAAGGCTTGTTAGTGTTGAGCTAAAACACTTCTAGCCATCGATACCTTGAACCTCCCAGAGTTTTTCAAAGATCCTCTTTTCCATTCTCTCATTGGCCATGCGCGAAGCCGATCAACGCTCTGGGCTCCGTTCTAAATGGTCCTTGGTTCGTTATCCATAGTTCATATTTCTCCTTCCAGTGGCTCTCCTCGGTATTAGTATATAGGGAGATTCGCTTTCTTTCCTGTTGCCAGAAATACTAATTTCCATTATTGCTGCTCAAGGCTCTTCTGGGGGAGAGATTCGCGTTGTGCACCCCGCTTGTGTTGTCATTGAGGCATCCACTAGGAGTCTAATTGTAATCATTAGTTCCCCTCCGTTCAAGAAAACCGAGGAATCTCAGATATGAGCACTCAGCACCCTTCCGATCGCCGCTTGCCGTTCAACCTCAAAGCTGCCTTTAGATCCCGCGATAAAGTCAATTCAATTGAACCAGACCAGCCAGCCAGTCCACCAGACGTCCCTTATTATCGACCTTCGTTCTCTAGCTCTAGGGGTCGAGAGACTAGAAGCCGAGATCCATCTTCAAGTAGGCCCGATATCTACCAACCAATGTCACAGGAGCAACCTCAGCCTTTAGTTCTCGAGGCACAAATTGAAGTCCCAATACCAGCTCGATCAAGGTGAGTTCTCTAGCCGTTTACCTTCATACAGTTGTTGACTTTTGATAGCAGCATATCCAAAAAGGGAAGCCAATTCACGGAGAACCGCCTACGGGGCGAAGAATCCATACGTAAAAAGGATGCTCAAGAGCTCTTAGAGTCTACACAGCCACTCGCAAACGTCGAGGTGAATTCAAGCATGTACTCCGACCACGACCAATCGCATACATCGCCCTCTTCCGTTCGGTCTCGATCTCAATCGTCCTACAAGACAAATGCAACTTCCTTACCACCTCTACAACAGAAAGTGTTGGATGATAATGATCAACTTGCGCCATTGAGTGAAGAGGATTTGGACCCAGGATCCTTCGATTTAATAGCACCACCTGAGTCAGAGCATAAGCAATATTCCCTCGAGACACGATCAGAGCAACTCTTTTCTACTGATCATTTGAAAATCATTTTCAATGATCCGTCTTTGCTCCTACGCTTCACATCTTTCCTCGGCGCACACAAAAGATCTTCCATACCTATCCTTATTTACTACCTAGACGCTATCAAAGCTCTAAAAGCCATTTCATATGCAAATGCTGTAGCAGAAGCTCTGGATCCCATTCATGGCTATGATTTTACGACTGATACCGCCTCAATAACCATCAATGCCCAATTACAGACAAAAGCGGACAAGGCTTTTGAAGTTCTGGTCCGAGACGATTTACCTGCTTTCATCACCTGGACGTACATTCAGACCGTCAGCATATCTATCCAGAGAAGGATTACTGGGACTCTTCCAGCTCACTTGAGGGCGGCATCTGAAGGCTTGGCAGAAGTGTTTTGTCTGACAGATCCTTCTCGCCCTGACAATCCAATTGTGTTTGCATCTGAAGGTTTGTCTCGTTCTTCTATTCCGAGTGTCACCATTAACAGCTTTTAGAATTCCACCGGACGACCCAATATGGTTCGTAGAAACGGTTATTTTTTTATTTTTTTACAAACCCCCCAATTTCAATACCGATACTTACATATTCTACTGCACCTGCTCTACTTCCAACAATATTATTTACCCTGAACCTCTGGACTAATGATCTGCAGGTATGACGTACGTAATTGGACGAAATTGCAGGTTCCTTCAGGGCCCGAAGACGAATCCTTTCAGCGTCAGAAGAATACGAGAGAAGATTGAAGCTGGTGAAGAACATTGTGAAGTGTTTCTCAATTAGTAGGACCCCGTCCCTTCTCTTCTGGATTCCAAAGATCATAGCTGATACGTTACAGCCGCCGTGATGGTTCCCCTTTCATGAACCTCCTTATGTGTGCACCTCTCTGTGATAGTAGAGGCACCATTAGATATTTTATTGGTGCACAAGTCGATGTTTCAGGTCTGGTGAAGGAATGTGCCGACCTTGAATCACTTGGTCAACTAATATCGGCAATAGAACGAGAGAAGTCAAATACAGAGGTTGCAGTCGATAGGACCACAAATGACAAGAACAGCCCACTGACAGACGAGTTCAGAGAGCTTAGCGAGATGCTCAACATGCAAGAGCTGGATACAGTCCGCAAATGGGGAGGCAAAATGCACAAGGAAGGGGAAATGACAGAATCTAATATCACTTATGAGAAAAGTAATTGGCCGAAGCCTCGATTACACCTCAACGCCTCTAGCCCCGATGAATTAAATTCATCGACACCTTTCAGTCGCCTCAGCGGCAAACTGAGTGGTATCTATGAACATTATTTTCTCGTCCGTTCTTATCCTAGTCTTCGCATCCTCTTCGCCAGTCCCTCCCTTCGCGTCCCAGGTATCCTTCAGAGTCCATTCATGGGCAAAATTGGCGGTTCCTCTCGCGTTCGCGAAGAATTAACCCGTGCCTTCGCTGACGGTCGCGGTGTCACTGCAAAAGTCCGCTGGGTAACTAAAGATGACAACGAAGGTCGGTCTCGCTGGATTCACTGCACACCTCTCATCGGAAGCAATGGGGCTATCGGCGTCTGGATGATCGTAATTGTTGACGACGAAGCCTCAATTTCTAGCGTTAAACGCTTTAGACAAGCTCCCCCAGTCGATCCACGATATGGAAGAAGCATTCCGTTTGCGGAACGAGACAGGGATGAGACGAGCTTAAAGGATTTTACGTTGCTGCATGGTGCAGAGAGAAGTAATAGGGAGTTACACGGTAGGAGAAGCGTGAGGAGTTTGCATGACGGGAATGGAGATGGTAGTTTGAGGAGTGGAAGTCCTTATACTTTGAGACTTGACTGAGTGCTTGATTGAAAGGGATCAAGAGGATATTGAGATGAGATTAACTATTTCACGACAAAAGGGTGTTGTATTTCTATATATCTATACCAAAACGGCGTCGGAGTTCTAGCGCAGGGATCGATATTTGAGGAATTATTGTCATTCACTATATATTAATTAGCTGGGTTGAGGTAGAGGGAAAGATAGTATTATATGGGGCTTCGTTGCTTGGCAAGATGAAATGGAATGGATGAGTATTAGATATATGAAATTAATAAAATATAACTAATAAATTGTCTGCCCAGTTGCTTTAGATCTACGACATGAAGAGCTAGCTATAGCTTTTGAGGTGAGAGAAGGAAGTGAGTTTCCAGATATTATGGGATATGGAAGGATCATCGAATGGAAAAAGAGAGAGGAGCCGGCTTCTGATTGGAACGTCTAACACATCTGTGTATTGAGGTGAAGACCAAAATTTAATTCTGGCATGTACATAGAGATTTTATCTTAAATTGTTAAGATATCATTCTATACTCTATAAAGCGGTTCGAATTATGAATCAAATGCTCCTCTAGAATCAATCACCCCCAACTTTCCCAAGTCCTGATTTAACAGATTCCCTTTTCCTTCTTCTATAAAGGTACATATGGTATTAACGTTTACAATCTAGTTTGCAAGAAAGAAACCCTCCAAGCTATACGTGGACAGGGTTATCGATTCTATTCCGTCCCACTTCTGTCCCGCTTTTCATAGTTCCTTTCGTTATATTCTCGGATAAAGAGGGGCAGGCCATGTAGAGGAGGAGGAGGAGGAGGAGGAGGAGGAGGAGCAGTGATTTTCGAGAATCCTTGGTTTGTTTGGACGAGTGACGTGGAAATGGAAACTCAAAATCCATCTCCATCCTGCAACGGCCTCTCAACCTCAATAGCTTGATTCCTCGCCATATCGCCATGCTCCTTCGCTCCTTGCAACCTCTTGTCACACCACTCTTGCAAATCCCGAATCTGTGCCGCCAGCTCTATACCCTTCCCCGCTGGAGGTAATGCCGAGCTCTGCTGCTTCGGCCAATTTCCCGTCTTTGAGAAACCCCCTCATCTCATTCGTCTTTATATACCATTCTGATAACTCACGAAGGGAGCCTCGACTTTGTTTCGAGAAATCTCGGGGAGAAATCCATGATTGGCATCATGTGCCCATTGGTCAATTCATCCTTGTTCGCCCCTGGCAGAAGCCCAAAGCTAATCTAGAGCCGCTTGTTCTGGAGTAGGTAGATGCACTAAACAGCTTATTCTAGAAATCCAGATTTAACTGCGAAGTGTGTTATGCAACAATCTCTGCTGACGCCCCTGGCGGTTGAGCTATAACTCCGGCGTTGCATAGGATAACATCTAGACGTGGATGGATAAATTTCGTAATTCCGGACTTGATTCGAGAGAGTCGAGTTCACAGTGTACGAAAGTGAGGCCCACAGAGGGAGCAATAACCTTGATCTCGCTGGCGGATTCTGCGCTCTAGGTGTTGTCCGGTAGAGTAAATGTGAGCTGGTTTATGCTTCACAAATAGCTTGCTTGAAACGATGAGAAAAGTGCTTCTTGAAAGAAAACGACTTTCATACTCAAATGAAAGGGGTCCTCCATACTTATGGACTTCAACCCCTCAGCCAATCTCTGGAAAGCAAAACAGTAACGGGAGACTACCAATTTTCCCTTCAGGTAACACAGCATTACGTAGAGACTCAGCCTTTACCGCTCTCAATAAGCCCATAAAAACGTTGAAGGAAGAAAACCGAACACCGCGTCGTCGTTCCTGGATGATCTTGTCTAGCGCATAACTCTCCGCATAAGCATATGTATAATCCTTGCTAGCTGACGATCATAGTCCCCCGTCTCGTCTTCTCAAAGGCTACAGTAATCCTGCCAGCTCATAAGCAGATTACATACATATTGAAATAGAAACCTCAATTAAAAGTTATTTTATATCTTCGTTTTCTTTCCCGGTTGGATTTTTGAGAAATGGCATTGACGACTAATGGTAAAGTAGAGGGAGGTCCTGCTGGTTCCTATGTAGCAAGCTAATGGAAGTAAAGTCTATTTCTGGATTGCTTTGGGGTTCGTTGTGTTTTAATACTGTGTGTGTGCATAGGCTAGTAGTACGGATGTGAAGACCCAGGAGAAAGAGACCGGTAGACTGCATCAACGGGCTTGGAGTGAGTTTTCTGTCTCAATTGCTCCTGGGAATAAAATTCCAATCCTTTCGAACCTGTTATACCATAGAACGATTTCCGGCCCTTTTCTTCATTCCTAGTGGTGGTTATAATTTTCTGCCTTTCAAGCGTTTGGCAATTTCCTAAAACATTAAACTCATTATGTTCATCATTATACGGAATGCTGAAATCTGAATATTTTAGAGTCATTTTGAGCGTCTAGAAGAAATGGACTACGTACTACCAGGAAGACACAAAGCTCAAACAAAAGACCTACCGCCTCAAGTAGATAGCAACCTCACTATATCGAATTACGCTTTCCCATCCCCTCACATAACAATCTTCACCCTCCCCCACGACCACCTCCTAACCCTCACGCAATACGACGTAATCCGCGGCATCCTCTCCAACCATCAATCCCTCTTTTTCCTACAACATCCCCCTACGAATGTTCCTCCTCTTCCTTTCCTTTTTTTCTCTACACCCGATGGAATTATAGTTACTGGGTGCCTCACGAACATTTTATTGATGTTATCGTTGGCGAGGTTGAGGGATAATTAATTAGGGTCCTGTATTTGGGTGAGGCGAATGGAGAGGGGGAGGGAAAGGTTTTTGATAATGAGGTGTTTGGTGGGGGATATGGTAAAGGGATTGCTTGAGGGGGAGGAGTTGAAGTACGTTCATTTAGGCACTTTCCTTTTTAAATGAAAAGACTTTGAATGCTCCATGGGATTTTAGACATTGAGAAAGAGAATGTTCGAGAGTATGTCAGACATTGAAATGGCTAACAAGTCTTAAGCGGTGTGATACATTGGTATGTGGATGGCTGGGAATTGACACCGTCTTTCATTAACAAGTGGAAATATATGTTTAAAGGATGCGAGGAGATGATTAATGCAACGAATAAATGGTAAGTATTTAGATTCCCAGAGTTCTTTTTGCCATTTTTGGTAGCTTTGGGAGGTAAATGTCTCAAAAATTCTCAGACATTGTGAAGAAGAGTATTTCAAGCTTCTTAAAAATTCCCTTTCTCCCCTACCCCTTCCCCTTCCCAATATGCAATACTAACTGCAAGATTTTAGCTTGTAGGGGAGAAAGAAGAAGGTGAAGAGAGGATAGTTCTAGAACTCTGAATCAAGGGTGAGTGAAAGGTGTCTTTGACATAATACATCTCAAATCGGCGTCTTCACAGTAACCAACTTCTCTAGCGCTCTTCCTCCATCTAGAGCCAATCCCCCAATAACATCCAACCTGTACCTATACCCATCAATTTCCACTGGCACAAACCCATTCCTTGCAAATATCCTCGAGAAACTCTGGAAAAATCCAAAAAGCGCTCTACTCATCATCCTGAACGGCCTAGTCATTAAATGAGTCTTCTCATATTCCACCTCCGCTCTGGTCATCTCCTCGAATTCTCTTTCCCTCATTTTCCTCTCCGCCACACTAAGATGCCCTTCTCCACCCCTATCACTAATCCTCTGTCTCATAATGATCTCTGCTGGTCTAAGTAACATCGTCTTTCCCGGAAAGAAGAGTTCTGGCAGAGGCCAGGATTGTCTGAATTTCACCTCGAGCATGAGTCGAGAGGTAGAAGGCATAGCAGTAATGGATTTTATGAGATGTATGGGTGCTGATAGGATGAAGAATCCCATGCCAACCATGAAAAGGAGCACTCCTCCATAAGCGTAGGTTACGTAGGGAGAGATTCCGGGATTGGGATGATAGAAGGTGTCCCAACAGAAGAACCCAGCGTATGCGAAACAGAATATGCCGCCGAGGTAAGATGATGCAAAGAGGAGGGTATGGGAGGGAGCTTCGTAAAGGACGGTGGGCTTGGCAGTGAGTTTTGCTTGTGGGCTGATATATGGTGCTGATACTGGCGTAGCCTTCTTGACGACTGGGGAAGTTTTGGGCGCATGTGCAGTCGGTTTGGGATTCTGCTTAGGACGTTGGATTGGGATTTTCTTCTTTCCTGCTTGTAAAAAGTGAGAAGTGGTGAAGAATCGCGACTGAGGTGTCTTTGGAGTGAGGATCAGGTAGAATCTGAAGGTGGAAGGGACTGAACGCCCTTTAAAGCATCCTCTTGAAAAGGCAGACATCTACAACAATATTTGTGAGCAAGAGATACTTCTTCCCGAGAAATTGCAGCCAACGAAACAGATCAATTGCTTACCTTGAAGAACTTGCGATCTGGGAGTAATGAGCTTAAGTAAAAGAAGTTGAAGCTATCGGGATATCGGAGAAATTCGCGGACGCTACGGGTTATGAGTTGAGGGTAATAATTTCGTTGGACTCAACACCTACATAATCTTAAAATAATTACAACTCTCCTCCTAGAACGCCGAATTGAGCTTCACAGTCGCTATTTACCATGGCATCTTTTGCGGCAGCTTGTCGTATGTCTGCTAGACTTACTGCTAGGCAATTGCGACAAGATGCTACTACACGAGGTCTGCATTCTCCATTAAAAATTATCTAGAAGCCCGGAATTGATAAATGTCAGGTTTTCGAACATCTGCAGCATGTCTTGCAGCTCAGAACTTCACGATGCCAGCTTTGTCTCCTACGATGACAGAAGGAAACATTGCAACGTGGAAGCTTAAGGAGGGCGATTCGTTTTCTGCTGGCGACGTAATATTGGAGATTGAAACAGATAAGGCTTCGATGGATGTAGAAGCTCAGGATGATGGGGTTCTTGCAAAGATCGTACAAGGCGATGGTAGTAAGGGAATCAAAGTTGGGACACGAATTGGGGTTCTAGCAGAGCAAGGGGATGATTTGAGTACGCTAGAAATGCCAGCAGAAGAGAGTGCTGCCCCATCACCACCGAAGCAAGAGGCATCGAGTCTAAACCCAAGGACAAGTTCAGAGTCACAAGCTGAAGCACCACCTTCCCCCAAACCCACCGCGAAAGTTCCTAAGAAGACTGCTGGGAAGGCAAAGAAACAGACATATCCTCTCCTTCCCTCAGTTGAGCATTTGATCCACGAGCGAGGTCTGGATTTATCCGCAATTGACGATATGATACCCTCCGGACCAAATAACAGACTGCTCAAAGGCGATGTTCTAGCATACCTAGGTTCCATAGCATCCTCCTATCCAACAGAGCTCTCAAGCAAGATTGAAAAGCTCACCCACCTCGACCTTAGCAACATCAAGTTACATACCCCTCTACCAGCACCTAAACCCGCGAAAGTTGAAGCAGCTCCAGATCCGATAGTCGAAGAACAGACTGTCGTTGCGGCCATTTCCATGAAAGCAGTTCTTGAAGTGCAGAAGAGGATTCAAACTACACTTGGGATTTTCATGCCCCTTTCTACTTTCATCGAACGCGCTGTAGATGTTGCGAATGATGATTTGCCTAGATCGAAAACATACAAGCCTTCAGCGGATGAGCTCTTCAACGAAGTTATTGGTCTGGATAAAGTCTCGAGGGGTGGTGTTAGAGGTAACTTCATGCCTCAGATCATCGCGGTTCCAGCTGTACCTATTAAAGCACCAGCAGCAAAAGGCACCGATATCATTGATATCCTATCTGGAAAGACTCAATGTGGAAGTATGACTCGGAAGTCTTTACCGGGCATCTCAACATCGGCAAACATGTTCACAGTGAAGGTACCGAAGGGTGATGAGAAGAGAGCACATGTTTTTCTTGACCGAGTAAGGATAGCATTAGAAAGGGAACCTGGAAGACTCATTCTGTGAGTGGAGATGGCACTGTAGCATAGGGTGGGAAATAGAATGATTGTGTTAAGTGTACATATAATTTCTCTTCTGATGCTTTACTATTTTGCCGAACAAATCAAGTCCCAATTTATTAATAACACCGAGGTGGTATTTAGTCAGTCAATCGGAGTCATACCAGATCACATCACACATATCACTGACATCCCACACCAACAGCAAAACCCCATCCTCGTCATCAAATCAAATCATGGCATTTATCGTTTGGAGAGACCTGGCTAAACAATCCCTCCTTACTATCCCCCCCMCCCCCCATACACACAATTCACCACCGAGCCCATCAACCCCTCCCATGAATCCCCCACTCCCCTACGAAAAAGAGCCAAGCAGCCAAGGTCGAGTTACACAGACAAGGTACATTACGCAAAAGAACTTTCCCCTTCCTCCGCACATACCGTCAATTGCTTGAAATATACACACAAAATATCTTTGGATTTTCCGTATCCTTGCCTGCTTTCCTTTCCTGTTGTGTATAGACCGGGAAACTAATCTAACGACCCACCCGAACGTTTCATGCCAACCTTTATACTTTCATTTTACGAGTTCGTGAAAATCGAAAATAAGTCGTAGTCGTTGAGAGGCCGTTGTTGGTTGTATTAGGACGCGAAAGAGAAATATGTATGTGTACAAGTCGAGAATTGTCGTCAGTCGAAGAAAGGAAACAGGATTGCGTAACGCACACGCAAATAGGTATGTTTTTGGTGATTGATGAAGAAGTGTCGAGATCGAGACATGAAGTTTCCGAATAGGTGCAGAGGATTCGGGCCCGATCGAGATAGAGAGGTCGTTTATCAAAGAGAGGTGTCGAAAAGAGGAGCGTATGGGCAAAGTCGATACTTTGGCGAAAACTCGAAGAGGCAATATGTGAATTAAGCTGGTCTGCGTCCGAATCTGCTAAACACAAGGAAGTTCGTAATAGTTCATTCTAGGTCTTGGAAAGATTCTTTCGCGGAGGAGTAATAGGCCTGCTACCGCCAAGACCAGAGTAAACGTACTTTTGCTTCTTCTCCGCTGGCTTCAGAATCTGGAAAGAGACAAGTTAATAAATATTCTTCGAGTGATCTGGATTAGACGTGATGTTCTGCTTACCTGGAACGAACACAACAAACTCTCATCCACACTCATCATTGCTCCGGCGTTATCGAACTCCCCACAGTAGTTTGGCGCACTGAATAGTGTAACCAATTGTCTCTTAGAGAAGAATTCGTAACCGTCTTCAACAACTTGATGAGCGCGGCATATCAAATCCATATCATGCTTTTGTAGGAATCGAGAGACGACGTCCGGTCCGAAGGTGAAGGAAACACCACGGTCGTTTTCGCTCCAACCAGTGATGTCCTTGTCAGGATCAGACCAGAGGAGATCACAGAGGAGACCGCAATCAGGAATCTACTTATATCAGTAAGAGCTCCAGCCCTCTCTCGGTATACCGAGAGCTGGCAAGCATGGACAAAGTAAAATGGGCTTACATCAGTTGGGCGCATAACACGACGGATTTGCTCCATAGAGTTGAGATCAGGGCTCAAACCTCCGTGCATTGTGAAAATTTTCTCGTCGATGATTGCTGCAATGGGCAAGCAATTGAAGCAGTCTGTAAAAGTCTTCCAAAGTTTGATATTATACCGTCGCTTACACTCGTCATAAAAGCCGTAGATACGGTTGATCGAAGCACATTCGTGGTTGCCGCGCAAGATAAAGAAGTTTTCCGGGTACTTGATCTTGTATGCAAGGAGCAAGCAGATGGTCTCAAGAGATTGCTTGCCTCTGTCGACGTAGTCCCCGAGGAACAAATAGTTTGCCTCTGGAGGGAAGCCACCATACTCGAACAAACGGAGGAGATCGTAATATTGACCGTGAATGTCACCGCAGATCTATCATGATGCGACCGTCATCAGCATGAAGACCCTCTGACGGCATATGCGGGTGAGGTTGGGGGGGAATGCTTACCTTGATGGGGGCCTCGAGCTCAAGTAGGATGGGTTGGGAGATGAAGATTTCACGAGCTTTGGTGCAGAGAAAACGGATCTCGGTCTCCAAAAGTTGCACTTGTTTCCCTGGTCTACTTCCTCTGACCTCTAACAGTCTGTCGATGACAGAGTCGAGGTCCACTTCATTCATGGTTTCTGCCATCGCTTCTGTCCTCTCGTGAGAGAAGATAACGGGGTTGTAGTTGTGGTTTCTGCAGCAGGTGCGGGATGGAAGATTCTCAGCTACGGCAGACTTTAATACGTGGTTAGGAGGACTTTTGATTCACTTCTCGGTCTGTTTGCATATGCCAGTGTTAGTAGAAGTTGACAGCAGAAGGCGCAAGGTTCAGAGCACGTACAACGAAGTGAGATCGGCCTCAATGGAGCTTTCTGCAGAAAGCCGCGTCGGAATGGGGTTTCGTAGATCTTTTTGTGGTGGTGTTGGAAGTGCGTAGGATCGGAAGGCTGGCGTGGAAAAGCAGCAGCAAAATAGTTGAGGGTGAAGTAGCACGTCAAACGTGAGCCGTCAAAAATATGGATCGCCGTTGATTGTGATTGTGATACGATCGTTGATCTGCAGAACATGCGATGGAATCGATTTCTTCGTCAGATGGTGGCGTTGATGGTGATTGCAGACTCGATGTTTCGAGGGTGAGAGGTTGCGCGGGCTTGTCGGATTTCTTTCTTTGATTTTCTCAAGCGCGCCTTCGTTTATCGCCTTGGGGAAATGCTGGATGCAGGGTCGAGAACGGGAACTTTCGTATGGGGAGGGGGGCAGAACAAACAACTGCGACAACACCGGCAAATGTGAGTGCTTGATCAGATGAGAGAGGAGATGCGGTTGCAATACTGTGCATATGCAACTGCAGAGCGAGACGGTTGTGTTGGTGGTGGAGGGAGAAGGGCTGCTGCGAAAATCTAAAACCAGAAGCCCCGTACCTAGGCGACTCCACTGGCGGCGCGGAGTATTGGAATGCTGGGATAAAATTGGACAAGAATGCCAATGATGGGTTGCAGAAGAAAGACGAGAGGAAGCAACAAATTGGAGGGCCTCTCTTGAATGGATGTTGTCGTCGTCGCTTCGCTGTCGCCGTCGCCGTCGCCGCGGTTGTCGATATATGTCGATTATTATCGATATGAATCGGTGTTGGCCTGGATGGAATGGGATTGAGAATCCAAGTCCAGTTTCAGACATCAATGCATGCTGCCTTGCGTACTCGGGTTTCCTTCTAAGCTTCTGGGCCCTGGTCCTGTAACTGGCGCCGCAAATGCTAGCCCCTCCAATCCAGTATAAGAAAAGCAGCGTGATATTTATGGCGCTTATGCAGCAATCAACTTCCTGATCCCCCTTCTTTAGGAGTACCTATCATTGGCGCACTTCCAACTTCCCTCCACTAGTCTCTCCACGACTTCGGGACTCACGAGACCCCTTTCTTGACATATATGAGGCTATAATATCGAACAAGCATTCGGGGACCCCCACAATTCTTCCTTTTTTTTCAATCTCAGCACTCACAAAAGTATACACAAAAGTATACGCAGAGTTGACCACAGCGTTAAGCTTCTTCCGCTAAAGCTAAGCGGCTAACCGATCTTTTGCTCTATTACAATCCCAATTATCCTATGTATAGGCAGTAATATGTTACAGACGTCATTAACAAGCCAAAATTCTCTTCAATCGAGTCAGTTCGTTGGGCTGGGTGGTAGGTTTACTTTTTGTCTGTTATCGATGCTACGTAAACTTTCAAAGTGTTGGTGAACTACCACGTCACATAACGGGTCTCTATGGGCATTGATGAGAGAACGTCATCATACTTTTTCATCTGTTGAAGAATGAGGGTATCGTCAACATTAGAGAGTGGGAGTACTCGGGATTATCAGTGAACCGTACGGAGCATCAAGGGCGAAAGGATGTATCGTCGAAAAGAGTTCATTACTTCCCTCCTTTTATATCATCGCTAAAATGCGGAACATGCCTCGTTAGGTAAACCAACCCCTTTAATCCCCATATTTTACAAATTCATCAAGAACCAAAAGTTCACTTGTCATTTACTTCACCCAGATCTAGCAACATTTTCACAAGACCACTCTCAGAGAGACTGCAGTGATGTGAAATCTTCCCACAACACATTGTGAACAAAAAAGGAGAAAAAAACAAAATGTAAATGACCTCCCACCCAGACGCTATGCTTCGATGGCCGATGACAAAATGACGAACCAGGAAAAAAGTTGAATATATGCCGTTAATGCAAAAAATCAAGTTTTGGAGTAGAGACGCAATGATACAACGCTTCTCACTGACCAGGGTATCAAAAACATTCCTCCCTATGCAACCACGATTGCTTTTGTAAATGACATCTACAGCCCCATGCTGCGATGCCCCTCCGCCGTATATGCCTCTTCCAGCTACAAAGATCTCGAATCAAGCATGTCCCTGGAAAAAATCTCATGACCTTCAACCTAAAGTCCGGCCACTATGAATTGGCTGGCTATTCGTCCGAACTGCGGAGCTGGGCCGTATTGTAGGCGGAGCACTATAATCCGGACTTGAATAACCTTGAGATTGGGGGTTCTTTTGCGCTTCCCAACCTTCCTCTGATAAGACTGACAGCCAGCCATTGCCGACCTCAGTTCGCAGAGCTTCTATCTTTTTCCTATACATCTCACCACTCATATTCCAGTCCGGCGCATCCTGGGTGCCTTGAGATTTGATAAGTGGGGTATCATAAGCTACCGTCTCGATGGGGGGTAATCGTGGCACAACCGAAGTATTGATACATGAAGTATTAGGCTGGCTTTGAGCTTGTCTAGGATCGGCTGGAACGTACGGAGGAATAGTTCTTGGGGATGGATCAGGGCTCACTCCATAACCACTATCAGATCCTTCCGTGGGAGCAAGTGTCGACTCTTCCATACTAAACTTGACCGTCGGCTTTTCCGGCTTTTGCTTCGCTGGTGATGTTTCTGACGTTGAAAGATCGACTATCCGGCGTTTCGGTGTCCTTCTTCGACGTCCTGAACTATAGTTGATTTCGCTCGTGGCAGCTACAGGTACAGGCCTTTCTTTCCGTAGCACCGCAGGTTCCCTGGGAATTGGATATTCAATAACGGGTTTGTTCACCTCTATTGCAAATACGCCATAATCCGGAGGAGGTGGTTTAACTACAGGAACACTCGGCCGTTCCGCTACACGGTCAACCAGATGCCGCCTCTCAGAATATCCTGGTCCATAAGCATCAATCAAGATATCCTCCGTGTAACCTGGAGTTTGTCTAAACAAATTAAAGACAGTGACTCGATAATTTCCATGTGTTTTCGTGAAGGAATTGCCACTAATCCATATCTCTCGCAGGTCGGGAATGCCAGTCAGTCGAGCTAGTTCAGTTGGATCGGTAATCTTGTTATCGCGCAGGTCAAGTCGTTCCAAAGGATAGAGCCTTTCGACACCAGCGATAGATATGAGTCGATTCGACCGCAAATTTAGAGCTGTGATAGCTGGGAGGGGATTCCGCGTTAGCGAATGGAGAGAGTCAATCATACAATTTGAGAGATTCAGAGCTCGCAGTGCTGTCAGTGACGCTAAGCAATCTGGTATCTGGGCAAACAAGTTCGAAGATAGATCAAGAGAGTGCAAGGTATTAGCCAAAGGAGCAAGACTCGATGCTGATATGGAAGTCAGGCCATTGTCCGCAAGACTGAGGTGTTTCAAAAACCTCCACTTAGATGGCGGCAGTATACCTATTGATAGAAGGTTCGATGAGCTGCTTCGAGGGTTGTACCAACTTTCTGACATACTCGAGTGCGAGCTGCCGGAACCAGACCTCTTAACCTTGTAGGAACCTCTGAGGTGACCGTGGGAAGATCCAGTACGTGAGCTAACCGGCCGTACGGGAGAATTACTCCTCGGCCTTTGTTTTGTCGACGATGTTGCTCCATCCGAGCCTGATCGTACTAAAGAGACGCCGCGGATGCCATCTTCATCAATATGACTACGCTCATCGGGCGATCCAGGTGCTGAATTTGACTTGACGAGTTCAGCATGTGGCATTGTCGGGCTCCTCTTTGGACTTGACATCGGCCATGTAGTAGTTGGCGACATCTGTGCTTTCGAAGACCGCCGTCGTCGCTTGTCCATGTCATCTAATACGATATCGATTAGTAAATGTGCAGGATCATCGACGCCTGCACGTTTAACAGTCAAAGATCTCAATTGTTCTGCGAGTCGATCCCATCCAAAGAATTGTCGAATATCAATGTCACTAATTTCTAACGCACTAATATTCTTGAATGCGATCAGAGGAACGGCGGAATCAAAAGGAAACTCTTCATAGCCTTCGATTAGTCTTGCTCGCCGGTCCGGCGCCAGTCTTAAACATGGGATCTTTGTGAAAGCCGAGTAGAGATATTTCAAGTCGACCTCGATAGCTGCTTTCTGCTTTTCTGTTCGCGCTGCGGCGCCTCCTGAGCCCAAGCCAAAGTTCGACCATAATGAGGACATCCCGGACATTACGCTTCGCACACTCGACACAGAGTGTATTGATCCATGGTCGGAGCCACGGCCTTTAGGTCGTTGCGATTGGCTTAAGAAAGAGACATAGTTTGCCGCGGATGTATCTGCGTGGAGGTTCTCTAAGCGCACATTCATGGGACCAACTGGTATTCCTAAGTCTTCAAATCGAGATAGGAGGTAGAAGAGGTGGTGGGGGGTTAAGGCAAGTTTGGCAGGTTTGATGTTATGGGAAGCAAAAGTCAGATACGGTAGAGAGAGAGCGGCTGCCAATGTGCTCGATGTTGTCGAAGAGGAAGCGGACGGGGTTGGAGAGAGCAGCGTAGATCCTCCAATTGATCCGGATATACTATTCGATGAGCCATGCTTAGGTGCCTGTTGTCGTCGCAATTGAAGAGCGTTTGCAAGAGCCTTCTCATGCGTACGAACAAAGTGGGCAAGGTTCTGTAGAAATATGATTAGCTGATGGCAGAGAAGGCTGCAGACAATGTATTCTACCTTTATGAAGAACTGCCCATCCTCAGTGTCCATCATTGAGGATGCATGTGGTTTATGGTAAAGGGATACGAAGTCTAAAGCCCTTCGGCGGACAAAGACACCAAGAAAAAGGCTACCCGTCGCCTCGTATCTCGAAGGGAAGGCAGGTGATATGGCGAACGTACGATTCGAAATGGAGGAGGAGATTGCGAGGACAGTCTGTACATTACACAACGTCGTCAGATATGTTTGGAATTCAGCATGTATGGCAGAAGCGGAGGGTGGAACGATGTTTTCAGTACACCAAAAGGTCTGCCATGCCTTCGCGGACTTCAATCCCGTAGGTTGCGCGGAGGTGCGGAGGCCAAAGAAGTGCCCTCGAGATACACCAGTGAGAAGGCAAGAAATGAGGGGTGGAAAGGAAAAGTCGTTGTGTGTGTAACAGACGTGAAGATTTTGCTAGCTGCAGAAGGTGGGATTAGATTAAACGTACTTCTCTTCTTCAACACCTCTTATCGTGAGTAATGCTCCTCCAAGAGCAAAACTGCTCCGGGTCTCTCGCAACACTTGCAAAGTGAAGGGATTCAAAAGAGTGACGCAGGAGCGACGGCCGGGTTTTCAGCGAGATATCAGAGGTGAAAAGTACTGCCGCCGTAGACGAAACCGTGGTCTAGTGACAGGCCAATGGATGCAAGTGTGTGGCTCCCAAGCTTTTTGGACTTTATGCGGGTGTTCTGTATGCACGAGAGTTTTGAAGCGAAGTTGGGTGGTGAGCTTTCAGTTTTGCTCTGCAGGAGCGCCTCCACACTTGTTTACAGGGGCCAAGGGACCGGGGGATGGGGGTGGTGTCTGCGGCCAGTATCAACGGTGCCTCGTCGTCTGGAAGGCCTCTCCTCTGGCTCCCAATGCATGAATAGACGCAGGAGGCTGCAGAACTAGAATTGTTCGAGTTCGAAGAGCCAAAGGTGACGGTACAGTGCAGCAAGTAGTAGTATGTAGGAGAAGGCAGGCTGGCTGCGAGCGCGGATGTGAGTGGAGTTGAAGTAAGTCGAAGGAAAAGCACTTCGGCAAATTAGGTAGTAGTGATAAGCCCGTCCTCGTCTTAGCGCGACCCTTTATTTCGACATCTTGCCCAACTGTTGTTCCGTTACATTATTCAGTCTTATTTGCATATATTATTTGTTTATTTATCACTCCTCTATTTCCTGTGAACCATCCCCCAAATATATAAAAAAGGCTACCAGCACAGTATGATCCCTTTCCCCTTGTAGGATTGGTCACCTGTGTGCAAAAACAATCAAACCCATCCCATCCAACAGCATCCGCCGGCTCACATGCGAAGCGATCATGGAGATTGCGTCCTAGCCTGGTTGGTGCTGAGGATTCCTTGCAGAAAGCATCCAAGACATCGAGGTTCCATCAATGCGCCCGCCATGCAGATGCAAGCCAAAATGACCTCCGAAGAGACCAAATCTTTTGGAGATATTTCTAGCAGCCGCCTCACTTGACTGGAACGAGACTCCGCAACTCCAAACAGCGAAAAGAACACCCCGCCAAATCCCATAGGTATTCATTCTGGTCCCGAAGAACATTGATACCCCTGCTGGAAATTGTCGCCGCAGAGGCGCGCCAATGTGCCTTTTGACGACGACATCTCAATCCTTCTCTACACCGCTCAACCGAGTTCTTCCATCTCCTTCATTCTCTTCGCCACGCAGATAGAGTAGATATCGAATGTACAGAGGAGATCGGGCCACACCATTTCTAACGGTGAGACAGGCTGATTCAGCCTCAGGTAAAACACTTCCATTCAGATTTCAGCGATCTTCAGCCATCAATTCCGCAATTCCACAATTCCACACGGTCAGGTTCTGGCTGAGAACCTTTGGGGTATCTAGCAGAGGTTTCTCAAACATATACCTTTTCACAGGCCAGGTTCTACTTCTCTTCTACAGAGAGCACATGCCGATAGACGATCGGTGTGTAAAAAGAAGAATGACGTCTGTTGGCGTCAAATGGAGGGGTTGAAATGTGGATTCGACAATACAGAAGAGAACCGAAACGATTGGTGTGGGTACCATTCCAGTGCATAAGACGCCTTTTAGTCGAACAGAAAGTTCTTCGATGTTACAGGGAAAATTTGATGAGATTTGAGCAGGTGACTTAATCTTGATCACTTCTCATTTCCTAGCTTCTCGAATCTAGCCCGTCGCCCAAGGAGGGAGTACAATCTTGCTTCACAACACCACAACACCACAACACCCCATCGCCAAGATCAAGAGAGCGGTGAGAACAATCGAATGCTTATTTGGTGCTGAAATTACGACTACCTTATCCGTGCGTTCTTGGCTCATGCTCTCATGCACATCATTCACACTCAAAGGATTCACACCCTTGCAACTTCTACAATCTGCGTTCTCAAAATTTGATCCGACATGCCGCTATTTTCTCCAATCCTACCCAAATTACCCCCAAAAATATGGCAGAACTTTCCATAGATTTCAAACTAGGATCCGCACCTTTTCATATTTCACTGCCTCGTTTCAACATGGGGTGATATTCCTCAAATCGACGGTAATAATGCTCAAAGTCCATTTCAGGAGATGGAGCAGGCTCTCTACATGTACCGTCTGGATCCAAATTGACTAGGGATGCCTAGCATTCAACGGACTTCTCGCTTGTACTACAGACCCCGCAAGAATAGGGGGCCGAATCATTTTTAACGCGCATGATATTTGATCTACAGTGAAGCGCGCGGTTGTCTAATATTATGCATTAAACAAATCATTCTTCAGAGGGTCAATATATTTGCAATTTAAGGTTGTTAAAACACATCTTAACCATCATCAGCCTCATTCGGTTGATAGACCTTGCCTTGACCGCGGCCAATGTCACTGTTTCAAGTAGCGAGTGTGGGGTATAAGATAGGGTCTTAACTTTTATTTGTCATTTTGCATATGAAGACTTCACGTTACCTTTTCACGTTAGACCTTTTCAAATCGTCTAATATTCTTTACTTTCTAGGCCCAGTGGCTTAGCACTACAATCACTTGACAATTAGGAATCGTCCTTGATTGCGATGTCCTTACCATTGAGCATGAACTTCCCTCTTTCTTTTTCTTTCACACTCTGCATCTAGCACACCACATACTCTCCCGATGCTGCTAAGCAGAAACCATTCGAAATGAGGCTTTTTAGGAATCCTGAAATATGTTAGACCTGTTCAGAGATGTGACTAAATACTCAGCCAACATTCATTTCAAGAGAGAATGCTTCAACTTTTCGGAAACGTTTGAAAATGACAGGATTGTACACTCTCCATTCCTCCCAAGCTCCCTCAGCAGAAAATCCTTTAGCAATCCTCTGCTAAAAGGAGCATCAAAATCAAATGATGCAGAACATATTATACGAACAAGCCATTAAGTCAATCTTTATCAACAAATGGCTAAACGAAAATGCCTTGTTCCGCCACCGACGTTTCCATGCTTCTTACGTGGTATATTCGTATACCTCCACATAGCTCCATGAAAAGCAAAAACCAGTATTCCTCTCGATTTCCCCATGGGGTAAAAGCAGAGAGGAAAATAGCAGAGATTCGAGATTCGACACCTTACACAACTTTTAGTAGAAAGTCAAATAAAGTCAAAAGCCTCAAATAGCTGTCTGACAATGATATTTACGATTATTTTGCTTAGAGAGACCCGTTCGGCGTTTTGCCTCTACGGTCAAACCCACCGAGATATTCTATGAAAGGAAATCAAAATAATATATCACAGACCCAATCCTCTTCACTATTTATTTTCACACCTCGAAAATTTCCCCCAAAAAAACTTTACCTTGGATTACTTTGATATTGTCACTACACTATTAAGTCAAAAGTTATGGTCTTACATTCAACAAGGCTCGGTCAAGATTCGGTACTGGAGTGTGAGCCTTCGAGAAGCCATTTACTGAGGCAAAGTATTTCAGGTAGGTTATTTGGGTGAGATTGCATTTCTTTTCCTTTTCTAATCTTTTTCGGGGGTGGCTTCGGTTTTACGCTTTTAGATGAGACAGAAACTATGTGTTCAGACATTCCTAAGTGTTAGTGTTCCGCAAATCCAAGCCGAGTCCGGACTTCTGTATATATTTGATGGAACTGATCTCGACTCGTCTACTTTATGAGAGAAGCTCAACTCAACTCGGGAGTCTGTAGTAATAATATACTGATAATAGCGTCATGCTGTCACAAGCAGCACATAAATAGCTAGGAACATAGAAGGGGAAGTCAGCTACTTCGAGGGGTATGGCGGAGTAAGAGAGGGGAATTATTATAATTTCTTATATCTCATATATAAAAAATCTGAATCTATAATGAAGAAAACAAAGATACATAGATAAAGATAGAATTTTTTTGAGAATGCTTCAAAATTGTTGGGTGATACGATGATGATGATTCTTCTGATGCTTGATTTCTCTAGAAGCTAGAATGCGAAACTGTGTACAGAGTACTTATTAATTTTACATGCTATTAGTGCCCCCATTCGGCAGCGGAGGGACGCGCGGAAGATTGTACATCAATTCCAGCATAATGACGCCTGCGGACTATCTATCCACCTTAGGCCCGTAGCCATCGCCGTCGCTGATACCAGGGAAAGCCTCGGGTGCAATATGCTCTAGCGTTCCACAGAATGTCCTCAGGAGAGTGTTCTGTCCGATCACCTTGGAAAGACCAAAGTCCGCAAAATGGCGATACGAAGAACCGGGTCTTTCTTAACCAAGAGATTTTCTGCCTTTAAATCGCGGTGTACAACTCCATTATGGGTACCAAAGACCAAATAGAATTTGTGCGAAGACGGTAACATGTTGATCGGGATTTACATCTGCGTCGTTGATGTTTCCAAAAGGATAGAGTTCCATAATTAAAGCGGGTTTACTTTCCCCAATCAAGCTAATGGCTTGTACAATATTGGGCTATTCGTGAGAGTTATTCTTCATAATCTCAAAGTCGCTCCGGATCTTCTCGAGCCACTCCTCGTCGATCTCATCCTGCTTTCTCTTTCGGTTCCCCTTCGACTTGGGCGGGAAAAAGCATTTCGCGGCGCAGAACTCCCCGTCGCGCAACTTGAAAACTCTGCGAACTTGACCAAAACCCCCTTTTCCAATGAGGTGCTCGCTTGGAGTGTGTATCTGGCTTGGGGTTTTTGCGTTGGCACACCACTATGCAGACTAAGGCCTTCGACGGCCGGAGCGGCGTCCTTGCAACCTCTTTCACTTTTCCTGCGTCTTCGCGCCCATAAGAGAATCCACGTGTCCTCAGCCACCCCCAAAAATATATTCTTGAATTTACGGACTGTAGATATCACCGGGCGCATATGCAAAAAGTAAAGGAAAATAACAAGGTTCAATAATCTAGATCCTTCTAAAGTGCTAGGGAAGGTGATGTCACATGTAGGTTACGCGTTGAGGCTCGCCTACCTAGCCTAACATGGTTAGTCAGTCATATGACACTAGTCCCTGTTGGGACAAACGTCACAAGTACGATATTTGTGGCTAGTAGGCAGAGAATCCTCACGAACTCTTGGGTTAAAGATCTAGTGGACTTGCGGAACATTAATCATCATGGGTCTTTCTTGAAAATGAGAGGCATACTACGTGACCTCGTTGCCCAGACTTCAATAACCTCAATACAATTCAATCAGTTCCAACATCTCACATCCATCTCAAGATACACAACCACTCTTTCGCAACAACAATAACGTTCTCTTATAACTCCGAAATTCTAGATTAACATCCTTTTCTATATCCCATCGACATTGAAGAAGCAGAGAGGATAAGAACTTCTCAGAATATGTTTCACATACTAGCCACTATCTATCCATTATGACCTCAAATATCGAGCAACACCCATCACCTAGTCCTCTCGGGAGAGGGAAGCAGGATGTAATATTTAATTCATGCGAAAATCATTCTACGAGGCCACAAATTGAACGTCGAAATCGTCTACTGAAATGGATTCTCTTAAACGGGTTAGTTATTACGGCGAGAAATGAAGGTAGAGTAAGGATAAATTGTCTTTCTTTAGTGAACTTAACTGGTGCAGCTAGAATAGAGATATGTCTTTAGCTCTGGGGATTTCTTAGAAAGGTCGTGTGTTTGCGAGAATGTAGGGAAGGCGAGAGAGGGGAAGGCTGTGCTGGGTGACATGGAAGGAGGGATGGAGAGGAAGAAAAGCATAAATGAAGAGAAGGGGGCATTGCATTTTAAGGAGAATAGGAAGAAGAAAATGGCTAATTATAGAGCTATGGACAGAGCATTAGGAAGGGACATAGCTAGGTAGCTGTTTGGTTGTGTCTGTCTTTCCTGGCGCAAGAAATGTTTAGGGGTCAATCACTAGATAAGTTTAAGTTTTTACACCCCAGTATATTTATGTAGAAAAGAGGCCTTCTTTATTAGTGTAGTCAGACTTAGGTACCTAGTGATTGCTCGGTTCAAGAAAAAAAAAAATTGAACAGCGATTTTGGGGAGAATATCTTGGTTTTGGGGTGTAACTTAGGGAGAAACATCCTCTTGTATTTGGCCTACTATAGGAGAAGACTAAATGCTTCTGCTGATATGGTGCTTAATACCTTATAACTAACTACTACGACAGTGATTTCCAGAATCTTTCACATCCTTTGAGACACTCATCCACTTCTTCATCAACCCAATAACCCATCCACCACCCCTCTACTTCCATCCTTCTCAGACCATTTCCCCTTTCCCCTCAAATCAGCCACAATCCTCATCCCCGGGTCTACAAAAACCCCCAAACCCTCCCCCCCCACCACCAGAAATAACAATCTTGCCTCTGGAATTAACGACTTCGCTTTCTTTTTCCAAGCTGCTACCAGGCCGAGAGCTGTCGATGTCCATGGGTGTAAATCTTCTTTCTTGAGAGGTGGATTGCAGGAGGGAGATGGCTTTGGGTAGTGGTGGGGTGGGGGTTGCTGGTAAGGGTTAGCGGTTTGTAATAAGAGGAGGTAGTGAGGGAGAGGGGGAACGGGGATGTACTTGAGGTTGGAGGAGTGAGATTTGAGGATGGTGATTCCTGGGGTTCTTCAGTGGATTTAGTTGCTTTGAAATTTGTAGCAAGAGGTTATGGTAAAGAAGATCCAAGGGAGAGGACGACTTACTCTTTTTTCCATCAACATGACCTAGGTCACGATTGGGCTCTATCACATCTCTTACAAGACGCTTCAAGATTTTAGTTTCTATTATAATAGAATTAGCAATCTTCTCTCTCCCTAGCGGAGGATAATAAAGCTTACCAGGGAAACCACCCTCAACCTTCCTATCCCAAAGCACATGTTTCATAATTTCCACCTCTCCACCCTCCCCCTTCACATCACCAGCAACATACAACGCCACCACAAAAGTTCCACCCGTCGAAGGCTGAAGAGCCACTTCACCAAGTGCCGTACTAAACGTCGACAACAACTCTTGTGCAAACTAAATGATCCCAGACAAGTAAGATTAAGACGGTACACAAGTAGCACAACCATTAATCAAACGAGAGCGTGATACCTGTATCACGTGTGTTTTCACAATGCATGATCTTGAACCAGATTATGGGGATCCGGGGAAGAGAGCAATGCGATGCTTGACTGAAACATAAGGAGGGGCAGATAGAGAAGCCGGATAAATTGAAATATGGGATGGAGGGGGTTAAGAAAGACGATTACGAAGAGGAAAGGCAAGAGGGGAGAAGAAAGAAGAAGGCGCACATAGGCAGCTCTCAACATCCATTTACATTGAGTACAGAATTGGATGGTAATTCGGGGTAGCGGCGTCTGATCCATTTTGGGATGTTAGGGAGGGGTTTGTGTTGTACAGGGGAAGCGGTGAGGTGGCGATCGATGAGTGAGATGATGATGAGGCCCAAAGATCGGCTTTGGTACACAAGAAGAACTTCTAGATTTGAGCCCGAGTGTTTGGTCGCCGTTTATTGTGGTTTCTGCTCGCTATCTTCCGAGATGGAGCCCCCTCTCGCTTGGCAAAGACTATTTGAAATTAGGCCACTATAAACTTGATATATTGGGATGGGACACGTCTGTTCTCTACTAATAAATCTCCGACCAATGTCCTTTTGTCACAAGCAATAGAGATAAAGGAGACTCAATCAATGGAAATATCATGAAAACGTTTCTCTGTCTGTCTCCTGTATCATGTCTCCCTATGACCCTTTGGATAGCCTCTGCACAAGAAGTGAATGAAATAAGTAACTACTGGAAAACACAAAATATTATATGCTTGGTTTGCTATCATCCATTAGAACAGCGCTTTCCTTTGTAGAGAGAACCCCGCCAGAGATATGCTACGCTCGAAAGGTATTGCTGCAGAAGTCCGTTACGCCTAAAGAACGCCGTGTTTGTTTGTCTGGGGCTATGTATTGGTATGGGTCTGAGTGCTCTACTTCACTTCCTCCCTCTCGCTCTCTACATCAAGACGCAGCATCCTCCGCTCTGCTGCGGCGCATAGGGATCATCCTTCTTGTCAACACTTCCCCAGATAGACGGAACCATGTAATCCTTCGTGCTGTTCGTGTAAGAGATGATGCTGTTGTGCGCGCGTCAGAATATAAGTTTATCGGCGAGGGAGAAAGGAATAGTATTACCTCTTGGCAGCCTGGGAAACAGGAATTCGCTCGCGTTCCAAATCCTCCCTCAAGCGGTTGTTCAATTCCGTAAGACGTCGTAGTTTGAGATCCGCCATCGATTGCTTGTTCTTCTTGATCTGGTTGGGATCGTCACGAGATGAATATGAAGGCATTGTGAAGAGGCTTCGGAATGGTCAGACCTCCAGGAAATTAGCTGGATGTTCAAACGGACGCGCGCGACTGGGAATTGGATTGATTCTTACTTTTGCAATTCGCTCTTTCGTGAAGGATTGCTCGATCTCGAGGGATAGTTACCGAAAGGCCGGTGAGAGAAAGGGTGGGAGTTGCAGAAGAAGTTGTTTGCTTTATTGATCTGCAGGTGTTCGACCGTCCCAATCATTCTTCGCAACGGCCTTCGGCTCTTCCACTAGTCGCTAAATTAGCGGATTTTTTCGCACCACGATGGAGTGGATTGTGAATTTCACGCAGGGCAACGACTTCTGACTGTTGCATCCAAACAACGCAACTTCCATCTACAACTTTAGCCATCAGAGTCCGCCATCTCGCCATCGATAGGAATCACGAACACCCCGACCTATCCGGAAGTCAAATACTCAACCAAAATAACAACCGCAACCTCGACAGAGGAGCTTGCCCAGCAAGATGCCTCCTCCTCCGCACCAGAAGCCAGAAAATGTGCTGAAGCGCGCTCATGAGCTCATGGGCGTGGGCCAGTCACAGGCTGCTCTGGTTTTACTTCACGAACACGTTACATCCAAGAGATCTCGAAATGTCCCGATCGCATCTTTGGAACCGGTGATGCTCTTGTTGGTCGAACAATCCGTCGAACAGAAGAAGGGCAAACTTGCAAAGGATGCCTTATACCAATACAAGAATATCAGTCAAAACACCAACGTTGGCACAATCGAAGTAAGTGACTAGTTAGATAGACGGAACGATAAAAGGAAACTTGTGCTGACTTTTAAAATAGCTTGTCCTTAAGAAGTTCATCGAATTGGCCGAAGAGAAGGTGAAGACCGCGCAAGCCAAAGCGGATGAAGTTCAATCATCCCTCGAAACCACCGCAGCAACTGCCAGTGTTGACGATCTCGAAGCAAGTGAGACTCCCGAATCCATCCTCCTATCGACTGTATCCGGCGAACAATCTCGAGACCGCACCGATCGTGCCATCGTAACACCATGGCTCAAATTCCTCTGGGAGACCTACCGAACCGTTCTCGATATTCTCCGAAATAACGCACGATTGGAGATCATGTACCAGAGCACAGCCATGCAAGCATTCGAATTTTGTCAGAAATACGCACGAAAGACCGAGTTCCGCAGACTCTGCGAGTTGCTCCGAAATCATGTCCAAACTGCTGCCAAGTACTCTGCTCAGATGCACGCCATCAACCTGAACGATCCAGATACTCTGCAACGCCATCTTGAGACCCGTTTCCAACAATTGAACGTTGCAGTTGAACTCGAGCTGTGGCAAGAGGCTTTCAGAAGTGTTGAGGACATCCATACTCTACTCAACCTTAGCAAGCGCCCTCCAAAGAACATCATGATGGCAAACTACTACGAGAAGTTAACCCGAATCTTCTTGGTTGGGGAGAACTATCTTTTCCATGCTGCTGCTTGGTCTAGATACTACAACCTCCTTCGTCAATCTGCATCAATGGTCGCAGCTGGGCAAAGCAAAAAGGCCGACAGCCCATCTACTACGGAAGCCGACCTTTCCAAGGCTGCTTCTTTCGTTCTTTTGTCAGCTCTCGCCATCCCTGTGATTAGCACATCGAGATCTCGAGGTGCTTTAGTCGACATTGACGAAGCCAAGAAGAACAAGAACTCTCGCCTCACACATCTTCTCGGAATGGCACAAGCTCCTACTCGTGCTGTACTCTTCAAGGATGCAATGAGCAAAGGCCTTCTCAAGCGTGCTCGTCCCGAAATCCGTGAACTTTACAACATTCTTGAAGTCGACTTCCACCCTCTATCAATCTGCCAGAAGATCTCACCAATTCTTGCTCAGATTGGTGCTGACGCCGAGATGAAGAAATACGTCCTTCCTCTGCAACAAGTTATCCTCACTAGGCTTTTCCAACAACTTTCCCAAGTCTACGAGACCGTCGATCTTACCTTTGTTGAGAACCTCGCCAGGTTTCCTGAGCCATTCCAGGTTACTAGGGATACTATTGAGAAATTCATCATGAACGGGAACAAGAAGGGCGATCTTGCTATTCGCATGGATCATGCTACTGGTGTCTTAAGCTTTGATACTGATGTTTTCTGTTCTGCCAAGGCAGTACACGCTGGCTCTGGTGCAGGATCAGCTGAGAACGAGACTGTATCCGTCCAAAGACTTCAGAATACTCCTTCCGAAATTGTTCGAACACAACTGACCCGCTTGGCCAAATCTTTATTCATCACTTGCCAATATATCGACCCGTCATTCAACGAAGCTAGAATCCGAGCACGCGATGAAGCTTATGCAAGAGCTAGGGCCGGTGCAGAACTAGAACACCGTGAAACTTTAGCACGAAAAGACATCATTCACAAGCGGAAAGAGGAGGCATCTGAAGTTCAAGCTCGAAAAGAAAAGGAAGATGCTACCCGAAAGCGAATTAGAGCTGCTCAACTCCAAGAAGCCGAGGACAAACGGCTTGCGCAAGAGCAAAAGGACCGTGAAGACAAACGCCTCAAGGCCGAGTTGGACCGCGTACGCAAAGAGGAACTCAAGAAGCAAATTGCTGATCTTAAGATTGGTCCCAAAGCCCTCGACATTGATATTGATGATTTGGACAATCTCGATGCTAATCGTCTTCGTGCTATGAAATTGGCTCAATTAGAACGAGAGAAGAACGACGTCAATGAGAAACTCAGAATCACTGGTAAACGTATCGACCATCTTGAGCGAGCTTTCAAATTGAAGGAAGCGGAGAAGCTGCCTGCCGACTTTGAAGCACAGATCAAACGTGATCGAGAAGCTTACGAGAAGACCAATGAGCAGAATTTGAAGGATTCGAAGGCCAAGCACGAACAGGATGTCGAACTGAAGCACAGATTAGCCCGACTTGTGCCTTTCTATGAATCTTTCAGAGAATCTGTTCGCGAGCGAAGACACGATGAGTTTGAGAAACGTCGCCGTGATGCCGAGAAAGAGCTTGAGAGAGCAATCAACACACGCAGAAGCGAGTTCAGAGCACGCAAGGCCCGCGAGAAGAAAGAACGTGAGGAGCAAGACAGAATCTTGCGAGAGGAAGAAGAACGTGCCGCCAGGGAAGCAGAGGAGAAGGCAGCAAGAGATGAGAAGAAGAAGATTGAATTCCAGCAGCTCAAGGCTATTCGGGAGAAGGAGAGACAAGAGGCATTGGAGAAGGCTGCTTCACGAGAGCGGATAGCCGAGGAAGCTGTTAGACGACGAGCAGAAGAAAAAGTAAAGGCCAGTGGTTCGCTCCGTGGAGCTGTCCCTATGGAACGAACTGGCTCCTCTTCTGCTGATCGACGACCGCCCCTTCCACTCGCTGGTGCCAAAGCCGGTGGATGGAGAGAGAAGGAGAAACTCCGTGCTGCAGGACATGATGGTCCATCAGCTCCACGGAATGAATCACCTGCTGCGAGAGCATCTCCTATGGGTCGTGCTGCCCCTCCAGCGATGGAGCGTACGGATTCAAATGATCGTCCTGCTGCAAGTGGTCCGCCGCGTTTAGCTCTCGCTGGAAATAAGCCAAGCTGGCGCGATCGTGAAGTTGCGAAAACAGGAGGCGAGCTAGCTCAACGTGGTCCTTCATCATCTGGCGGTGCTCCTCTATCTCGTGGTCGATCCGGTCGTGGTGAAGATGGACGTGATGATGCTCTAGCTCCTGCCAATAAGACTAGTGATACATTGAAACCCTCTGGTGCTACAGGCAAATTCGTACCTCCTCATTTAAGAAACAAGTCTTGAGCCGTTGGTTTTTCATATGGCGTAATTGGTGTTTGCTCTTGTAATTAGTAGTTTCCATACGTACGTAGAATGAAAAGGTTCACTTATTCAATATGCCTTTTATAATTGTGATTTAAAACTTATCGTAGGTATAATTATATATACACAGTATATATAGCAAAAAAGAAAGAGCAAATTAAAGATCCCAAATAACTACCTAACCTAGCTCAATGCGCAATTCCTACTGCTGTTTTGGAATATCTAGGAGAGTATTTTTGAAAAGGGATAGTTGGAAAAGGATGGAAATGGAAAGAACGACTCACCAAATTGAATGATTAACCAGCTACCAATAACCTATCCTAACTTACTCATGTTCTTCCAGTGATAGAACGGACTAATATCTCTTCGTTTTGAGGAACATGTCAGCTTTGCTTTACAAATGTTCGGAATTGGCATTTTGCTCCTGCAGTTAGTAGTTTTAAAGAACCGAGGGGAACAATTATGAAAGTGTAAAATGGAAATGGGGGTGCTTGTCACAAGAGAGCGATCTATAACGAGGGGGAGGACTCTGAGAAGTGAGAGCTTTGGGAGAGTAGAGAGGAGGGAGCCTTGGGAGGCGAGAAAGAGCATAGCCTTATAAGCGATGGATAATTCGCTACGTGGACTAGATGTCCGATTATATTAACATCAAACACAAGTCAAGTCGGGACTGGCAGGGGCATGAGCAAGTCGGCATGCGCCGTTAGGACCAGGTTGATCATTCAGTTCGGTCCGTTCCATTGCTAGAGAAGGAAGACGATCATAGAATAGAGTGTGAAATGCAGATGTAGTAATCCGCATATTATAAACTAAAAACTGCCGCCAACCCCTCATTCCATTATCTAGCAAGCAAATCAAGCTTTAAATACTCTTTCATCATCCTTTGCAATCAATTTTCTGAATGTTAATGACCTGATCTCTCTACCATCATGAGCACTACCCCATATTCAGTCCTGGACGGTACCAGAAAAGCTACCGAATTCCTTCAAAAGATAGCCGGCGATCAACTACCACCCGAAATCCTAACGCATGTCAAAGAGGTCTACCTAACTACAGCAACTGATGGAACTCAAATTTATTTCCCTTGTCCTTTCAAAGAAACCGAAGCTATAGCTGCATTGAAGTCAATTGAAGCAAGTGCCGTGGTTGCAATAGCTGATTTGAGATTTAGAGAGCAGAAGAGGAGAATTGAAGTCAATCTAGAACAAACCGCCTGTTTTTTATTCTCGACGTATATGGTTACCATTGGGGGACTATGGAAGCAAGACAAAGATGTAAAGTCCAAGTTGAAGAGTATTTTCATCACGATTCAATTTTTGGTATTTTTCATTCTGACGTCTGTTCAGACACTGATCTTTTCCAAGCACAATCCATTCTTTACAGAAGACTCTCAGCCAACTTATACGAAACTAAGAATCCAGGAGAATATTTCCATATTCATGGTTCTTTGGAGGCTGGAAGGACTCTTAATATGATTGGCTTGCCTGCTTATGATCCAGAACTTACGGAGTACCGGCAATGTTTAGACAAGATTGAAAGTCATGTTAAGCAATTTACGGTTGCTGAGTTGGAGACTATGAATGCGAGAGAGAAGCAAGCTGGAGTGACTGCTTTGAAGTGGGAAGATTTCAAAAAGACAAGTCATGTTAGTACAAGTACTCTCCATGCCTGAACAATTGAAACCGATATCTGTAGGGATGCACACTCATCAACACACCTCCCTGGAAACTTACGCGTTTTGAAGACAACTCTCCACCAGTACCCTTCGCCTCCTCTCCACCGCCATCTTCACCCAACAAACCCCAAATCCTCTCCGGGATCCGCGTCCTCGAACTATGTCGCATTATCGCTGGTCCTGCCATCGGCCGCACACTGGCCGAATACGGCGCTCAAGTAATCAAAATAACATCTCCAAACCTCTCAGACGTCCCATTCTTCCAAGTCGACGGCAACACTGGAAAGCATACCTGTGATCTCGATCTCAAAACCTCCTCTGGCCGCAGCACCTTCGAAGACCTCCTCAAAACTGCAGACGTCGTCCTGGATGGCTACCGACCCGGCGCTCTCGACCGGTTAGGCTATAACCCTTCCCAACTAGTGAAAATAATCTCCGGGCGAGGCAGAGGCATCATCTACGTTTCGGAAGACTGTTTCGGGTATGAAGGCGAGTGGGCCGGTCGACCAGGCTGGCAACAAATCGCTGATTGCGTTACTGGTGTTGCGTGGGAACAGGGGAAATTCATGGGTTTGGATGAACCTGTCGTTCCACCTTTTCCTATGTCTGATTATGGGACTGGGTGTATGGGCACTATTACTGCTTTAACGGGGTTATTTAGAAGAGCTAAGGAGGGAGGGAGTTGGATCGGGAGAACGAGTTTGTGCCAGTATGAAATTTTCTTATTGCGGTTGGGGTTGTATGAGGAGGAAGAGCAGGAGAAGATTAGGAAAGATCATGACGAGAGGTTTTTTGGGTTGAGGCATGCGGATAGTGTAGATGAGGTGGGAGCGAGGGCGTTGAAGAGTATGAAGAAAGCACATCCCGAGTTGTTTGACGAGAAGTTGATGCAGAAGGCTTATAGTAAGGGGTTTAGAGAGGAGGTTAGATGGTGTAGGAGTCCTGTGGCAATTGAAGGACTGAGGGTAGGGTTTGAGAGGGCCAGTCGACCAAATGGTTTTGATGAGCCGACGTGGGATGGATGGGAAGTTGAGAAGGAGGTCGTTGAGGGTTGATGATTTCTCTTTTGTAATTATTTTGATTTTGACTGAGAGCGAATTAAGTTTGTCATTAGATCTCCACCAGATCACTTCTTTTCTTCTCTTATGTCAGTTGGCTTTAACATTCAAAAGGTCAGACATTCAACAGCCACACCCGCTCTCGACAGCCAGTCACCACACACCTACACTACATTGCCTATAATCTCACCTTCATCCACAAGCGGCTCTCTTCATCACAGCCTATTATCACCAAAAATTCGCATTTTCCCACCCGCATTAGCCGATAATAAATAACTCCCTTTTTGCCGGTTCTTTCGACTTCTACGAGCATTTCAAACCTGATATGCTCACATGCGTTGTAATCTTACCGATTTCTACACCACCAATGCTTTTTAATTATATACTTGACCGTACGTTCGAAAGCGGGAGACACTGCATTCTTTGTTGCATATCGCCGTCTTCAAGTCTGGAGCCGAGTTCTTAGTCTCTCCGTCTTCGGTTTGCTGGTTTGATATGTTTCGGATCCTAATCTTTCTCTCTTACTATATTTTATATTGTAAGAAGGTAAGTCAGCCAGAGCTTTTTCAGTCCTCTAAACTACCTTATGTTCTATTTAGGAGCTGGAATTTGGACATTGGGCTCGATTCTAGAAAGGTACGCTCTAGGAAATACCCCTATCCACTGGAGCTCTCAGAAGTTCGCTCTTCTTGAGTAAAGCTTACTGCTCATCGATCTCAAATCTTATCTTCATTCATGTGATCGATTTTTTTTAACAGAAGTCACCTAATAACACTTTTAAGGCAGAAGTTAAAGTCTCAAGAAGTTCTAACATATGCAGGTACCCATGATTTCCATCTTCAGCTCCAACCACAACGCACAACCCAAATAAGCCCGCGTCCTTTATTGCATATCTCACTTTTCAATTCTGGAGCCGAGTCTCCGAGGAGCTTCTATTTTTCCTTCTATTTCCCAATCCACTCACGTCTTGTTGCAAATCGCACTCTCTAACTTTGGTAGCGAGTTCAGCCTTATTTCTTAAAAGTGACCTGCTTCATAGCCACCACTAGTTTTTACGTGATGATTTATCTCTTATCTTATTTTATTCTAACCGCAACCCTAGACTTTATTGAGAATTTTGGAAACTTCTGTTGCATATCGTTTTCGGAATTTTGATACCGAGTCTTATATGGCTCTTATCTTTCTCCTTTACCAAACAGAAGACCTTTAGGAAATCCTCTTTCAAGTCGCATTTCTCGATTTTGGTACCGAGCTATCAATGGCTTCTATTCTTCATCTCCTGTTGTTAAGTTTCTCTCTTACCTTCTGTATCTATCTATCTATCTATATATCATGGCTCGAAATTCAAAACTCTCCCTCCCCACGACCATTCCTTTTCACCAACCACACCCCAAGACTTTTCATTGCATGGTTTTGTTATTGTTGGTATTCTTTAACTTTGGTACGAGGTTTCTTTCTTCACCTCCATATTGATATATTTCTATCCCATCTTCATCTGTTTGATGATAATGATCTCAGCTTGAATTCTCTCTATCTACTAACTACTTTTCAAAGAGTAGCTGTATATACATCTTTATTGCATATTGCAGTTTGGAGCTTTGGTAGGAGGCTTCTGTCTTACCTTCTTGATATGTTTCTCTTTGTTTCCACTTTTATGCAAATGATGACCTAACTTTGAATCTTCCTTCTACCTTATATTCCCTATCTCCACTTCCTCTGCCAATCCTTGCCATCCTGATGTCTTCCTTTATCATCGAATATAACTTTTTACATCCATATCTCAATTATCTTACATTTTCTCACCAATCACCTCCAAGGCTCTCTAAAGTCACAACTCTATTGCATATCTCGGGTCCGAACTTTAGTAGCAAGTCTTACACAAGCTTCTTTCTTCATTTCCATAGCAATATATTTCCCTCTAAAATGTTGCCTGATTCCGAATTCCAGTCTCTCAATATTTATGGCTTATGTCTCGGGAGATTTCCCCTTTCGTCATTGTTTTTCCTTCAGCAATGACGGCTAGACACGTATCATTCGACTCAGTTGCCCGCTTACTTCAATACTACATCTTCTGTTGCATATTGCATTTCTAAACCTTTGTACCTAGTCTTGGAGAGGCGTCTTTATTGATTTATCATATTTCTACTCACTCCCCCTCTCAATCCTCTGCCTTTTGTCCCATAGATGAGGATCTTCGGTTTCTAACTTCATTTGCAGTACAGCCAGTTTTCTCTTGCTCCATTCAGCCACGTCTGTTGTATATCTAGGTTCGAATTCCGATACCGAGTATTTCCAAGCTTTCTTTCTCCCATATCTCTAGTGAAATCTTTCTGAAGCTTCACCTGAATGAATCATTCGATTATAAAACCCTCCCTCATCTCAACCTTTTCTTCAAATCGAACTAACTATTCCCAAACACTTTGCATATCTCGAGACCCGCTCAAGTATCTCTCACACATACAATTTCAACAACAATTTCTAACCCCAGAATTCTTCCCAGTCCCTTTCTATAAACCTTATTGCCCTTCATTTAACAGAAGCCCGGGTTCCTCATCTCTTATCTCTTCATCTAACCACATTTTTCCACGTTATCTTGTTCAGCCATTAAAAACAACAAAACTCTAGCCCTAGAATTAGGCGATGTTTTTGACTTTTATCACCACGGGGGTTTAGCTTTAATTCCTTGAGTGACTTTAATAAAGAAAAATTTCTTAAAAGATATCCGTAAAGATATAGTTCCTACCATGACTCTGAATTTCGGTTGTGGGAAGAAAGAGATTTCCGACTTGCATGAACAAGTCTGTTCAGACTTAAAAAAAATGTTCAACCCTTCTACTGAGCCAGAAGTCTCTTGAATGTCTCAAGACAATATATCGGTAAATATCAATTCATTCTAATATCTTCAGGCAAGTTGACAACAAGAGGTCTGAAGATAGAGATGAAAGGAGAATTTTTTTTTAATTTCTCAGTTCTTCTATTAAAGATTACCTAGCAAAAGTCATTAAATGCAATTGAGTCATGCTCCGTGCATCACCTATTTCCTCCGTTGTCAAACACTTAGCAACTGAAGCATTATGAAATAAATTCAATGCCTTGCTCACTTTCCACTTAACCGCTCAAGACCATCCTTGACCAAAAGAGCCACATCTGTTTTGCGCAGAGACCCCAGAATTCAAGGTAGTACATTGACTCCATTGATTGTAGCATTTGGAGGTTGCAGTCGAGTATGTATCAGGTTGTCCACCCGCTTTGCAGCTCTGCGCGTAGACACTGAGACAACTGTTGTATTGACTGCTACAGGCATCCTGGCATCCTTGTCCGCATTCCTCCCGAAGGTAGGTATTGCCAAGGGTGGGATTAGTCGATGTGTAGAGTTTGAATGGAAGTCCTGCATTGAAGGAGGATTGGACATTGTTGCATGTCAAAACTGGAAGGGGAATATTTCCGACAGGAGAAGTGGATGTAAATCCTGCTCCGGGGTTATTGGGCTGGGTACAAATATTGCTTACTGTCGGCACAGGAGCACATGATGTAGTGCTGGTAGTTGGCGCTACCGTTTTGCTAGTGCTAGAGACAGGGCAGGTATACACTGTGGTGGAGATCGATGCTGTTGGTGGAGAGGGTCCTGAAGGTGGCCAGGTCGATTTGCAATGTGAGTCTGAACACAAATTACCAGGACAGGATTCAAAGCAGTAATCGAAGATGTTAGAACACCATCCGCTGAACTGCCAACAATTTTGAGAGCTAGGCCAGGAAGCGCTGCTGAAGCAGGAGGATACTTGTAGATTACAGGAATTGTATGCCTCTAGGCAGGACGGCTGGTCTTGAAAAGGTGGAATCGGATGAGAACACCATGATCCACACTGGTACTCACAGGTCGGTGTAGCAGATATGGTAGTCGTAGAGGTGCAAAGCGAGGCGGTGGATTTTGTTGTCGTGGTTGAAGTTGTCACTGAAATGGAGGATGTCGTCGTGCATGAGGTTGAGCTAGAAGTGGTTGAGGATGTAGAAGATGTGGTAGAAGTGGATATCTCCTACAAAAAGATGAAAATTCAGCTAAGATTCACGAAACATATTGGTCGGATGTTTTAGGAGTTGAGAAGTCAGAAATCATCCAGATTCTTCGGTACTAGATCTCATAAATTGTGAAACATGCAGCAGCCGCCTAGCCAATTGCAGAGGGATAATTAAAATTTATACATACCGTTCCATTAGTGCACTGGTCCGTACTCACCAAGTCTTTTGCGAAATATAGGTTGATTAGAGCTGGGCCACCGCAAATCTCATCTTCGTTGCCAGTGCCTGTTGATGACCGGGAAGTCAGCTTTTGCTTAATTCGGAAGGTTTTAGAGGAAATGGTGTAGATGGTTTCTGTTTTGACAAGAGCGTGCTACAGTTGATGGGGGAGTGTAAAACAAGGAACGCGATACGCACAAGGCATTGCACACTCCGTGCTGTTAACAATCTCGGTGCCATTTCCGAGGACGACGCCGCAATAACATTCTTGGGCATATTCGACTCCAGCAAATGCATAACCACCATCTTTGCAGGCGAAGAGACATTCCTCGATAGTCAAGTTACTTGTACTGAGCTGATCTTGACGCCATGCAAGAGTGCGGCCATCAGGCCCAAGATCAGTGTAGCATCCCTATTGCGAGATCAGTAATTGCTTAATGCGGAAGCGGAGAGCAGGGAAGGCGTCTCCATTGGGTGCAAAGAAGCAAGGAGGGGAGAAAAAGGTGCCTTCTGGGATGGGATACAGAATGAAAAAAAAAAAAAAAGTAAACTACCATTGGTTCATAATCAGCAGTGGTCGAATCATTTACAGTTGGGAAAGTTGTGTCTTGATAAACCGAGATGATATCGTTGCCTCCGCAAACCTCACTCTGATCTCCAGTGCATGGAAAAGAGCAGTTGGATTCAGAAGTTTGTGGGCCATTAACAGAGGCACCACAAAAGCACTCTTGGTAACTAAACGTTTCATTAGCTAGGTTCTCTGAAATATAGATATGCGGAGCTTGAAGAAAATGTTTACATACTATTCGAGCCCAGCATACTTGTAGCCGTTACCTAGCCCGCAATTTAAGCTATAATGTTTTCAGACGCGTTGGCATCAAGCTTACCCTTGCAGAAATCAATGCATATTTGGACTGTCATGTTATCGCCGGGCAAATTGGTCCTGTAAAGCAACGCGCTTGGGGAACTGGGGTCTATGAAGCAGGCAGCATAGACAAAATTGGTGGTATTGCAAGAAGGCAATGGCTGTTGCCAGCGCTCGAAGATACCAGCATTGACTCCTGGGAGGAGCGCAGAGACTGCAGAAGCCGTGATGAAAGACTTGAGGTTCACCATCTTGAACGAAGTGGTTTCCACCTCAATGTGATATAGATCTTAAACAAAGATACTCCACAAGTGGGGGAAAGAAAGAAAAGTTTGGATCTCGACTTGGAATTGAGATGGAGAGAAAGGGAAGTAGGTCTTATATAGACAAGCCACGACGAGATCAAGCAGATCAGATGCGGAGGATCTGATCTTCCCGATGCGATGCAAACAAAGGGAGAGAAAGACGGGGCCAAAATACAAAATGGGTAACCATTTAAAGGACGGGGAACCCATGAAGAAGGCACGATGTTGATCTAGACCGATAATACCAACGAGAGAGGGAAGGACTAGTCAGAAAGTAACTCCAGAAGGACCAATGATAACTCCCAGCATTTCAAGTGTACATCTACCCCAAATCGATAATATTGCTAAGGGATTCTTAATTCTGTGCTCCCGAACCACCAGATTCGGATTGTGCAGATTCGAGGCTGAGTTTTTGAACACCGAAGCACTATTGTAGGCTATATTGGCAGGATGGTACTTGGTAGTATTTTCCCGAGTTACTTTGCAAGGTGGGTTTTTGAATCGTGAAAACCACACGATCCTATTCCGAACATGTTAGCAATAGTTCTCCTATCACGTTTAAAGTTGAACAATAGACCAAAATGGGACTCGTTGCAAACATTTTTCCCCCAATGCTTCCCCGTGATGATTAAAATTCTCAGTGTAACACGATCAAGGTTACAGAAACAAAGCCTCCGGTCAGCATTGGCTTGGGGTAGTGGATGGACACCACTCTGTGCTGTTGATGTTGAAGCCTCGCTCGGTAGAGGATGTGTAGAGTTGCATTTCCGTCCAAATTGAGAAACCTTGCAACACTCTTGCAGCGGTTAAAATACGTCTTAGTCAGGAACAAGATAGATCCCATATTCAGGATCAGGGGCTGGACGTCATTGTAACCTTGTGGTGATGCTTGACATTTCCGACTGGCCTCGTACGCGGTGGAAATTATTGGACAGAGATAGTTTAATGAGCTGATGCGCGCCATGGTACTTTCGTGAGCTGTGCAAGATATCTTCATTCCCATTTCGTGATGGAAAGGGCATCAACTTGATGCCGAAAAATGATGGACAATAGGGAAAATTCATTCGATGAAGAGCTCGGGTAAAGATGTCCTCGTTTGACTCGATATACATCGCCTCCACTCTCACAAAGATGGTATGTTTTGAGAGGTTACAAAGAAGGAGTGTGTCAATAGTATTGCTCACTGCAAGATATTTTCTGCAGTGCAGGTTGCAGATGCATTCTAATTGATTTAGGAATACGAGGCACAGCTGTCAATAAACGCCACTAAGCACACTTTTTCGAAGCCGTCGATGAGCTTGGCCAACTCTGTCTGGTTTGAGAGGCCGGGGAAGATCTTTTAATTATTATTGTTGTTGTTGTTGTTGTTGTCAATATCGAGCCCGGAAAAGATCACACTGTGTGCTAAGTAAGACTCCTATAATAGCCTCCACATGCACCGCTCTTAGGACATTCGTCTCTCCATCTCCTAACCATCGACAGTGCTTTAGCTCAAAAGGTAACGTTCGAATATGCCAACCATGTGTGTTCTTCCGACACAACAGAATCGTTGCCTTACAATGCCAGGGTAACAACGTCTTTTCTCCAATTCGGGCATTCCAAGCTCTTCCAATTTCGATCGAATCCAGAAGCAACTGCATAGAGGTGACACAAAAGTAACCTTCCCCAGAGACCTCCTTTTACACAGCGACTAAGATCCAAGTTTTCCGAATCCGAAAATACCTAGGGATAGAATCGAGATCAGATGATGCATACACGAAGCTATGACTACGGGGCGTTACAAGCTCGACTTATTTGAGATTCTCCATTCTATTTACGGGATACAAAAAACGGCGGATTCTGCATATATTTTGTTGCACAGTGGATATCACAAAGCAAAAGCCAAGAGGGCATGGATCTCTTTGTATTCAGACGTTTCTCATACCGATAAACGCAGGCAGGAGAACGTATCTCATATTCTACTATCTATACTTGAGGGAATCAGATGATACCGTATTGGCTTTCTTTGTTTCCACCTCCATTATCAGCTCTTTGGAGGCCTTTGCTTTCAGCCACTCAATCTAGAGTAGTTCCTATGTCAGCCACTTTTTGCTGACTGTACAAGTACCCCGCGAGGAGTCATCGTTGTATTGGGTTCAGATCAAAGTTTGTTTTGAAAGAAAATGCTTTTCTAGCTTCACTCTTCTATTCTTTGAAAGTTCTTAACCCGGGATTCCTGCGTTTTGGAAACCCTAGTCAAAAACAACCTCCCCTATCCTCTCAATAGCAAATATGATCAGCCCATCTTGAAAAGCCATGCATATCCGACCGATAGAGAGAAGCGACATTCCAAGAGTAAGAGACATATCCACTATTGCATTTGTGGACGATGAATACATGAACCATCTTTTTCCAGGCACCGCGTTGCAGCCGACTGTTCTATGGCGCTCCAGTCTCCTTAGGATAAGGCAAAATTTTGCAACGGCCGGTATGAATGGCTTCGTTGCTGAATCAGATGATAAAGATGATGGCTGGAATGGGAAGGCTGAGGTTGTAGGGTATGCTTGGTGGCTTAGGGTTGGAGATAGCAGCACCGCAAAGAAGTGGCAGGATGACCCTCTTTCTTCAAGTACGTCTTGCTGAGCCTGGGATGTTACACATCTAATTGCCAGCCCAGAGTTAGAAAGAGTGCTTCTAGCGGCTGAGGGTTGGTATGAGAGGAATGTCATGGATCGCAAGACGAACTGGGCTAGGGTGCATCGCTTTCGAAGCTTAGCAATCGACAATTTTGAATGCTTCCCAGAATATTGGAAGCTGAAAGGGCTGGGTGTAGACCCGAAATTTCATCGTCGTGGTATTGGTGGTGCTTTAATGGAGTGGGGTGTGAATATTGCTACGGAAGAGGGCATTCCAACAGTTCTAGAAGCGAGCAAGGCTGGTACTGGATTGTACCTGAAATATGGGTTCGAAGTCTTCAAACAGAGCCCGGACGGGTTTGTACTTCCGATGAAAAGAGACCCCAATGCTGGAAGAACTCTAATGGGGAAGGGTGAGAGATAGATCCCTGATAGTCTCTGCATCTTCCAGTTACCCCTATTTTGAATACAATATATATCAGGAGAAATTTGGAGCAGCACTCTCACTCTCTACTTTTCCAACAGCTCTAAAGTCCTTGCGATCAACACTCAAGGTTTATATGATCATCAAAGGTCGCAATTGGCATAGCCAAGGTCTAAAGTTAAAAGTGACTCAATCTTCTCTTCAACATCTATTTGGGCGTCTTAAACTGCTTCGGTAAGAAGCCATCCTTCTTTTCCTAGTGGCCTTAACGATATGAGAAAAGAAAAGAATTTGATGTTGAACAGTAATCGTCGAGAACCTTGACCTTCGCACTGCAACGAATGTAGTAATGAGATTATAAAACACTACTACTTACAACATGTAAGCACCTTTCAACGCTACCTCAATTCTGTCAACTTATCTTCGGATCAGCGTCATCATTGTCATTAGGTTAGAAATTCCTTACTCACATTTTGAATGATTTAGAGAACTTAAATGATAGTCTAACATCCGTTTCGTACGGTACATCTGTACTCTTGACGTCTGTTGGGGGGCTGAGGTCTCTTGCATATCACGCATATTTTGAAGGTTTTCCGCCATCGCAAGAATCAGCCTGTCAAAACAAAACCCCCGCACACCCTACAATTAACAACCCCAGATCATCTCTATTCATAGAAAAGCTTATCCATAGTCGCGGGCTCGATCTGTATTGCGGGATTATGCCATCTGGCAAATCGTTCTTGGCTGGATGTGGGCTTAAACTTTGTATCAACATCATAAGGCTGGTGTGATCCCAGGCACCACCAATTGCTGAGCCCTAAAGCTAGAAACGGGTCTACTATTTTTCAAATACTGATTGGATTTTACTAATCTCTTGATTAGTCGCTATAATGGGATCTATTCTTCGATGAGCGTCAATGGTGTTTTACAAGGTATTGCATTTCACCTCATGTATAACGCAACGGCAACTGCCCCCTTATCGTCAGAATAAAGCTCTTTATGAGGGAGGCCTAATTCAACTCGAGAATCCGAGTTGGACTCGATTTACAGAAAATACCCCTGCTACCAAGAGAAAAACTCCCGGAAGGCGGTAGATCACATAATTTCCATTATTACTATATTGAATTGTATAAATCTCGAGAGTCCGACGCGAGTGAGAGTATAGTGGACTTCTATAAGGCGAGTTGAAGACCGAGTCTCGACTAGAAACGAGGCCAACTTGAACTCGCGAAACAGTAACCGTGTAAGTGGCCATCATCTAATCGATCTAGCCCGCGCAACGAAATACCCCAAAATTGTCCAATTCGATGGGAACACCGGCACAGTTAACTCTTTTGTCGGTGCTGACCATGGTGATCTTTCTAGAAGCGTGATATGCATCTCCTTATCATCTACCCAATTCCGACTAGGACCTAACATGAAATTTATACACTCTTCCCATCTCCCTCTTCGAACCCAACAAATTAGACTATCTCTAATTCCCAAAAACTAAACAGTACGACGCAGCAGCTCTCCTCCAAGGCAACATTTTAGGGTGTTGCTTCTTCCAAGCCGCACAACAAGGTATTCCCGCCGTCTTAAAAGGTGTAATAACGGGTTCAATATATCTCACTTCTGCTGGAATTGTTAGATTGCCCGGAGTGGAATACGTTCAATCAGAGACTCAGTGTGCGTTTGATCAGTTTCCTGGGGCGTCGTATATACCTACTGCTTAAGTAGAAACTACGGGCAAGTTTTAGCTGTTGAGTGGACGAAGTGGACGTCAACTACATTTCTTCCCGTCATTTCCTAAGCATGGCCTTGTTTTCAACTATATCGTTAGTGCTATTTAGATTTGAATATGTTACCACAAAAGGCGGACATTTCCACCTGGACCAAATGGCTGGAATTTGGGTGAAATGTTGGATGATCGCCTGCTTCTTCATTATGCATTGCTCGAGTTGTTTCGATCAAGTAAATGAAATTCCTCATTAGTTTTCTATCATCCTATTATACTTAGATTTGTATTTCTTGTATTGAAGGGAAAGATATGTATTGTATAGGGGTTTGCAACAAAATAGTCTTATCTTATATTAGTTATTGTCTCTTGTAAGTAGAGAAGGAGAGGATAAGGATGAACTTAGAAAAAGAGGTCATGAGATGAAAACTAAGACGTGTAACTGATAACAAGGTCTGTGAGAGGATTAAAAAGGAACCTAGACTACACCTACCATATATTGAAATCAGTTTTCATCTAAAGTTAGAAAGAAGCAGTCAGGTTAGGGACCTATGGGACGAAAGCGAGATATGCAGCAAGACAGCAATTTTTCTATTTTCGTCCGAATTGGAAGCATAGATCGTGGGATGAAATTAAGATATGCAGCGGTTCGAGGGAATCTGGAGGCTGAGTAGAGAATCCCGGTCTGATCATTTTGGTTGTGGTTCAAGATGGGAATCTTTTAGTTGAATGCAGGATGAATCTTATTAAAAAAAAAAGAAATAGAACAAAACAGAATAAAAAAAAGAACCCCATTTTCGGGAATAGAATATATATGCATATATATATATATATATGACGTATTATAAGACAGCGATATGCAACAATAAATCCATCACCTACATTATCGGAAAAGGATTCTGGGGGCCGGAGGCGGAGTTTGGGTGCGGAAGAGGGGGAAATCCTTTATTCTTCCGAACTTCGAAAAAGCCATTTCGGAAAACCATTTTTAACAAAAATTCCTAAATAGCTAGAATAGTGAATGGAAAGAGTTATGAGGCTGCGATTGCGATGTGCAACATTTGGAATTGAAGAGTGGGTGGGAGGATTTTCAGGATGCGGATGCGGAGGAATCGCTTAGGAAAAGGGGTTTTGGGGGTTAGAGATATTTGCGGTGTTATGCTACACTTTTCATGACCAAGCGTTTGCAAAAAAAGGGGGCCGACATTCAGTTTCGCTTCAGATCCAGAATGGAGATGTTCGCAGTAGGTCTAAAATTTTACGGGAGCTTTTGAGACGTAATTACACGTTAGAGGTTTTTGGGTTTATTGTATGATTATTGACAGCCTGTGCTTTCTCTTGTTGGTTTTAGAATATTTGTATTTATATAGATTAAAAGCTAGGAGTATTAGGAAGGACGAACTTTAGTATTATGGAATGAAAGATTACTGAAGAGCACTGATTGCTGTGGACGTAGAGGTAAGAGAAAAATGACTTGAAAAAAAAAGGAATCTTGGCAGTAGAGGGGGGCCAGTAAAATATCCAAGGAGGTGGAAGTTGAGGGCATTGAAAACAAAATGTTTCATAGACAATTATGGGTATAGCCATGAAAGTTGTTATATACAAAGAGGCAATATAAGTAAGTGTAAAGTGACTACCTGCAGTGCTAGCCGTTGGATTTTCTCTCTATCACTCGAAATCGCGCTTGCCAGTCCACAGCCATCATCACGGCATATACTACACTTTATGCAAAAACCAAGACACCCTAGACGCACAACCATCATCACTTTGCGCTCTTGCACTTGTTCGGAGCTTGCAGGCTACTCATTCCTCACAAAAGTACAAACTAACAACGCACACTCACTCCCTTTTAGTATTTAAATAGCACTCGCTCTAATCCACACTCTTCACAACACCAGTCATCGATCCAGACCCTGCTGTTGCTTTCAGCTACCTTAATACATCATCACCACATTGCAGTCTTGCATATGCACTTGCTCGCAACCTACAGCCCTTGCTGTCTAGAAAGCCCCACCATCCAATGATCCCAAGCCATACATCTAACTGTGGCTCAGGTTGGATGGAACTGTGTTCTAATTCTCCTCATCATTGCCAAAAATTACGACCTTAGAGCTACGACCGAGGTCGAGAAAGAATAAATCTTCCTGTTGAATAACGACTAACAAGTTCAAGAAGAACTGCCTCTTGAAAACTTTCCAGGTTTGTTCCCAGAATTGGGACAACTTTCTCAAGATTTGCCCTGATTCTAAATGTGGCTCAGTTGTAATAGAACTATGTTCTAAGTTCTTTCCATCATTGCCAAAAGGTACGACCCCCCGAGCCCTAGTGCTAATCGCGCCTCCACATTAGCACCGGCATATAGGATCAATTAAGGGGTCAAGATCAATTCCTCTAACCCTCCCACGTAGATCCTAGCTTTCCCCATAGTTGGGGCCTAGGGAGTGGCGGGGGGACATAGTATAAACCGTTAGCTTTGGCTGACGTGTTTGCCTTAACTAAACGGTATGGTTACTTTAGGTATATACAGTAGCTTAGGCTCAGCAATCACATCATTGCCTGCTCAGTAAGTACTTTTCCTGTGGCCTGGTGGGATTTATTGACAATTTGTTGTCTTGTAGAGATACAGCCTACTCACTTTTGCCGACATCTACAGAGCACAGTCTTCAATTGGCATTCCAATTATCAATCTCATCGGCCACGCGGGCGCAACTGCCGGACGTATATGCCAACCAGAATGGACAGAAACCACTACACGATGGGTGTTGGACACTACCCCTTCTCCTCTCTTCAAGGCAGCATGATAAGAATGAACCCGATGGGTAGAGTTTGCACAAGAATGGGTCGCAGTAAACACAGCAAAACCAAGTAAGTTTCGCCGATCTTCTGTACGGTTGAACACTCTCCTTTTCAAATTTCGCTCTCAGTTACCCTGCTCAAGATGAACCATCTCTTGGCAACAGTCTCCTGAGTCACTTTCCCTTTGTCGAACATTATTCTTTCACAATCGTATGCTAACTCATACCTCCCAGATGTCTTCCAACAAGCTCCCAACCTGCAGCAGCTACTGCCAAATCAGCAATAAAAACTATAAATGCGTGATTGGTGAATTGTCAGACTTGGAGATTCGACACAGGGACAACTGATATAGAAAACATCGCGGAATTGGTCAGAAATGGATGTCTCTGCCAAGAAGATCCTACCAAAAAGACAAGAGTTCTCAGGTAAGAGGTTACTTGCTTTCCACATGCACATTTGCTGACAAGTCATTAGAAGCCTTGGATATGAGATCCCACTGTTCTCGATGACCAACCGAGATAATTGAGACTCGAATGGTGCACTTGCATAAGTTGGTGAAGGGTAGCAATAGTCATTTTTGGGAATACTAGCCCATTGGAGGATGTAAGAAGTTCAACACGTCGAGAAGATAAATAGGCATTGGATTGGGAGCGGGGGTGGATTTGATGCTAGGGCAGCTAAGGAGAAAAGTCTACCAGGGTAATGAGTAATATTGTGTATTCTGTCCTGCTGAGCAGGTCGAGCTATATAACTCGAGCATAGTGAAATGGCATCTTTGGGCGGGAAATAGGCGGGAAGGCATATCCACTGGGGGAAAGCAATTGGATAAGTTGTCCGAAAAGAAAGGGAATGAAAGAAATGAATTATAGGACTGATCAATCAAAAAGATGAAAAGGGAGAGAACAGAGGTGGATGGAACGGAGAAAGCTAGTTAAGTGACTGGCGTTTCTATACACCTCAAAATCTCCAAAACGATAATGCTAGCACTAAATACGGCTCGAGGCTTGGTCCTATCGTACCAATCTCACCTAGCTCCCATTCTCTAAATTAATTGTCTAGTAGCAATGATTCGAGGGAGGAAAAAGAAAAGGAGTAATAAACTACATACCAAAAAAACTTTATATTCATGTCATATATGACATGAATATAGTCTTGACAAGTCTAAAAAAAACTATGCATTTTATATATAACTACTTATACAATACAAAGCCTCATCAATGAGACCTAGCCTCGTTTTCTCTCAGAGACCTATACCAAAGGCCTATACCAAAAGCCATCACTTGCATGTACCTTTGCATCGCCTATAACGTCATCGCTAGAGGGTATATATACTGTTGTTTTAAAAATCTCAAGCTCTAAATAAAAAAAAAGCTCTCATTCCGAGACTCTGGACCAGTCTTTGCACAGGCCAAAAACAGTCCTGCAGAACTTCCCATATTCTACTTTTAATGTCTTTTTCCTCCAGCTACCTTGTGCAACGTGCACTAATCGTGCGTCTGGATGTGTAATGGGTTTTGAGCCCATATTGCCGTATTGTGGTCTGCCGGGGCTGTTATTTGGGATTTTGTTAGTCGACTGATACTTCGCAAGAGAAAAGATTCGAGGATTGCATACCTGAAACCAGTTATAGGCAAAATCAAAGTGTCATCAATAGCTTTACTCTTTCCTCCATCGTTCATCCCCGAAATTGCAAGCCATCGCAGCCCCGCCGTTTCCTGTAGATAATCTCTCGTGGCAACAGTAAGAGCTCCTGGACCCGTCAAACATATAGGATCTTCCATTTTCAGTGCCTTCTGAAACCCCCGTGTAATCGTTGATCCTCCATTTTCTAGACTGAGCTCTTCAACGCGCCCCATGAATGTAGAAACGAACCGATTGAGGATTGGATGTTGGGGAGCAGATGCTAATGCCCACTGTGTTAACTGCAGAGGGTGGATATAGCCCATCCTCCAATACGTGTCGGTGTCTGGTAAGTTGTCGGCTTCGATGCCTAGAATAAGTTGGGTCGGGGTGTAGGTTGTGCTGTAATTAACGCCGGTGATGGAATCCTCCCAAGGCGCATGATCGGACTCGTCGAGCCACGAAGCGGGGGAACGAAGGGGCAATGTGTCGATGTCTCCGTACTGTATCAATTAGTAGGGGATTTCTTGCATCGTCTGGTCAGTACTCACTATACCACCTATTCTGTTCACAACCACAATCCGGAATATATCTGACCTCTCCACTGGCAATGGGACCAGATTATACTTCTCCACAAGGCCAGGTTCCGCATCTCGAATCAAATCCTCACAGCCATCATCCAGCCATACAAAATATGCCATTCCTTCCCCAGGGAAAGTTGCATAAGTGAGCCATTTCTCCACGCCCTCCAGTAAGTTTGACGACCAAGTCGTGACATTCGTATTCCCCCATGTCTGATGTATGATTAAAGGTATATTCGAGAAGGGGATTTTGCGCGAGGGATCATTTGCTAATGTTTGAGCCAAGTGGGCAGCTTCGAGTATTGTCGTTGGAACAGGATCCGAGGGTCTTATCCATGACGGAGGAATGTACCAAGCTGGTGTGACAAGTTAGACATGTGGTGAAGAAACATTGTATGACCTCGGGAGCACATGGGAGACGAAAAAGGCGGGCAGATCTGATCTTACCTCCTCCGACTCTAGTTTCTTGGTAAACATGCTTATATGTTAAAGGGTACGTTTGGCGGATGAACCACTCGTCGTGGATTTGTTGGGCGGGCCAGAACGGATTGCCAAAAAGTAACTTGATGAATGTGAAGACTGCGCTGAGAAAGACGAGGGCGTACAGGCCGACTCGTTGGTGGCGGACCTTGGAGAACCCCGAGACTCGGAGCATGTCTGCGCGGTGGTAAACAGCAAAAGGACAGTTGCTTGGGAGGATCAATGGAAAGACATGCTTAGGGGTGTCGCGTAACTGTTGAGTGAGGAAGCGCAAGCAATTGGCACAAAGGGGACGAGGAATAGGTGTTGTTGACGTTGAAGGGGGGTTGTTGATAGTAACTTGTAAGGAGGCTTAGCCTAACGCCATGTCAGTCGCTGAAATGAATCTCTAGCCCTAGGCAGCGCTGAAGCTGAAGCTGAAGCGAAGGATGCGGCGCAAGTTGTCTGGATGGAGAAGAAGTAAATTATAAATATAGGGGGCGAGGGGGGGGAAGCGTCGTAAAAAAAAGAAGAAGCGATTATTGGAGGGCAAGTAGTACAAGTCTATAGATGCATAACCACATGGGATGGCCGAAATGACACTTTGTACTCGTAAATCTGGCTCTAGAGAAGATTCCCCCGCGTCGTTCATCCCAGTCCAGCCTACCAGAATCAGTCTCTCAAATGCCTAAGTCTTGGCATGAAGTTTTTCTACAGGATTAGTCAAGGTGCAGATGGCAATTCATTTTCAAACGGGAGGCTCCATAGCCTTTTTCACTAAGCCGTCCAAGCATTTCGCAACGGGCATGCCACAGAGGCGTAAAGGGCTATTAAAGGGCTATTAAGGGCTGTGGGTGGTAAGAGAGAAGATGACCTAGGACAAAATCTACCCTCTGCAGCCCGCACTCGTTAGGCATTAACGAAGGATCTGATGGACAGGAGATATGATCCCCCTTGTCTGTTTCGGGAGATGGGGATTCGGTTTGTAGGTTCTGACAGAGGGGGGAAATCTACGTAAGTTCAGGGGTAACATAGCCGCTTACTTGTCGATGCCCTACACCCAAGAAGAAATGGGACGAATAGCAAAGAGCTTAAAGCTGTATGATTCAGAAATCGTTCTCCGTTTATTCCTGCTTAGGTATTCTCACGAAACTATCCCTCCTCAAAATATTTCGACTCCCTTCATACTACTCTTCCAATAACATAACAACATCCTATATCTTTTATTACACATCTCCAAAGTGACCACATCCTCTCCCTCCCTTCCCAATAGTAATAATCTTGCAATAAGAGGGAAAACCTTCATCGCTATCAAGAACTTTTAAACTTTTAGAATGAGTATTCTTAAATTGATACGCTAAACACCTACCTAGGTAGGTAAAACGCGCGCTTTGCCTATCTAAACGCCTTGCCTCCTTTACAGGTATGTACAGGAATATTATTTCATTCCTCTCTCTTTCTCTATGCATGCATGCACCTCTCTGGTATAAAAAACTCCATTCAAAACACCCTCCTTCCCTTCCCTATCCCCATCCTACAGCATCATTCATTTATTCATAACCCATTAATTTAAATTAATCATTCTCCTCCGCCTCAATCGACCCCTCCTTTTCCTCCACAAACGCTACCTCTTCACTCTCAAACTCATCTCCCGTCGTATTCCCCTCTCCATCCCCAGCTATATCTGTCCCCTCGTCCTCCCCCGTACTCGCCGTGGCTGTCTCATCCGCACTCGCACTACTCCCTTTCAACAGCAAACTCCTTATATCCTCCTCACTCAATATACTCTCAATACTACCCCTCCTAAACCCTGTCCTCGTCTCTCTCCTCCCCCTATCAATCAATCTCTCAACTTTCATCCTATTCCCCAAAAACTGCAATTTGGGAAATGCACTTTGCTGGCCTACATGTAACATTCTCCCTAATTGTTTCGGACTCGGATCCGAAAGAATCCGCCAGAAATCAGAGATGATGGAACGAGGCCAGATGGTGATGGTTCCTGAGAATTGCTGAAGCCAGATTTCGCTCCAGTCTTGACCGAGGGGTCGAGGAAGGAGTTCGAGGTGGCGGAGGACTTTGAGCCATTTGTTGAGATCGAGTTTGAGGTATTGCTCTGTAGCGGAACCGAGGAATCCGCCTCGCCAGCCGCGACCACGACGGTGAGTTACGGGTTGACCGACGGAGCCGCGAGAGGAGAAGAAGAAGAGGTTGATATGGGGGTTGACTTGGGATACTATGCTGAAGTTTACGTTGAAGTGAAGGTTTAGTGCTTTTAAGGGGATGTCGGTTCGTAGACTGCCGTCTTTCCATTTGTGGCCAAAGGAATAAGGGGCTAGAGTCCCGTCTGATTGCTTCATCATGAGAACGACGGGATTCAAAATCCCGGGAACAGCTGCTGAAGCAAGGACTGCTGACCAAATGACACAGTCTGGACTTGTAAGATAGTTGGTGAGGATGGTAGGACTGTGTGGATCTGCAGGAACGCAGGAAACGTTGAGAATCCGGCCAGTTCTCTCGTAGGCTTCACGAAATGTCATGCTGCCTCTTGAGAACCAACTGCATCTTCGAGCCCAATCCAAAGAGTCGAACCGAGCTCCCGTTTTCCACCATCGGGGGACCCAAGTCGTAAATGGTTCTGAACAGGCATTGATTCTGCCAGCTAATGCTGGCACAAGCAGGGCTTTCAGCTCATCGTTCGTTCTTGTAGCTGCTAAAGCTGCGACTAATGCACCCCCAGACGTTCCTGTAATGACTTCGGGGAGAAGATCTGCATCTAACAGAGCTTTGATGACTCCGAAATGGTAGTACGCGAATGAAGCTCCTCCAGATAAGCACAATGCGGTTCGACCGTAGTTTGCATGTATTCGTTTAAAGAGCTTCCGTTTTGTCTCTGAATCGAGTTCGGTGGAATCCGCGAGAATGGAAATTCCTCTCTCAACTAATGGTTGTTAGTTTCTGGGAAAGTATTTGTAAATCGGAATATGTTTTAATCGATCATGGTACGCCATGATTCGAAAAAGGAAATGATTCCCAAACACAAGTAGAAATCCAAACATACCTTCATCCACAAACTGCTGCACCAAATTCTTCGTCCCATAATAAGTCTGCGAGTATAACCTCGAATTCTCGACGCCCACAAAATTATTCTTCACACATGCCTCAACCAACGCCCTCAAATCATCAATATTCTTATTACTCTTAACCGCCCCACCATTCGTAACTCTCCCCTCTTGTTCAATCTTCCTCCTACACCTCCTCATCTGATCCAACACCCTCCTCACTGTCTTATGATCATAATATGCATACTCATCATTCTCCTTCCACTTATCATTCCCTAAAAACGTATCTAATTCCCTGGCCGCGTCTACCCAATCCGCATAATTCGTCGTAGCCTGTAATTTCCTCCTCAACTTCTCTCGCTTTCCGCGCCACGCAACAAAATGCTCATATGTCCAGATATACAGTCTCGTAAGCAAATAACTTATTCCCAGTCCGACCACCCATGCGCTCACAATCCCAAGAAGAGGCCATTTCAACAACGTGTACAGATATCCTTCTCTCGTCTCATCCCTACTCCTCCTCGAAGTCTTCCTTCCTTTCCTCTTCTCGCCTCTTCGTTTCCCTTTCCCTCCAAGTCGTGTAGGGGTAGGGTTTACAGGCGCCCAGTCGTTTTGCGCCGTAATGAATAAACTGCTTTGACTTGCTCCTGCATTTCCTAACAATGTTCCTCTGCTGCCTCTCCTGGAGTCTAAACTGGTTCGTGAAGGGCTCTGCAAGAGGTCTTCTGAACTAGGAGAGGGTTCCGGAGCTGAAAGGGCGTTGGCGAAGGCGAGGAGGTGTTCTTCGGAGATGAATTCGCGGTGGAAGTCGGGGATGAGGGACTCGTCGTAGCCTTCTGCCGACAACGGGGATGGTCCGTTGGTACTGTGATTCAAATCTGCCATGATTTTTTATGAATGGAAAAGTTTGCAGGTATCTTTATGCATGGTTTATGTGGTAGTGGTTTTTTTTGGTTTGTTTAGATTCGAGATTCCGGGGAATAGTGGGGTCGACTAAAGTGTTTGGGAATAAATTTTAAGTAGCAGCTAAAATGACGTATCGCCACAGTTATGGGTCTATGTAGGTCCTTTGATATATAGAACAAGTGGCCTTTTGGGAGCTTCGGAGTGACTGCATGACAATGTTGGAGATGAAGCTGGTTTTCGGAGAATTTAATTATACGGAGGGGTTCTCCGAGTCTGGTTGTTAAAAGGTAAGGTGATGCCATCGGAGGCTCAAAGAACCAACAAAGAACAAAGAAACATGTTCTCCCCCAAAACAAGTAGAAGACTTTAATTCATTAGGTAGTTATAAAAGCCTTGATCGCAATACTATGCTGGTACAGATAATTTGGCCTAATTTAGATCATCATGGAAACCCCATAAAATCTGAAAAGAACCTGACCAAAAAAGGATTGAAAAAAACGACCTTTGTAAAAAAACTCCGCCCATCGTTAGCATTCTCAAAAAAAAAGGACCGTCTTCTCTCTCAAAATCCAGCATTTACCCCGGGTCTTGTAATATCTAAACATATTGTGACAACCATCTGATAGCCTCTCCATAACCTGTTTGTAGTCAGTAATTAACACAAGCAAAGATGTTCCATCGAAAACCCACCTTGTCTCATCACTACCGAGCACATGAAAACCTCAATCGGCCTAATACCCTCAAGAGGAACCTTGCCCTTGCCCGTAGTCTGGTATAATCCCAATTGATGTCTCAACTCATCTTCGCTAACTGCATCTGGGTGATCGATTTTGTTTCCCAAGACGACAAAAGGAACCTTAGATAAATCCTCCATAGACAAAAGAGCATCGAGCTCAGCTTTCGATTCGCCGAGACGTTCGTGGTCTTTAGCATCAACGAGGAACACGATTCCAGAGACCTCGGGGAAATAATCCTTCCAGAGACGGCGAGCTATACTACGTGAGCTGAAGCTTTGCAAGAGGATAGTGGAGAGAATATGATTATACCTTGTTGATGGCCGCCGAGATCGAAAGTGGTAAATTTGACATTGCCAATAGCCAGTTCTTCGGATGCTGTGAATCAATTAGTACAATGCGCACGTGCGGGAGCCAGCTTGCCCTGTGGCATCTTAAGTACTCACTGGGATGAAGAGTAGGTTGGAGAATAGCGACTCTGTCGTTCTGCATAGCCATATGTATCAGCAATTGTCCTTGAGTTCTAGGAAGGCAGCAGCTAGCAATTCCCTCCCAACCAGAATGACAAGCTCAGGAGAAGAGGAAACGCACCTTCAACATATGCAATAGTGTTGTCTTGCCGGCATTATCGAGTCCGAGGAATAGAAGTTTCGCATGTTTGTTCAACAAGCCTAGAGAGGCTAGTGTGTCCCAGACTATATGAAAGTATGTATATCAGCAAACTGCAACCTCTAGTTGATCTTTTCGCATGGGGATGGATTTTGGAAAGGCTTCTTACACCAGTCAATAATCCACATTTTCTTCTATTGATTGGCGTCTTTGTAAAAGGCGTGTTCAAGATGCGCGGGAAGTTGGCAGAGGATGGGAAATTATTTTGCAGATGAGGTTGATATACGTGGATCAATTTGGACTTTAAAGGACACTAGTGAATTAATGCCTGAGGCGCCTAATAATTAAAGACGGACAACTTCAATGTTTGTTTCGCAACTTCTGGGAATACCATAAATATATTTATATTCCTTTGGTGGCGCGTTCCTGATTTCCTTGATGGAAATTTCTGGGCTGTTACTTTGTTCACGTATCTTTGCCAAAGATCACACCATATGGCAGTATGTTTTCTTTCACCTGTGGACCGGGTTATGTAAAAATAGAAGCGATTACTTCAGCGTGGAAATAACAAGACATTAACTTTATGTCTACGACCGCACAGGATTCAATTTATCTTGTTATTCTTCAGCTCGTATTATATAACCTCAATCTCGCTTACCTCTTTCTTATTCTTAGCCAAAGCTGGCGCCGTTTCCAGATCGAGACGCATGCACACTAGGAACAACCTCTACCTTATTCGGCTTCAACATTCTTTTAGCTAATGAACAGTCCTCTATATCAAATGTCAATTCAAGTGACGATCCCAGGCCAGTAGGTGATCTGGATGTAGGACTTTGATTGGCTCTATCATGGCTGGAAGTAAAGTCTCCGTCTCCCGCCTTGGAGTTGCTGAAGAATATCGACGCGTCTCTTAGCCATTCAATACTCTGTCGGAGCTGTGGTTGAGCGGTCCAGGACCGTTATAGCTCCTAGACTTTGAAGGGTAGTGAAGTATGTGGGTAATGGCTAGCTAACGGAGTATCGCCATTCTACGGCCAACCTGATCACCTGCCTTTGCTCTACGGTGGTTGAATGCCGTGATCAGACTCAACATACAGCGCCGTGACAGCTGTCATGGTAGCTCTCGATATTCGAGAAGTTAGCATTTGCCTAATTAGGAATATTCAAAAGGGGATCCGAATATTGCACCAGCGACTTGGTCATCCAACATATTGCTAGGAGCCTTCCTAACGAGAGCAGTGGCCATCTTTCAATATTGTTGGACGGTCGACGCATCGCAATTATTGATGATGCGTTGAAAGAACACTCGATCGCCCTCGCCGACTCTCACAATCTCCACGGTAGCATTTGAGCCAAGTACGGTAAGATAAATCAAGACATCTTCTCCTCTCTGAGCTTCTACTAGTAGCAGTGACTTTGATTAAAACTTTCGTCAGGTGAGATGGAAGGGATTGTCCGGATCCTGATTTCAGGTTGACGTTTAGAAACTCGCAGAATAGCTGCGCTGGGTAAAGTTGGGAAAGATGCGGCTGAAACATAAACAGCACGTAATGAATAAATGGAGCTTATATGCAATTTCTAATGTTTTCACCTCGTCCTGGCACAGTCCGGTTGTGCTTGGCCAAACCGTGCCAGTTAAATTTTACTGTGCTAAGTCCTGACTAAAGCCATTGCTCCACTGATACTCAAAAGCACTCAAGAGCCCAATTTCTGACTACTGAAGTACCACTCGACTCATGGAAATATCAATATGACGAATGCTTTAAAGCTTGTATCGGGTAGCTGATGATGGGCCAAGTAAAGATAAAGGAATCTCCTCTCACCTTTCTCGCCGCAACAGACACAACTGCCGCAGGTGCCAAAAGGTCAAAAGCACAAAAAGCACCAGGCCAAACATGTAAGTCAGCCTGTACACCACATTCCCACAAACGCGTAGCATAGGCAACATCTTTATCTCTGAACACTTCAGAGGCACCAATATCAATAAAAGCAGTTGGCAGACCAGGCAGATCAGACACACGGGTAGAAGAGGCATAGATGCTAAACAGATCGTCTCCTTGTCGTTCTTCTCTAAGTAGACGTTTCTAAGCCGTGGGATTGCTTCCTCGACTCTAGATCCCTTCGACATACTGCTTGCTGAATACTGTCTGATTGCGATCGTCTAACATGGGAGACATCAGCATTCGGAAAATTAGTAGTTGCCTGAATATAAAAAAACGATGAAAATAAGAATCGCTCTTTGAAAGAAGGACTGGAGTATGCAGAAATTTCAAACTATAGCCCATTTCTCATTAGGGATAAGAAACACAAAGTCCCGATCTGAAAACCCGGCCAGCCAAACCACGAACCCGCAACGATCAGCTTATCAGGATGAACAACCAATCTCTACAGCATTGTTCAGCTAACTATTTCAAACCTCTAAAACAATCTCCAATCGGCGATGGATCTGTATATTCAGGAGCCAGACGATATTTCGCGGGAAAGACAAAGTCCATCATCGTCATCGCCATCCTACAAATATCTAATAAGAATTTCGGTGGGGCCTACAATCCCATTACTTGCCCATTATCATTCCGCCCCCCACCAACACTTGAATGCAGAAGAGAAGAAACCCGTTTTCAGAAGTAGATAGAAGATCATTTGAAGGACTAAGTATAGTGACTTCATCATAGTTAGAATAGTTATTAAATTTGTCCGGATCTGTGGAAGCGGATATTGATATTGTTGTTGCTTCTCGCATGGGCTTGATTGATGCTAGTGTGGCTGCTAGCTCCACATCGTAGGGTGGACGGGGAAGTATTAATGGTATGATGAATGAGTATAGCTTGCTAGACAGAAATACCCTAATGGTATATGTGTACAGCCAGGAGCGAAATCGGTGTCCTGTCTACCTAAACTCTTTTGAATAGTTCTAAACGCACGGACATTGTACAAGGTTAGCTCTAATATCACCTGATGATCGGACATATATTATACCGAAACGAGAACGGCGCATCACGTGCAATACTGGGTTTCTGCCAACGAACTCGTCGAACCCTACAAATCAAGCCATGCCAAAATGAGCAAAATCAACAACACCACTTCTCCTCCCACAATTCATTAAGAAGACACTTTCAACAATGTGCGAAACTGCCGAAGTTATGGCTAGAGGTTGTGGCCACTTGTATGACCTCGATATCAGGAGATGTCGGGATGCGATTCGAGATGGAACCACATGCCCACCGCCGCTTGACCGAGTTCGCTACCCCGATGAAGATCATGATGGGAAATGCAAATCCTGCGAGGGACAATCTCCCCCAGACTCTACTTGGTACCACCCCTAGAGTCTTGTTCTACTGTCGCAAAAACTCACATTTATATGTAGATATCACGCTAAGCAGGATTAGGAGCAAGGATTTGGCAATGCCTACTTTTTTCAAGATTGCATCTCAGAGTAGAAAACCTTTCGAAGTGTAATGTTGTGGGTGGTAGTAGTATTCTAAGAAATTCGATCACCTCTGGTCTTAAAAAGATGATTCTCTCGTCAAGCTTGATCATAGTTGAAGTGGACAAATTTGATATTCACTTTTGGCCTTACCAATTCTAGCCTAGTGGCGATGTTCAGCCGCACAACTACGACGGGGCAAATTGTTCAACCCACTCCAACGAATGCCTTTCCTGCTTTCTCTATAGCATCAACACACTATATCGTCGATATGACAGAGGATTTGTGTCAGCAGCAAGAAATTCGCATCGCTATTCGGCTCAACACTACTAACGTTCCTGGAAAGCCGATAGATCGGCCCACACGCGTCGCTGAAGATTTTGCTACGTCGAAGCTGTCGAGAAGCTTTAGCTACGATTACGACTTTATCCATTTGCACCCCGATATTTACCTTACTACTATACGATCAGTCTGGTTGCTATGTGATTTCAATGTCTGCGGAAAAGTTCTTCGAGTAGAGGAGGTCCCAATACAGTGGTGGAATGTTAGTTATGACCAGCAACAATCTCCGTGAGCCATTCCCCCCTCTAATTTTGCCATTCTCCTGACATGCATCAATAGGAGGTTTACCGAACGTCATATGAATGGGAAATCCTTCACTAACCGTTTTCCATGGGGAGGGAGGGACAATGAGTGGGAATATCGTTTGCAACAGAGGGCCACGATGGCGAGATCGGAAGAGGCATTGATAATAGGAGAATGATTAGACTTGAGCTAATGGAGGAATATGTTGAATAGCAGTCACGAACATAATACAGTGAGAAGGGTAGGGGATAACACATCTTTGAAGATTGCTTCGGAAGTTCCAATCAACTTGACTCTCCAAAACACTTATCCTTTAGCTTTTCTTCTAGAAAACCGCCTGTTCGATGAACTTCGTCATATGCATCTTTAGATCGCCAACAAACATGCCAAGTTTATCTTGGAAATTTGGGATGGAGCCCGAGAGCATAGCTTTGCCGAAACCGCCACCTTGATCGAAGCGACATTTGATAAAAGCTGCGAAGTGCCGACTAGCAGCCCGCTCTTCCCATCAACTTCTTATATTGTTGATCGGTGGCTGTCATCGAAGGAAGAGTCGCAAATAATGGACGTCCTTTGTTTCGTTTGCTTCATAAGACTGCGATCTACCTAAATCGCGGCACCCCGTCCTTTGGAACGGGCACGAGAACATCTCAAAATCCGAATTGACAGCCTGCCGTATCGATGATCTAACAAGCTTGCAATTTCCACACGCTCTCCTTCCCGTCCGGGCCGTGGACATCTGCAGGTATTGGCCTGACGCTGTCTGATCGGTGCTATAAACATTCAGCTGCATGTTTTCGACACGTGATGGGAGATACGCTTAGGTAATCAGATACTGGATCACATGACAATAGGACACGGTGTCCTCTACAATTTGACAGTAGAAGCTTGACACTCTGCTCATAGTCTGCATCCAGGATCATGGACGCAGATGATTCCGTGAACGACTGGTCCAGTGACGACGATAGTGAGAGTCAACTCTACAATGATTCGAGCCTTAATAACCCCGCCCGTGGCGGCAGGCTGCCGCCGCAGAGCCAGCGGCGTCCTACCCGGAAAACACTACCATTTGTGCCATATGCGGACTGGGTCCCAGATCAGTCCTATGAAGAATTGCTACCCCTCGTGTTTGCACTATATTATGGAGTGGAAGTTGACAATGAACAGAAGAGTAGTCGCGAAGCAAACTGAAAATGACCTTTGTCGTAGCCCCCCCACCGACTTCTGGAACGAAGAACTCTCGTCCAAGATCGCAGACACGGTGAAGTCGACGGGAAAATCTTGTGAGGCTGATGCTACGACCATCGCCATATCTGTTAATGATCGTTCGGAGTACGATATCACAAAGCGTTTCGATAAGTTGGAGATCGATTGGCTGGTCGTAGAGAGACAACTTCAAGCATAGAGCCACCTCCGGATTGGGAAGAAGCTGAGAATCAACGTTGCGTTTAGCTATATGAAGAGTAAAGCGTCTCACACCGCTAGACGGGGAGCGACTGCTGAGCTCGCGGAGAGAAATACCCGGCTTGATGCGGAACAAGCAGTATCTGGGGGACCAGACGCCTGGAGGCATGTCTATAATCTTCTGAGATGCCCGGGCTCTCTATGTGAACTCGGCCCTTATTGCTGGCAAGATCCCGAGAAGAAGAGACACTATAAACTTCTAGGCCATCATTTAAGAAACCTCGTTAAGTTCGTGCAGCGAGGCAGTAAATTGGAGTCACACGACGATGTTCCACAAGACGTTCGGATACAGCTGTATGCAGAGCAACAGCAGCATTAAGACCGGAAGCAGAAGCATTGAGACTCGGACTCTTCTCTAACAGGTCATCCCCTAATAATTATTAATAATTATATTCTAACATATCCTAGCCACAGCCGGTCAACTCTAGACTTAGTAGACAGCTTATCTTTGCAATCATATTCTCTCAGCATATCTGGACTGCGGGACGAGGCAGTGAAAGCATATAGTAACTAGCATTGCTTAAAAGTTGGATGCCCTATTTAGAGGCAGTATTACGAGCTAGCTTGTAACCTGATGTTGGGGAGAGGTAATAATTTAGAGCTTATCTATAAAGATATTAAGCATGGAATGCTGAAGGGCGTAGCACGACGATGGGTTAGAGACGTGAAGGCTTTTCTCGATGAGTATAATATTTTATAAAAGATAGTATATTATTTTATAATATATTATTCTGTTTTATTAATTAAAATACCAGCGCAACGGAAATGGCCTCTAGCACTTGCTTTTCGGGCACCTATAATAGTAATATATTCTTCCAAGAAACCCAAAAAATCAGCTTTAATAAAACCTATATACTTGCCCCAAATCTTCCTAATATATGTCTTAAATTCTCCGAATATCTCCTTAATTGGATTAAAGTTATATAAGTATGGTGGAGTATAATAATAACTACTCCTGTATTGTTACACATCTGCTATATTTTGTCTAAGCGGTGAAATGATATATTATCCATAATAAGAACAAATTTTGGGGCAGGCCACCTGCCGCAGTATGGCAGCAGCTCTTTGACAAAGTTCTTGAAGATTTCAGTTTCGGTTGATCCTTTATATACCTGAAAATATATAACACCATTTTAAATATAGGCAGGGAGGATTTGGAACCTTTAACCGCGGTAAAATTGCTTTACTTAATGTGGCTGCTTTTCTTAAGGAGCTCAACCCTTACGATGAATCCCGATGCTCCTATCTACTCCAGACTCATCTATAAAAACCAGCTGTTCGGAACGGAAGGCCGATACATCATGCATATACTCACCTCGCAGGTCTGGGTTACGCTCTTGTGCGATATTTTGCGTAGCTTTCTTAGACTAATTAACATCCTTTAGGGCTCTGCGGATGCTAAATCGACTGACTTCGACTTCGAACTCGCTGCGAAGGAAAGCAACCATGTCCTCGAGGCGCATACAAGGAACAATAGCGAGCTTATCGCATAAAGCAGTCAACATAGGAGGGGTGACGGTTTTGGGTCGGCCTGCGCCATTCGATGGGGCTTTCGTTGATCCGAAGAGGAGGACGTTCCGTCGGTCGCGGCGTATCGTGCGCGCACAACAGCGAGCGATATTGGCTGTTTGGTCATCAGTGGGTCCTTGGTCACCTTGTAACTTACTGTTGATTATATTTTGGGTCAGCTCATGCGTTGAGACTGCCAAATTTGGTGCCATTTTAGCGGTAGAGTCATCGATGGTTGATAGAGGCATGCCGGAATTGGCTTGCCTCATTCTCGGGTTCGGTCAAATATATATCCGGTCATCAGGTGACACTCAAGATAAAAAGGTCTGTGCGTTCAGAACCGCTTAAAAGAGTTTAGGTGAACAGGACACCGGTTTCGCTCCTAGCTGTAGTGGTGTTGTGAGATCTAAGAGAGGACAAATAGTATTTTACTTTAGGGCGTTAAGGCACTTACTTGTACTGAGTGCTCTAATTACCCACTAGAAACACGTTAAAACCTGTCTTATTTTATGTTCGGGATGAAAAATGGCTTTGAGATTGAAAGTCAGATCTTCTAATAGAGTTGAAAACCTAAGATTTATCCAATTTCTTTCCTATGGCAACATGATAACTTGCTTCCTTAGCAGCGAATCCCCGGGTATAATAGATAGTATTAAGGAAGCCTCAAGCACGAGGACGAGTTGTAGGTCAATATTCTTGAATTGCATTCCTCCACTACCCATTCATCAATCATCCACCTAATCCACCACACTCCTCTTCCCCTCATCCCCTCACCTCTCACCCAACACGAAAAACCAAGCACCAAACGACTCTAACTCCCCATTTCCCGCCCAATCAACCCCCTATAGGTCTCACCCTAGAAACCATAGATGGAATTCCTGTTCCAATGAAGTAGTAATGTAGGTAGGTAGGTCCATCCTTCCTATCCTTCCTAATAGAAACACTAAGTAGTAGTAGTAAGAGATATTCGCAACCGTAAAAGCAGTTGGAAAACTGGACTTTGCCCCGCCAATTGACCCCTATGCCATGCAGCCTACGCTATCTATGCAATGCAATGATCAGGTAAGGTTTAGGTCCAAACAATGACCTCAATATCATATCAGGTTCGTTCTTTCAGAAAATATGTTTCTTCTGCTCTTGCTGGTGAAAATGTGCGGTGGTATAATCTTCCCCTGCTCGCAAGGAAGACCAACAATTCCAATCTGTGGAAGTGATATGATGAATGAATAAAGGAAAAAATTGTTGCGTATGTTGTATGTACAAAGTAGCCGAATATCGTCTCTCTGTATAAATGAATATTCAATTTCAAGATGAATATTTGAGTGGGAGAGATGGTGGGCGATAGAAGTGTAGGTATTTACACAGGAAGATAATAGTGTGTATTCGTGGGTGTGATTGAATAGAATATGAAGGCGGAGTTTCCGAAGCCCGTAATATTCTGATAGGGCGGTCTAAGCAGACAACATGTAAGGATCTTGAGTAGTTTTGAGACCAGCCATGAGCAAGCCAATCTCACGCATCCGCTCCGCCCCCTTTCCTGGCTGAGGTCTTCGTTCAGGTGCCTTTCGTATACGATTGAAATGCTTCTCCCTGAACTTCTCCCTACGTCGTTGGCGCTTCTGCTCTAAGCCAGTAATGATATCAATTGCACCACGGACATGTCCATCGCCCATCTCATTGCCATCATTACCATTTGCGGCGGCTATACGAGAGGCTTGATACTGACGACAAAACATATTTGGTGTTCGAGGTAAAGACTTTGTATGAGTAAGGCCGGGCCTCGATCCAAGAGGAGCGAAGGCGATGGCTCTGGGAACAGCCTCATTGAGTGGTGATGCAGGAGGTGAAGCGATCGCACGTGCTTGAGGTGGAGAGTGCATACGTTTTGGCGAATGTCCGAAGAGCTTGCGAGGTGGAGGTGAACGAAGACGACCCTTGGTAGGTGGGGGAGGAGAATGAAGTCTTCTTAGTGGTGGCGGCGAGTGAAGCCTCTTTAGGAGAGGTGGTGAATGGAGTCTCCTTGGGGAGCGGTTTGGTGATCTGCGTTGGGTGGTAGCAGAGCGATGTTCACCCTCCGCGGAGTCTTCAAATTGATCATGCATCCACTCAGGCTCCTCATCGCTCACCTCGGCGTTAATATCATCATTTTCATCTTCCTCCTCTTCTGGATCGGAAGTGGGAAATGAAGGGTCTATGTCCTGTGGTTTAGAGACGTGCCTGGCATTCTTTCTCTGGTTCATGCATGATACATAGGCATCTTCGATAGGCCGATCTTCGTCAAGAGTGCCACAAACAAAATCGGTACTATCGGGAAGTTCTGGAGTACCAGGAAGAATCTTAATATGGCGACTTCGCTTCGGTCGTCGTGACTTTTCGGTGGCATTTCGAGGACTCATCTGAGTTAGGGAATCGATCGACGAAGTCGAGGCAGTCCTGCGGAGAGAGAGTCGGTAGATGGCTTGACTGTGGGGTCTCAGGTAGTTTCCGGGCGTCCACCATTGGGCACCTTCACCATCGCTCTCTTCATCGGAATCAGCGAAGCCTTGCTCGTTGTCAGACTCGTTTCCGTCAGAAGCATCATCTCTAGAAACATCACTGCGATCGTCGTCCTCATCTCTATCTTCGTCCTGGGAGTTCTGAGAGTTAATCTCGTCGTCAGAGTCATTGCCCTGATCGTCCTCTTCATCATCCTCTTCCAAAGCCTCTTCTTCTGCTTCGCTTCCCAGCTTCCGAATTGCATTTTCCATTTTCAAGGTGTCATTGATGGTAAGCCTCTCTTTTGGATTTTCCATGTCTCTTCGAATCCAATCATCGTCCTGCAATTCCTCACTAGCAAATTCATGAAATCTGGTGGCCTCAGATGCCTGCAATGTCTTTTCATCGGCGAAGAGGAATTTTAGCTTAGCTCGAACAGCAATAGGACTCTGGGAAGCACGTCTAACTGTCGACGTTGATTCTCGATGTTGAATTTGAGGTCGACCTGAAGATGCTTGTGGACGTGACTTCCTGGTCATTGAAGGTGATCGGCTAGAGTTACGCTTCTGAGATTCGGCTGTTTTTGTCACTGGGGTAGTTGGAGGTTCAACCTTGGATTTCTCGGAGAGTCTCTCGGATGGTTTTGCTGGACAAGCAAATTTGATGAGGCATGGGCGCCTTGGTCCTTCCGTAGTCTGAGGAGCAGGCTTCACAGGAGGTTGCACAGCTGCTTTCTTCACCGGATCTGCACAAGCGAAGGTGATACAACGCTTCTTTGGCGGAGCCTCAATAGGAGTTGGCGCACGCCTTGGAGAGAGATAGACGACATCCGGATGCCCAGCAATAATCGGCTCAGCGATTGAGATTTGCGTCATTGAGAAGGGAGCAAAGCTCGTGTATGTGGTATTTGGGAAAGTAGGGCTGGGCGTATCTGTACGAGCCGGACTCGTCAATCCGCCATCACTGGTGAGCTCAGCGGTCGATGCGGAGGCAAGACTAGCATTGCTGACCATTGACCTCCGGCGCGATAGATCTGTATTAACTTGTATGTTTGGCTTAGTATATGTCTCTGCTTCAGGGCTCTTCAAGGCTTTGGTGAGTAAGGACTCTTTTCGATCGGTCTGAATGCGGATGGTAGATCTAGAAAATTTGGTATGCTTGGGGCGATGATCTGGCGGTTCATCGACGTCCGCAACCAAGTCATCATCACCAATGGCTGCCATGTTCGCATCCGCTGCTTGCGACCGCCACGACAGAAAGTCTTGCCCACCCATCTTGTGTTCTCTGTCGTGGTTCATATGGAATATAAGGCGGTAGAAAGGTACCGATGGCAACTGCGTATGACGCACTGCTTTTCGAAGGCTTCTGATAATCAATCAGGCTTTTACCCGCGGTCGTGGTCTGGTTTGTTGTGGCGAAGGAAAGGGTAGGTTTGATTACGGTCGCGGCGAGACCAAAAATTGAGTGACAAAATGAAATGGAGCGTCTGCTGCAGACTTTCGAGGATATCTGGAACGTATCGAGAGGTAGAGTGAAGTGTGTGTCGTCGTACAGGGCCTCTGGGAGGCAGGGTCGAGAACCGTGAATTTATGGCGTCCCTAGGGACCGTTGGGCTATAATCGTGAAGACAACATTGTGTATGAATTGGGGGGGATCCAGTATTCTTTCGGAAAGAAGCAGGAGAGAGTTAGAGAGAGAGAGAGTGTGTCGTGGATGATTGTGAGAGGAGATTTAAGTTGGTTGATGGAGTCAGGATTTGCAAATGACGTCCAAATAGAGGTAGGGTTTTGCAGGTCCCTGACTCCCTGTGGTGAAAAGAGCAGTTATCGGAGGATCAATTCCCTCTCCTACCAACAGTTATTGTGCAGTGGGCGACACGAGTAGTCTTATCAACCAACCCAATCGATCCAGCCTTCTTACGCCAAAGCGGCGAAATAGTGCCGTGCTGAGATATCGGCGCGATGCGAGTTTATGTTAGAAATCTTGCTGCGTGCAGGGAACTCCGAGGGCTAAAAGGTAAAAGGGAGAGGGAAAGAGAAGAAGGGGTGAAAGTTGCCACTATTATTAGAAAGTTCCTTGGGGGAATATCGGAGCAAAGTTACGCGGAGGGAAGGGAAAAGGCAGAAAGAAGGCAGAGAAAAGGCGGAAAGGCAGGAGTGGCAGAAAAGGCTTGGCTGAGCTCGTCCACTCGTGTGCACAACCTTCTCAATAGATAATATAAATAATAGGGACGATTTCAATTTCAGAGGTGGATCAGCGCCGGCTTGGCCGCCATAACAAAGCCTTTTCAACTGCCAACCAATACGACGTCCTTGCGCTCTCATTTTCAGGTTCTCTCTTATTCTCCAACCAAAGTCCAACAAAGGACCATCTACCACCTATCTATCTAATTCCGCTGTTTCAGCTTATTGCGGATCAACTCGGAGCTGTTTTCTTTTTCCCATATAACATGTAAGAGGTGGGTGTACTGTATTGTCTTGTGTTGGAAAACAGCCCACTTTGTCTCTCCCTCGTGTCCGAAGAATAGCGTGGGAGAATGACTTTAAATTGCAGGAGGTTGGTTGGAGTAATACTTAATTGCAAAAAACTATAAGCATGATGGAAAGCATAAGCATGGGTTCAATCTAGTCTTGAATCAGGTTTGGAGTATTATTTCTTTTTACTGCGAGAAGCAGGTATCCCCTTTGTCCGGATCTAATCATAACCATGATTCAACCCGGTTGCGGGGTCTTTCTGTCTTTCCTTTGAAACAATCTCTTGACGGCGTGGGGTCAACTTGACAGGTTTGGAAGAGAAATCCATCTCCTCGGCCATCCCCACTGCGGTTGATAGACAAATAGACGTTCAGAAAGCCTCCCTAGCTCGACGTCGACATGCAAGATACGCTTGTGATCCCCTTTCTCAAATCCGGCCGGAAATGTTACACCAGTTAAACACTTCACGCATAATCTCGCAACCACTTATGCATGAGAAGTACCTTTTACAATCCCACATGTGCGAAAAGATGTCGTTCACCAATGGAGAGGTTAGGACATATTCCAATACCCCACACTGTCAAAAGTGCCCCTCTTCTGTATGTATGAAATCGACACGTCGTCTATCGCAGAGTTAAGAGGAGCACGTTCCTTTCCCTCAGATCAAACTCAACGCGGCAGGGGCGCCTTGTCGTGATGGTCACCCACTTTCGTTATCATCTTACTCGTAAAGGCGGTGTGCTGAGTAAGGTCCAGGTATAAGCGGTCAAGAGGCCAAGAGGACGAAGACGAACTACTCTTCAGCTCTAGATCTAAGAGTCAGAACAGCTGAACCGTCTTTGACAAACTACCAGGAACACAGCGAACAAATACCTTTTGATTATGAGCGTTCAATATAGTGAGATTCGTGCATAGGGTTTTTAGCGGTAAGAACTTCCAAAAGCGGCTTGACCCCCCTTTTGATCTGCGTACAACATGAACTCTATGCACACAATTCCGATTTCGAATGCTTCTCTGCAGATGCATTGCGTTGCGTTTAACTGCAGCCGCCACATAAGTTTGTTATGAGGGATTAATATGCTCCAGTCAAACTTCCAGGGCAAGGCCGCTCTCGGGCTACAACACATGCTTCATGCATCACCAAATGAAAAAAGGAAACAGATTTGCGAATCCCGAAATTCGCCGAAGTTGCACATGACCGGCTGGCTTGTCTCGAAAAGGTTGAAGACGGGAAAGGTGAACTGCCACACGTGAGAGCTAAGCACGTGATAATATACTGTTGTAAAAAAGAAATGCGTTGGGCTTTAGAACAATTAATTCTCTAAAATTCATCCCATCGCTCGAGAGACGAAGTTCTTCTAGCAATTTTTCAACTCTTGAATCAGGTCACGCTTTAATGAGTCGTTGCCTATTTAATGCCTCGGAACTAAGGCCCTAACATAAACTTAACCTTAGCGTGATTTCGAACTTCATCTGTTAAAAGCTCTCCTATGTCAACAACGGCAATACCCATTGATACCTCAACACATCATGAACTCCCTCAGAATTGCTCGTGCAGCTCTGCGAGCGGCTCCTGCAGCTTTCAAATCCCCTATTCAACGAAGAGGATATGCTGAAGCTGTTTCGGATAAGGTCGGCACATTTGAACAGATTTTACTGTGCAGGCTAACTTTCAACAGATCAAATTGAGCTTGGCTCTCCCTCACCAGGTAGGTGTGAAATAAATATACGAAGGGAACATTGGATTGGATGGCGTTTTGCGATGCAATTGAGGCCTGGAGAAGGAGAGGGTGAGGGAGACATTAGGGATGGACCCAGCTAACCCTGGATCAATAGTCGGTTTACAAATCGCAAGATGTCGTTCAAGTCAACATTCCCGCAGAATCCGGTGAGATGGGTATTCTCGCCAACCACGTTCCATCGATTGAGCAACTTAAGCCTGGATTGGTTGAGGTGATTGAGGAGTCTGGTGGAAGCAAACAGTTCTTCCGTACGTTTGACCGTCATGATAGGGGCATTTCATAGCTAATGTTGCGTGTAGTCTCTGGAGGTTTTGCCATTGTACAACCAAACTCATCTTTGAGCATCAATGCTGTCGAGGGATTTCCATTAGAGGATTTCAGCATCGAGGCAGTCAGGTCACAAATCGCGGAGGCGCAAAAGATTGCAGGTGGAAGTGGCAGTGAACAGGACATAGCTGAGGCAAAGATTGAGTTAGAGGTAAGCTATAACTACCGAAAGTCTATGTTATTCGTGCTGACTTGAAAATAGGTTCTCGAGAGTCTGCAAGCTGTGCTCAAATAAGAGACACCCGGGTGGTAGTTAGACAGATAGAGGCAGCCCTACATTATGTACATCAGTGAAACCTTTCTTCATCAAAAAATGAAGCATCATACCTATTCTTTTCTCAATTGAGTTGGACGACAGTCGGTCGTTCTTTCCTCCAAAGTCTAGCTTCAGAACCTAATCTCTCTAATTGATCTTCGTGATCATTTCTAATCCCTTCGCACTTTATTTTCCTAATATTGACATATCGCAAACCCAAGCACAATTGCTTGGATCTTTCATTGTTACATTCATTTTTACGAGCTTGTGTTTTTGGGCATTCTACATACTTCTTACCTTCGCAGGTGAACCAAATGTTTTCAAACCTCTGAGGAACCAATGATTGCCATGAGCTATCAATGGCAATCCTCCTCCAAACAAGCCTCTACATACGATTCTGACTCAATATCTCCTTTGACGGCGCGCAATCGCTTTGAAAATGCTGTCCCCGCAGGAACTGTGGCGTCGCGGGTCAGCTTTCTACAGAGCCTTACGGCTACATCTTCTACACCACCGACAGATCAACAACGCGAATCTTCTCAATCGGGTTTTGGTCGTCGTATGACCAATGGATTCGCACAACCTGCTTCTCGAAATTCGATACCAGTGGAGGAATCTCAAGTCGATGCACGCCATTCCTTTTTGGGCCTAACAACACCGCGAGCGAAACATGATGAAGAACATGCCATAGCAGACCAGAGAAGAAAGTATAATCTGACTCCAGGGATACATAGCCACGTTCAGCCGCAAGGCTTGATCGATAAGGTCCAATATGATGCTGCATCGGCATGGTCTGTTGTTCCCCCTGATCGAAATCTGGAATGGGAGCATAGTGGACAGGAAACAAATTTGCTCAAAGAAACCGATTCGGCGGGGAACGAGATCAATTTTATGACAGAACCTTCTTATTTTCCCGAGCCAAACGATTATCTTGAAGTTCCAGATAGTTATCGCAGAGAGGTTTCGAGGCAGGGAGGGTCTGTCCGTTCCGGACGTTCTAATCTTACAACTTCAACAATGCGAAGGAAGAGTGTTCGCGAATTGTTCGACGAATATGGAATTGAGAGGCCAGAGGGCCTTGCTTCCGAGGAAAAATCCTTCGTGGTCGAAGAAACTCCTACACCGATTAGACGACATAGGCTCTGTCATCTCTGCTTGTGGGTTAACACGGGTCAGGAGCCTGGGTGCTGGAAATGTGGCCATCGAATGTGCATCGAATGCGACGCTGTCTCCCCTTTGCCCCGAGCTCGAAATCACGCAAAATCATGCTTTAGGGATAATGAATCTTCTAGATCCCACAAAAAGAATGGTTTAACGGAATACAACTCTTCTGGAAGCAATAATTCAATAATTCCAGCTTCACAAGCAATAGCAAGCCCAGATTATCCTTGGCTACAGACAGAGAAGTTTCCAGCATTTCATGTCAAAGAAGCAATTCCGCACCAGGTTTCTTATGTAGCTCAAAGGCCTCCTGCTAGCTCATCACCAATGTTGACCGGATCACGGCGACTCACGGCTGTTAAAGATTCCCCTTTTCTAATTGCGGACCGACGAGTTTCAACTTCTCTCCCCAAAAATGGTGAAAGCTCTACTCCTTGCCCCAATAGCCTTGAGTGCGATAGCCCTATCTGCCGAGGTACGATATTTGGGACTCCCATTTCTCTTCCTTTCCTTTTTCTTCATTAGGAATCGCTAACTCCCCGAGTATCGATAGCCATTTATGGTCATGCTCCAGATAGACATTCCAAAACCTGCGCGTCTGAACGACGACATCTCACTGAAGAGACTGACGGTGGGTATGTAGCAGATACAAGTCATGTCGAGGATGATGAAGTTTATCAGTCGCAGTCTTACCCACCCCAAGGGCCAATCTCTTTCCATTCTCAACTACCGAATTTGGGTCCATCCTACAACTCATCACAGTTCAAGCCGTCTCGCTCGTTGCAGCCTGCCGAATGTGGTTATCCCCGGACTGGCCACTCTTGTGATTCTGGCACTTCAGATATGGGGTTCGTTGGTGTATGCCAACATTGCCTAGACGATTATCAGTGCGAAGCCTGTCAAGGTACAGATCACCATAAAGACCACGAGTCTATGATCCATCAGCACTGCCAGTCTCCGAGCAAAGCTGAATTGACTCCGCCGCCTCCAGAACCACCTCTGAACTTCCCACCAAACCCTGTCCGGACGGCTGATACCGCTCGTACTGTCAGTCCTACGAAATCAAACACCTCTAGCCCTATAGCAATGGAGCGTGCGCCCTCAGCAAGGCCTTTATCACTTTCTAAGAAGAACTCCATGTGTCTACCTGGATCAAAGCGACCTACCCTCGTGAAAGAAGTAGTTAAATCCTTTGAACATGGAACGACTCCACCTCCCCAAGTCTCGATAACTCGAAAGAGGACTGGTAGTCTAAGAATACCCTCAGCATTCTTGAGAAGTACTGTTGACTTTGCTAAAGACTCTGGAAATCTACAGCCTCTACCTCCTATGACTTCTCGAAAGAAGACCGATAGTATTAAAGTTCCCGAGGCATCATTAGAAGCAGATAATTTCGACTACACTGGCGATCTAGCGACACCCTTCCAAGAACAACCACCAACTTTTCCCATAACACAATACACCACAACAGCATCAACCAGAAAGAGTAACTTACAGCCCAACGTGGATGTTAGTTACAACGTAGAAGAATCGAAATTTATATCGGAAAATTATGACGGCACAACACGTCGAAGACAAGCCCAAGAAACAGGAGTTCCAGGAGACAAAGTTGCCGAATTCAAGAAGGAGCTAAAAGGAGACCCAACGAAAAGGAGTGCAAAATCATCGAGGATCATATGTAGGATTCCGATGCCGGATTGCTGTCAAGATGATTGTCCGCCAGTGACTCCATCGGAATCTTCTCCAACTACTCTATATCCCGAGAAAAATAAGAAACGAGCTGGTGAGAAGAAAGAGAGCCAACCTGGTGACAAGCTATTTAGACCAAGTCCAAATCTACTTCGTCTGGGGAAGTTTGACAGACCTGCTGAAAAGGAATTATGCCATGTGGATAGAAAAGAAAAGGAAGTACATCTGGGTGGAGAATTGTCTAATCCTAGTCTGAGTTCTGCCCGTCTTGAGAAGAACGAAGAGGGCGATAAAGGAAAGGGGAAAGAAATAGACGAAAAATCAACCAAGGCACAAAGGGAGAAGAAGGGGCTAGAACCTGAGCCTGAACTTGAAGTACCAAAGAGAATCACAGCCTTACCTTCAGACCTTAGTGTCACCTCAAACTCAGAAACCCGCGAAAGCGATCTCGAAGAATTAGGTGCGAATACGGGGAAGCATGAATGTATCTGGAAAAGAAGATACACGTATGAAAAGTTCAAGGTTGCGAGGAAACGGGAAAGCGGTCGAATTGCTGATTTGAAAGAGAAAGAAAGTATGAAGGCAGAAGGAGCGGCAATGAATGGTATTAAAGGGATTACGATTACGGTTCATTTTAAAGAAGGGGAGGGGAGGGAAGATTTGGTGTTGAGGGGGGATGTTGGGTAAGGAAGGGAGAGGGGTGAAATTGTTATTGAATTGGAGGAGAAGCAAAATGGATTAGAGATTCATGCACAGCATAGACTTTAGGGTACAGAGTGTTATGCTTGGAGCAGTCTTGCAGTCGTTCCTTTTACGGATAGGTTATACTTAGGGTAATGAAGACTAATCAATTTCTATAGATGTCGTTTTCTCTCATAACAACAACTAAGATATAAACATTATCAACCTCTTTCCCTCCGACCTTAAATTGAGATTAGAATAAGAATTTAAAGCTATTCGGAACATCACTGATTTTGAGATGTGTAAGAAAACTTTTCTTCGAGTACTTGAAAGTAAAAATGACGATTGATGAACATGAGAATAATAAGAACGGGTGAAAGTGAAGGGAAGGATAGAAATCGTGGGAAGGGAAAAGAATTCCTCCTCGTCAAACCATTTCTCTTAGATCTTGAATCAAGGATAGGATTGAGAAATTTGAAGCTATTCAGAACTCTCTCAAATTTGAGATATGCAACAAAACTCCTTTTGGGTACTAAACTGTAAGAACAACGATCAATATCAAGATGATGGCGATGTTTCAAGAAATGACAAAGGTTAAACGAAGACGGAGGGGTAGTTTCCTCTCCTTCCACATTCAAACTTTTTCTTTAGATCTTAGATTTGACGTCACGGTGTGATTTGGAATTCGAATCTATTTAGAACTTCCTCAAGTTTGAGATGTGTAATATGATTTTTAAGACTATTATGTGTATAGTAGTCAATATGCTCCTAAAGATAAAGATGAAGGTGTTGAAAGGTGAAGTGAAGTGAAGTTTGATTATAAATTCTTTGGACCCTATTGAAGAGTATCCATCCTTATGAAACCTCGAGTTCTAGATTATTCTGAGTTTTCAGGATGGTATTCTTATTGCAATAAGTCTTTTTGGAATAGAATCACCTAATCTAGCACTAGCGCGAAATCAGAAACCTATCTGACTCTGCCCCTCTTCCAACAATTCAATCAACACGAGAATTCTATAGAGTAGATTATTGTGTCTGGCCTAGTAGTAGGTATCCACAGGGACTTGCTAACTCTTTCTTTAGAGGTAGTGTTATAGTGAATAAACTTAGTTTGTGAAGGTAAAGATGTATTTTCAAAGCAGATATATTCTTAAGTTAAATTATTCCTCCTCTCTGGGCTCTTTCGAAGAATGAAGTTGAAGAGCTTAAGTCTCTTCAGAATGAGATCGAAGGATTGAGATTAGATCAAGTTGGAGAGTTAGGGAGGAGCTGTCGAACAAACCTTTTCGATATTGACTTCCCCCTTTTACCCCGCATTTGAACCCAAGCGAGAAAAGGGGGTACCTGCTTGTACCTTAACGATGCACATGGCGTATTTTGGTATAAATGTTACTTTAAGGAAGATTTGGGATGTTTATTATATGTGCCTTGCGAATTTTGAACCCTGGAAGTACACCCTAGTTAAATCCCCAGCCACCCCGTAAAGTCTTTCTCTTCCGATGTCGACCTTAGAAACCAAGTTTTCTCTCAAAAGCCCCAGATTTCAAGATAGTTCTAATCGTGTATCATAACTGATCACAGTTTTGTCGTCTAATACCGGCCAGAAATAGGCTCATACTCCCTAAATCATGGCCGAGAAGACAATACCCCTCCTATCAAGGAGGCAAATTGAGGACATGATCGCTACGGGCCGAAGCATCTTCATCCTCGATAAATACGTTTTAAATGCTAGTCCTTGGCTTCAATATCACCCGGGTGGTGCTAAAGCCATCATGCACATGGTGGGCAGAGACGCGACTGATGAAGTGACTGTGTAAGTTTTCCTACCTTCCAATTCCCAAATGCAATATCTCTAATTGCCATTCTTAATATTAGTCTTCATTCAGCAGCAGCAAAAGAGAAAATGATGCAATATCGCGTTGGGAGGATTGATTCGAGGTGGACCAATTTTCTTCCGCCTATTCAAGGGGGGAAATTCAGGTTGTTGTCTGATAGTGACAGTGAAGAGCTTGAGGAAGATGAATCATCCATATCAGTACCATGTTCGAGCAATCCTAGCTCTCTGGGCCCCTCGTCACTTTCTGACAACGAGACTTCGGCAGCGTTGCGAAAGCGAAGTGAGAGGCATAGCTCCCCTCCCCCAGAACCTGAATCCCAAGCAGCTATCACAACCTCAAGCAAAGTCGTCGACGGTATGACTATGACTTATCTCGACTCCCAAACCAGAGAAAAAATAAACATAGATTTGGACTCATATCCTTCTCTAGATTTCTTAACTCAAGATGCCATAGTGCAGAAATACCGTGCTTTGAGTGAGCAGATCAGAGCTGAAGGTCTCTTTGAATGCAATTATGCAGCGTATGCTATTGAGATCTCGCGTTATTTGCTTCTTGGAGGTCTGGTGATCCTCTTTTTGAGATGGCAGTGGTTTATTCCGTCGGCTGCCTGTTTGGGAGCTTTATGGCACCAGCTGGTTTTTACGGCTCATGATGCGGGACATATGGGGATTACCCATAATTTCCATGTCGATACCATTATTGGTATATTTATCGCTGATTTTATTGGTGGTCTGTCCTTGGGTGTAAGTCGGGTCCTTCTCTTGAGTCGATCTGAGAAGTTTGCGCTATTTAGATTCATAAGATTTGAGGCTTTCCTCTCCTCCTGCTTCTTTCTCATAAGAAAATACTGACTTCGAGCCTATCTCTAGTGGTGGAAGAGGAACCACAACATCCATCACATCGTCACCAACTCCCCTGAGCACGATCCAGATATCGAGCACATGCCCTTCCTCGCGATATCCCACCGACTCCTCGGGAATCTACATTCATCATTCTATGAACGAATCCTGGAATACAACAATGTAGCCAAAATCATGCTTCCCATCCAAAAATACACATATTACATCCTTCTGACTTTCGGCCGATTCAACCTCTACGTCCTCTCCTGGGAATATCTCTATTTGGACAAAGGACCACGCAAAGGACCCGCTCGATTCCACCGCCATCTCGAGATCATCGGCCAATTATTCTTCTGGTTCTGGTTCGGCTACGGAATCATCTATAAATCAATCCCTACAGCATGGGATCGCTTCCTATTCATCCTGATTAGCCACGCCGTCCAAATGCCACTACACGCCCAACTCAACCTCTCCCATTTCGCCATGAGCACCTCCGAACTGGGACCGCATGAATCCTTCCCCCAGAAAATGCTGCGCACCACAATGGATGTCGATTGTCCGCAATGGATGGACTTCTTTCATGGCGGCTTGCAGTTTCAGGTTGTGCATCATTTATTTCCGCGGATGCCGAGACATAATCTGAGGAGGGCGCAGAGGCTGGTAAAGAAGTTTTGTAGGGAGGTGGGGATTCCGTATACGATTTTTGGGTTTGTGGAGGGGAATTGCGAGGTCCTCGAGAGGTTGGAAGAGGTTTCGAGACAGACGAGGATTTTGAAGATGTGTCGGGAGGTTATGGCTGGTGAAAAGTTTGGTCTTCGAAACTGTCATGCTTACTGAGGGAATAGATTAAATGAAGGATTGAAAATCCATAGAGAAGTCTCCAAGTTTCTCCTAGGTATAATCTTATACTGTTTCTTGAAAGCTTAGACGGTATCTGGATGCAAAATTGAAATGGGAAGAAGAATGGCTTTGTTGGCCTACCCAAGCAGCTATCATGCCCTACCAGTTGAGATCAAAAGTGGGCTCTTTGCTATACCACAAAGACATGGGTGAATATTAACCCAGGTGCCCAAGTCTGCCTCTCCAACCTCAAGTCAGAAAGAGTGAACACTGAGTCAAAGGACGGTGTTTTCAGATCCCAGGTCCACAGCGAAAATCATAGGAATTCGGACTTTTCCGATTCCTTCTTTGATCCCCTAAAGGCGCACCGAGTTTTTACCTCGGGTTATATCACCTCTCATTTCTCCATTTGATCCAAAAAATCAGGATAGAGACGTGTTGGAAATTGCATTAGTGGTTCTGATTTCGATGTTGTAGGTTGTAATCTAGGACTTACTGCTTTCAGAAGAGCAACTGGTAACCATAGCAGGAGAAGACTGTTAGTTTTCTATTCCAGTCCGGCCCAGCTCATCGTCAGCATATTTTCTGACCTTTTGTAGAAGACACCATGATAGGCGCTGCAGCCTTCTATTCTCTGTTTTCTCCGCTTCGCAATAACCATAACTCATAGAACTAATGGCTTGTCTACCTGGTACTGTAAGTATTAGCAATATTAAACATCTTTCCATGCATATTACTGAATCGTTTAGTATGTATGGAGAAGTACTTACATTTGCTAGATCTAGGTTTGGAGTGATCGGCAATTGTACAGTAATTGAGGTAGGCCTCTTGTAGTCATAGTGAATTGAATGCAACGGTTAACCTAGGCGGCGGCGATCTCAGAGCTTCTAGAAAGATGAAGTAGTTTTGTCCCACCCGTTGTATAAGGATCGGGTGCTTAGATCCAGAGTCATCTTTACCGAGATTAACTTTATGATGTTCGGACTAGTTTGAGCATGTATATTAAGTATTGTAAGTGGTAATAAGTACCAATAAGTGCTAGATTAGGTGTCTACATTACTAGGTGGTAATACTTACATTCCTGTAAACCTACCTACCTTACGAATATATCTTTTGACGGAATTCTCACCTGGTTAGATTAATTGGTGGTAGCCGAGACATTCCTGTAGATGTGCAACAGAAACAAGTCTGGTCCTCTAGCTGCGGGAAAGGATGATGAACAGTTTGAGAAGAAAGGTAATTATTTCATCTTTGCATGGAATAGAGCACATATCGACCTGAAAATAGGCTCTTCTGTAAAGGGTGTCTATTCTATTTCCCCGGAAATGGTATTCTATACAACCCTAACACAAACGCCTCATCTTGTTATCATTATATACAGTAAAAACTGGAAAATCCCCATCATTTCATCCATGTCATAATCACGTAGCAACCGTTGTCTCTGCCTGCGCCAGTAACCTCGCTCGCCAATCATTACATACCTGCTCGAACCCACCCACTACATCTCCACATACCCCCGCACATTCTCTAGTTCGAAGTCTTTCAGACCAGTTGCCTTGTGTGAGCCATCGTTCGCCTTCCTCTCGAGCTTCTTCCTCCTTTTTCATTTCGGCTACGAGTTCTCGGGCTGATTTGAGACGGCGGGTGGCGGTTGTCGTGGTTTGGCGGGACATGTGAAGAGTGTCGGAGAGGTAGTTGAGGGTTTGGACGAGGTCTGTAGTTAGGGTGTGTAGTTGGGTGAGGGAGTTAAATGCTGCGGTAGTAGGTTGTGGCAGGGAGTCCCTGATTGTAATTAGGAGGGGCATGAGGTCGTCGATGAATGCCTCATCTAGAGGGAGAGATAAGGGGGAGAGAAGAGGATATGCAAGAGACTGTAGAAGGCGGGTTTGGTGCAAGATATGTGTTGATAGTGCTGTGTGTGCTGTAACAAGTCTGGGTTCATGTTAGTAATTGTTGAGGGGTATGCAGTGGAGGAACATACCTTGTTGCACCACCTTCCACCCCAGATTGTCCCCCTAGATCTTTAAGTCCTTCTATAACCCTCTTCACAACCCCATCTCTATCCGTACCATTATTCTCTGTACCTCTCCTCGCCAAAGCCTCCACCATATCCATCCTAGCCTGAAGTCCTGGTGGTATTCCAGGGGAGTCCATATCTGAGTCTTCTCCATAATCACTCCCATCATATTCGCTCGGTGTTCTCTTGTGGTGTCTCCCTCCCGTTGGCATAGGAGGCGTCAAGTTCAGCGGTTTCGGAGCAGGTTGTACCGGCGAAGAGGTAATATCCACCCCACTGTCTCTGATTGTCTGTCCCTCTCCCCTCACCTCCTGAAAATTCATATCTGGTTCTTCATAATCCCCTTCTTCCTCATCTCCGGACCAAGCACCTTCTAGCTCATCCGCCAGATTCCCTAACCCATTCGAAGGAGCTGCTCCCGCACTGCTAAAGATATCGATTCCGATTCCGATCGAATCCGAGGCTCGATGTCCCGGGGTTATAGGGGAGTGTATAGACCCTTTCGAATGTCTTCGCGGGCTGTCGTTGTATGATAATGGTGTAGCAAACGAGAGGTCGATATTCGAGGGGTGTCTGTTATGACTGTTCCGTGGAGTTCGTGGCGAAGACATTGTGAGGGAGATGGTTATGTAGATAGTCGTCTAGCCTCACTATTTTGTTCGTCGTACGCCACTTCAACACCCGTACACGTTTCTGAAGTCCTTAAATCCCCTGCGCATAGAACGTTCTTTTGGGGGGTTCGATGAAAAGATCGCTGAAATAGAGAGAATCAATGGAGAGTCAACACGTTCCAAAGCGCGCCGCAGATGGTCTTAACGAAGCCACTGTTATTATGCTGAGGATGCCGGGTCGATGTGGAGACGCAGGGTTCATGCGACTTTCGTTACTTATTACGTTGATGTGTATATTTGCTTTGATATTGACCTTGTACTTTCCGCGATTGGGCGATTGTGGATCCTGGGACTTGGAAGATTGCTAATAATGTGCTGTCCCCTAGCAACGAGAGTTTAAATTGTTAAATGGTAGATATGATAACGAAGTCGATATGAAGCTAAGTGCTGATGATTGTGGAGTTGAAAAGTGGTGAGAGTCTTTTCTTGAAAGGAATGTATTTTGCGGTTTCGGTTTCGGTCTGGGGAAATACTGAGATCGCTTCTTCTACTTCCACACAAACAATTTCCAACTACTAAACAGAACTTCACCTTGAATATCACTCAGTCATCACAAAAATATCCTTCCCGAAAAGCACAATTACAATTCAATCCTCTGACTCCCAAAATGACGTCCCTCCGCTCATTCAACGCCATGGACGTCTTCAAATTTAACCCCACCAACCTCGACCCCCTTACAGAAACCTACGACCTCAACTTCTATCTTACCTACCTTGCTTGCTGGCCACATCTATTTAACGTTGCAGAAAGTACGGATGGGACTATTGATGCTTACGGTAATGTCCCCTTCCTCCCATTTTCTAACCCATACTAACAAAACCAACAGTAATGGGCAAACTCGAATCCTCCCCTTCTATGTACCAATTCTCAGAACACTACCTACCTTTCCACGCACATATCACAGCTCTAACCGTTGCCCCGCATGCCCGTCGTTTAGGACTTGCTCGAATGCTTTCCTCGTCCTTAGAACAAGCGGGGGACGAATACGACGCTTGGTTTGTGGATTTGTTTGTGAGGAGGAGTAATAAGACTGCACAAGCTTTGTATAAAGGCATGGGATACAGTGTGTTTAGAGTTGTGCAGGAGTATTACAGTGAGGATCTGGGGGAGGATCCGGATGGTACGGGAGGAGAAGATGGGCTTGATATGAGGAAACCGCTAAAGAGGGATGCTGAGAGGAAACATGTGAGGAGTGATGGAGAGAAATTTAAAGTTACTCCAGAAGATGTTTGGTAAGCTGGAAAGTAGAGCGAATAACGATGGTGTTGGGAAATTTTGCAAAATTTATGAGAAGAAAGCAGAATCTGAATGTGTCTTACCAGAGATCAAATGACGCTCTAATGAAAGAGTGGCTTCGTTGATCATGCAATTATCTCAGAGGGTCCCAGATATTTTCTCATAGATGGGAGATTAGAGTATGCTTCCCTCGCCCACCCTTTCATGCTGCTCAACTAACTTGAGCCAAGTAAAAGTCACTCGGAACTTGTACAGCAGGAGTGATGCATAGCTCACGACCGATAATTATCTTGCTGCGTGCACCCTGTCTGTTCATGATGTCGACTACCTTCGACTTCCGATGAGAAGCCTTGTGCCAAGTGGCTCAAGCCCTTTGTTTACTATCGCAATGCAAGTATGTTGTGCTACACGTATTTTGGGCTTCATTCGAGGTAGTGAAATATGCCTCGGAGGCAGTCATGATAAGAATGAAACAGCAGCATAGCCCGTGAGGATATGGTGGAGGTATCCAGCGCTATAATTTAGAGACAATTGCCGCAGCAGCAGCGTAGATGAATTGTGCTATCAAATGCTGCCAAAACTGCTCAGTTCTCTCAGCATCCTTCTAATTTGGATTACTTGTAGCAAAGAAAGCCACTCTTTCCTTTTCCTCATAGAAAATTTCACTAGGTTCAGATCACTAGAATTCCAAGTTTCGATAGTGCAAACAAGGGAACATCCAAAGGCACTCTCAACAGCATTTGGCTTCCTGCCTCGATGGAGCTGCACAACATCTATCTGACAGTCGATTGCGCCTTGTCGAGCAATTTCTCTGCTATATCACCGTTTCCCTTTCTATCTGCCTTTCCATCTTTGCTTTCGTCCTTTTTCTCTTTTCATAGATTTCATGCAAGACTCGCAACGGAAAAGAGCATAATTTAAACACGACCATCCTAGGTCTCATCGCACTTTTCAAGACCTTTGGCAATACTGTTTATTCGCACTAAGGCTACTCTGTAACTCTAACCTATACTAGAATTGATGGCCTGAGTGCAGCTGTTAGTGTAATCGGCGTCATCTTACTCCCTACAGCTCGCAGACACAATCTAATATCTTAAAGAGTCTTGGGATCCAGTCAAAGATGCTGCAGCTGAGATTGCTGATATCAAGACTAGACTTGGGTTTCTTGATCATCTACTCCAAGCCACTTTCCCGAAAAACTGTCTGCGAGCATCAAGAAATTACGACTTTTGACCAAGGAATTTGACATCGGCTTGAATGGGAGGGGCATTCAAAGATTTTGGACACTCTTGCAGAAACCTCTGCGGGAAAAGAAGATTTGGAATACTGGAACGAGCTTGAGAGCGCGAAGGATGCGCTGTAGATGCATCAAGTGTTCAAATTCGGGTGAGTTAAGACTACTGTATTTCTTTAGCTGGTCCTAACCAAAACCTGGGCAACGGCAGCATCCACTATGTGCTCTTGTTTTGAAAGTTATCGACGCAGCTTCGCCACTAGGTCCTCCTTTGGGTTTAGATTAAACTTATCAAACCAAGTGGTCTATCCTAGAGATATGAATTTTCATTCGGTTTCGGGACACTGCGGAATTAACGCAACACTTGCTCGTCTAAGCAAAAAGCAACCGAGCTAGAGCTCCTAACATCTTCAGCTCAACCTTGCGTTGAATATGAGAGTGAAGCGAAGCTTTGATGGATACTTCCTCACCCATCTAGACCGTCGGGAGGAAAAAGAGAAAGGGGTGTTCATGAAAAGCGTCGAACAGTGCATCATTTGGTCAGTGTGGCAGATATGGCTTCAAAAAGTGGTTGGAGATGACGCACATAATCATTCTTACTCAGAGGAGGGCCTATCAGACCTTTCTCTAGATTTTTATGTGCTGTCACGCCCGAATACACCAGCAGCACATTTCAGAGCACAACACCTAGAAAACGTCACAAACGCAGCTACCCTTCTACAAGCAAGCTCTCCGTAGATTTTCAACCGCTATCAAATAAACGGTTTCGATATTTAATCCCTGCTACCTGGTACCGTTACGAGTTATCATTCTATGTTCTCCTATCCACTTCGTTCCTTGGTGATGGCTATTTACAACGATTCTGGATATCTGCACTTTTCTAGCATATTCCCGGCATTGAAATCCTTCCTGGATTGATGAGATGAGAATGTATAAAATGCTGGAAATAGGTGGAGGTGGTTCCGGTCCTTGCTCCAATGCTATGACAGGGATACTGTTAGGGAATCTGCATTGTGAGCTATTGGTTTTAAAAGCGCATGTGGTTTCGATCCAGTCATTTTGACCTGTTCTCTGTTCTCTAGCTAGTGCACAAACATCTATGAGTGACGTCTCTTCATAAACATAGTTTGGGCCGAAATATGTATATCAACAACTTGTCCCCGATCGCTTTCATATCTAATGTCAGACAAGCAAAAGAGCTTCATTCTCTGTAGTGACACAATGAAGAATAACATAGACTTCCTTAATCCGCGTTATGAGGCTGTATATCACAGATCATCCTTCCCATTTTAGTTCGTAAGTTCTGCCCCATACTCAAATCCAACGATCATCTTTTTCTTGAAGTTCTTCCCGGCTGCACAGCTCTTCCACAAATCCATCAAAGTCATCCAATTCCTGCAGGCTTACATTTGGTTTCCGTTTCTTGCATGTCTGCATGCATTCACTGCACTTCTTAAGCGCCAACTCAACTTTCAGTAGCCCTTGGTTAGGGTGGGGTCTTGACCAACTTTCGTCACTTGCTGCTACAGTAGGAAATCATATTACGTTTACTCAAGAACTGCTCTCAAGATCCCTACGTGCAATGACCCTCTTTTCCTTTTAACTGTGGTATCTTAGTGGTTAACCAAGAGGGAAGAATCAGGAGTTGGCGAAGTAGACAGGGGAAAAGCCTTTTCGCATTTTGAATACTGAAGAAGAAGAGCATCGGTACGGGTTGAAACTTAAACGGGCCCAGTGAGTGAATGCATCCTATCTGTTGATTCTCCGGGAATGATGCAATTTATCTTCATGACTACAGTCCGGGAAAGTTTGAAGCTGTGGGAGTTTAGTTGTAAGATTAGGGAGAGCTTCAGAGTACCTGCCGGTCTAAAATGACGTTATGAATAATCACCAATCGTATCGAACTTGACAATGAGTCTTTCCCCTTCACAGGATTAAGTGTAGGAGTTGGGAAATAGGTATGATTGGAAGGCTGAGTTGAGTCTCTATTCAACGGGTCCTCTCCACCCAAAAGACCGCATTCAAATAAGTATCACGTGTCCCCTTACCCAAAATCGGGTAACCTTCCCACATATAGGGACAAGATTTTTCAAATTTCAAAGTCCCATCGTTCATAGTACATTTCCTTCGGTGCGCTGCAGATCATGTTCTTTCTCTCTCCCCTTGCGCTTTCTCCTCATCTCCTGCCTAATCCAATTCATCTTCTTTCCATCAATACAAGAACTAAGTGATCATGACGTGAAAGAAATATAGAGAAGTATGGAGGAAAGGAGAAAAGGAGAACTTATCTTTATCGAATGGGTAACTTACTTACAGTCTTTAACTCACAGACCATGCCAAAATCATTCCATGCACTTCAGGAATATGATTAGATGAAAAGGGAAAAGGGTAGTGAAGAAAGCACAAAACGGAAAGGACAGAATATGACCACCTCTCAATCAAAGCTCATCGAGTCTGATGCCTCCTGCCACCAAGAAGCAAAACCAACAATAAATGAATACGGAAACGGGAGCGTGAGTCCCCCTTGCCCATAATCCATAGCCCAGCATCATTTTTCATCTGATCTATTTCCCATTCCATATACCATCCCGAGAAGTGTCAGGGTCCGAATCACTTGTTTCTCCTTCGTCTAATTTTTTGAGATCCGCGTTCTAGGGACCAGGGGGCAACATTTCTACTTCTTGGAGAGGAAGAAATGGTAGACGTTGCAAGCCGTTTTTGACATGGATGAGAAAGAGCACCTTTTTAATTATGCATCAAGGGTCGTCGTGCATAAGCTTCAGATTGGTACGTGCAGCTGGTCGCAGGAGCATGGGTGTGTAGGGTTTCTCCCAGGGCTCAATTTTTTGGTGTAACTCGTTTGCATTCTAAGCCGTGGGGGCAAAGAGTAGAACAGAGTGAAGAACTGCCGGGGCGATAGTCATCGTTATCTGCCCTATGTTTGTGTATCTGTAAGGCTGGTGTGTTGTACAGCATGTGGCAGTAAGAGACCGCATCACGGAAAGTTTTACCCATTCTAGATCGGATCTCATGGCGATGAACGCAAATCCACAGAGTGATCAGAGCGATTTTCCCATGCAGTGGTCGCTGGCGTTTGCAAGAGTTCGGTTACACCGGTGATATGCAGTTACCCGTTAGGTTTGCCTAGCTGTCAGAAACGGGCAGTTCATCTCGGCCCGCTAGACACATCAATCAACGAGAGGCTTACTCCTAAGACAGGCGAATGGTTTCATTCGCATCTTCTGCTCTCTGTCTGTAGCGGACACGTGCATCGGAACCTGGGTTGAGCCACAGCCGCTCGCAACGGCGCGTAGTGTAGGGAAGAAGATTTTTGCACTGACCATTGAGAGGGTCTTCATTCTTCAAGGAGCTATCTTCATCATTTTTGAGTTGTGATATTGAATTATGTGGCTTTACTAAGATGCTGACGGGAAGCTTCGAGGTAGTCGTGACTTGTTGGGGACTTTCATGAAAAGACTAGCGCATGGACGAGCAAATAAAGTGCTTGATAGCAAATCCGGGGGAGGCACGGGCTTTTCCGGATGAGTTACCCTCTGTAGTTTCTCTAGAAGGTTATAGTCTGAGAATCTTCCTCCCCGAATGTATTAACCGCCGTTCTCTGTAACCAACACTTGCTCCTACATATTATAAATGTGTAGCATCCTTCCTTCTGTTTTTGTATCTTGTTCATATCTGTTGTGTTGTCTACGTCGAATTGTAAACTCTCCGGGCTGCCCAGTCTTTTGCACTTACAACTAACTTGTCTATAAGGAGAGGGATCAAGGGGCCTCGTGCATATTTAAAGAAATCTAGCAAGGGAACATGCTAATTGTAAGTAACATTTTGTCCTCACAAGCTAGCGGTGTAGCAAAAACAAATATTGACTTAAAGCAGATATCAATTGCAGCACAATTTTAAATTTGTAATTCCAAGGAAGAAGCCTGGATGTCAATTGGGGGAGAGAACTGAGTTTCTTTCCGCAATTTCATAGCCCTTTCATTCGTCAGATCAGATGTGCCCGACTACTGCAGCCTGACCGCTTAAGCAGCCTAGAGAATTCGTGCAAGGTATCTGTAGACGGAAAGTGTACTGCCATATAGATTTCCAAGTAGATGGGAGATTGGACATTGGAGAAAGACGCAAACGTACATTGATCTTAAGACAACGAAGCGGTGAGGCTATTATCACAATGCTTATGAATGCAACACCCCGTCATGTCTCGACCGGCTTCGAAACCTTTGTCGCAACCCAAGGAGCTATATTTGTGCATCAAGGACTTGTCGAGATGACGAATAACGACTTACACACCTGGAGTGTCTTTCAACCAGAAAAAAGGTTGGATCATATCGACGACTTTTTAGCCGACGAAAATTATCCAGTGAGTTGAATCGGTATTAGGGATGAAAAGGCACTGACAGAAGGAATAGAACCAGGCATTCAATGGTGGATACTACCAAAACGCGGCTCTTCCTCAGACTTATTTTGCCAATTCACCCAAGATACCCTCGTCCAATACTATCCATCCAAGCCAATACCAGCTCGGTAAGAGACCATCTGCTTCGATACCAATCCATCCACAGCGAGCCTCGTGTGAAGGGCAAAGTCATATGCTTGGATACGACTACGCTCAATCGAATCTCAGAAATGGTCGAAGAGGTTTTATGGAGGTTTTGAACATCTACAGAGCGCCCACCAAAGACTCCACTTCCCAGCTTCTGAACGAGCCAGCACTCACTCCGGCCGTTATGTCTGCAACCTCACCATACTATTCATACGAAGATCCCGCTGCTAGTGGAGATTATTCCATCAATTCCGCCTTTCGTAATTACTCGACTCCCAGCGTGAATTTTGAGCAAGGAGCCCATCCCGAAGTTGGCGAAGATCAAAAAACAAATTGGTGGCTCCATTGGACACGAGATAATCTTGGCCAATCTTACAGCCAGTGCGAAGAATCTGGTGCACTACCGCCGCCACTCGATGGTCTTCCAAGGTACCCGCTTCAACAAGAGCAACAGTTCCGCGGCCCTTGGGTTGTTGGAATGAAAACAAACGATTCCGCATCAGAAGATCCCGTTCCGAGAACCGTTATTCCTACATCTTTGTCTATGACTAGCTCTTTTTACGAGAATAGCGACGATTCACACGAAATGTCCGACACTGCTACTGTTGAAGCCAACACAAATAACGAATCGGACACTTCCGGCATAGAGTCATTGTCTGTTTTAGTACCTGGGCCTGCAGTCCCTCCTCGACGTCGAAGGTTGCTTCCCGACGGGCCAAGGAACTTTCTTATGCAGATGCCAATCGTGCAAATAAACGACATGGTCACTAAAAAGACTACAAGAACGCAACCGACTAAGACGAGATCAACAACACACCCACGCGGAAAGGTTGTGAATGATGCTGCTCACAAAGATGTTCCAGTTTCAGAAGTCCGAGTGATAAAACCAATTGAACCGGCCCCACAGCTATCATGCCTGAGACCAGTCCAGGCTTCAGCGGCAGTTCAAGCAACACGCAATCGAAATGCAAAGGATTATTTCTTGGTGAAATCAAAGCTTAAGGGTATGTCGTACAAAGATATCCGGGCAGAAGGAAAATTCACCGAGGCAGAATCAACACTTCGAGGGCGATTTCGAACGTTGACCAAACAGAAGTCTGCAAGGGTCCGGAAACCAGAATGGTCTAGTAATGATGTAGGTGGCTCTGCTTTACAAGTGCTTGATGGATGCTAACGCTTTGTGGAAGATAAAACTTTTGAAGCAAGCTGTGAAAAAGCTGGCATACACTCCAGCTGGAGTGCAGCCAAAAATACCATGGAAGCTAGTCGCTGACTACATTGCCGACAATGGTGGCTCTTATCATTTTGGAAATGCCACCTGTCGAAAGCGTTGGGACGAACTTCAGGCGGGAAGCTAGGTGACATTAAGTTTCGAGGGGTTGTTGACGTGACTGTAACTGTGAGTTTATTGAGTATGGTATTGTGACTGTAATAGATGGATACTTTCGGCTTTCAATACTGTCTGTACAACCGGCGTGTGCTTTCCCTTTGGTTGCGTTCTCCTACTTCTGTCTTGTAGCATCTTAAATGCATCACTAAAAGGTAGACCTGAGTGGTTGAATACCAATAATCTCCAAAACTTCCTTGAGCTTTGAGGTATCTGTGCGTAGAGCATCCCATTCTGCCTCAGTTTTTACCAGAAGTGTTCCGGCAAGTACAGTACCATTGAGCTGAACCGGACCTATGCTACTTCCATCGGCACTCTTAATTGTTGACCCTTCTGAGCGGCGTGGAATAAGCACCATGGATTTCACGGTGAGTCCAAGATTATAGCTGATGGGTGAACTAAGTATACCATCACTTGCAAACCGAGCAGTCTCAAGTAGGCATGTATATGCATTGTGGATTTCCGGAGCAGACATGCTATCTTGGATTGTCTTGTAAAAGTAAGCAAATGGCACTTCTCTCCCTCTCGTTCCTGATTTTATTAGCCAATTTCTAGACTTGTGAGGAGTTATTTGTACCGGGTAGGGCAGTAGATGCCAAACAATCTGCCAAGGGACTCCACTCTTCTATCTGTTGCATGCCAGTTCGCATTGATTCAACTGGCAGGAATTGGATGTGTCTATGCGGCTGACTGGCTCCAGAATGTTCTCCGGAATTGAAAAAGCCAAACAATTCTTCTCTTTCATCTCGATATGTTCTCAAGCATGCATAAGCTGCACCTAGATCTTCTTCTTCTAGCAGATCTGTTTGTTCCTTAAACTCCTTTGTAGCGAGAATAAAATGGTCGGGGATTACGGGAAACTTGTTGAGGATGAGGTTGTAGTTTCCAAATTCGGTGATGAGCAGGCTTTTTAGCGGATCAAGGAACGGATCGAAAGCTTTCTTTGGTCCATTGGGCTTTTCTGATTTAGGCTTCTGTGCTAAGGCAGGAGAGAATCGTATTTGGAACTGTTAGAAAGGTGTCAAGCGTCCATCGAGTAAAGCAACCGAGGGGGATTTTAGAGCTTTACTCACGGGTATTCCATTGCAACGCAAGATGGCCAACCGGGTTGGATAATAGGTGAGATCGTTGGCATGCTGTGCAGCTTTGAATTTATCTCGAACAAGACGAGGTAGACCATTAATTATAGCCATGATGGTTTGGGAGCTGTGGAAGAAGAGGTGACGTTGGTTTAAGTTGGGAAGGGGCACGTGCTTGTCTTACAGCACGACCATGCAATTTCTTTTTGATTTTCTATTTTGATCTTGTATCATAGTTGTATCACAAGCTTCCGAAGCTGGAATGGAACCATGAAATTAATTTTCAAAGAATAAACTATAGATGAAATCTATCTTCCTTCTTTGCAAACCCGTACCCGTCCCCCCTGCTCCGGTAGCCCCCAACAGTACTGTATTAGCATATTGAATCTTTCTTTTACCATTGAGTTCGTGTCCTAGTCTATACTTGAACCTGTGTAGTAGAAGTTTCTTTTATTTTGTCTTAAATATCAAAGATGCTCAGGGGGCTTTCTTGGGAAATAAAGTTATATAAAATACTTTTAAAATATTAGGCCAAATATGACTTACTTATGAAGTACAATAGTACTTTACATTCATGGTATAAAAAAAATATCATACAAATATTAATATAAGTTATTTATTTTTAAGTTAAAATAGTACACCATTTAGATATTCACAATTCGCTTCCTACTGCCGCTCATTATCCTCTGCTTATGCAGTATGCATTCCTAGTGAGAACGAAGTCCACCATGCACGGAATCGCAGGTGTTGTTGGCGAGGAAGACGGCGAAGGTTTAGGGAGTGAATGTGCGGAGCACACTCAGCGGCTTGGATTGAGGTTAGAGATTTTGGAGACTGGGGGTGGATTTTGGGAGAAGGAGGAGAAAGAGAGGCACAGGAGCTATTTAGGATAATAGGGTGTTTTTCTTTGGTGTTGGAGGCGCATGGCAAAAGGGATGCTGTGACAAGGGAGGAGGAAGTAGAGAGTATGAAGAGGAAAGTCGATTATTAGAGATTCTGAGATTCAGCATCTCTTTTCTTTCCCCAACTCAAAATGAAAATGAATAGCGTAGATACTTAGAGCTCACAGGAGAACCCCGAAGCTGGATGTCCTCCTTACATACACCGAGCAGATAACGAATTTAAGTCTAATATCTGGTTGCGATATTCCCTAATTTCCTATAGCAGGTTGGTGAATCATGTGGGCCCTTCTGATTTATATGAGAAACGAAATGAGGTCGTCAGACTGGGCTCACTATTTTGGAACTGGCATCCATATATGAAAGCTTCTTTCGTGTTTCAAGCATTAAATTCATTGATGAGAATTACACAAAATAGATCTTCTCTTTCTCTCTATTCGAAATGAGCCAGTTTTCTCAACGCTGGACTGAATTTTGAGATCCGTTAATTGTGTCCCGACTCATGTTATTTCGGTAGTTAGTGTGTCACTCTGCCATATTCTTTGAGCGGTCTGGCATTTTCAACTTGTGCAACAACACCATTTACACGTGGATGATCCATGTAGGTAACTTTTATTGCGTTATCTATTCAATACAGTTGACCTTCCTAATGCAACGATGAACAACTCACATAGCCGCATGTTCCTTATATTTCCCGTCAGGCAGTTAACCCAAGATCTTCTCGGCAGTAGATTCTAAAATAGCATTAGCACATGCTCTAGTGAGAGTGAAAAATAAACCCCCAAAAATGGAAAGGCAAAATGAAAATGGGGAGGAAAGAAAGATCCATCAAACATACCGGCAGTACCAATGTTATCAGGTTCAATGTGAACGCTCTTAACCTTGCCATCCGCAATCACAATTGCATATCTCTTGCTTCTCTTAGTGCCTAGCAAAGGAGAAGCATCGAACTCAACATCCCAAGCACGGGTGAAAGCTCCGGAAGCGTCGGCAAGGAAACGGATGCCTGAGCTCTTCGATTCGTCGAGGGACTTTCCCCATGCGTTCATGCTGCAAGCCCAATTTCATCAGCCAATGGTCCATCTAAGCCCTTAGCTACAGAGCTTAGGGGAAAGTCAAGTTTTAGAGGGAAGGAGGGGAGAAAGCATACACAAAGGCATCATTAACAGAAACGACAAAGACCTTGCCAGCATCCTTGAGCTTTGGGTGGGCAACGAAGCCAGGAATATGGGAGTCAGAGCATGTAGGACTGAAAGCAGCTGGGACACCAATGATGATTCCAGACCCAGAACCAATCTCGTTGGCGAGGTTGACTTTGTTTCCAGGGTTGCCCTCAGTGAGCTCGACGCTTGGGATGGAATCTCCGACTTGGACCATGATTGCGAGGTTAGGTATTAAGATGTGAAAGGGATTGAGGAGTTGATGCTTGTTTGTGTGGAAGATGATGGTAGGAAATGCGAGCTAGATATATAGACGACGTGAAAGGGAAAAGCAATGAGAAGGGGTGGAAGGAGATTTGAAATAGACCATCAGGAGCTAAAAGAACCCCCCTATGCGGCATAGGCGGGGTACTCGAACGGCTGTCTCTCGTAATGCTACGTCACAAAAGCTCCTGCCGCAATGGTAAGCCTGGCCTCGGGCTAAAGCGGGGGCAATTAGAGGCGTAAGGTTGGCCAGTTTCGAGTATTTGGAATTGTTCTTGACCATTGGAGGCTTGACCGACTCTATCGGGCTCTATCCTACCCACAAGGTTGGCATCTCTCCTCTTTGGCTGCAGGTCTGATAGCGAGGTGGAGCTGTGAACTTGTAAAGAAGTGGAACTTCTGATATGCACAGTATTTGTATTCTTTGAGGCGGGTGTCGACGGGAGCCAGAGCTTTCTGCTGTACACTTAGACTTTCTCTCGCACACTTACTTATATCAGAAACCGGGATATTTACAAATGTTGGGTTGACAACGAGAAGTCAGACCCTTGACCCCTGTTCAGTCTCAATCGCGGCCAAGTCACGAGAAATGGCGCTTAAAAAAAGTGCAACAACTTAGTCGAATTGGCATCTTTTCTTAACTCTTGCTACACCTCAATTATAGTGCTTTCCAGCATATCTCGGGTTGCTATTTCGATTTTGTGTTAATTTTGGGAATTGCTCTTGCTAGCTCTCTTTTGCTAATTGCCCAATCAACAGCGCGACGACATACTGGACAAATTCCAGAGCTCCTTTGCAATTCATTATGGCAAAGCGAGCTCGGAAAGAAGCATATGTGGTTTTCGTAGGAAGGCAACCTGGAGTTTACAAATCATGGGAGGAATGTAATACTCAAGTCCACAAATATCCTGGACAAAGGCAGCGAGGCTACGACACCCTTGACGAAGCAGAGAGGGCTTGGGAAGCTTGGTCGAACCCTATGAATCCTTTATCGAATATATCCACGAAGACAGACTTCCAAGAAGGAAGTCATCGGAAGAGACAACGTCAAGAAGCATCGCCTACACCCGAATTAGCCCTTGGTATAGCCCCAAATCCAGTCATTCACACAAGCGAACCGCCTTTTGCGCCTTACGAGCCTATTTTCAAACGACCTGTGGTCTCACAGATCAGGAAGGAGTCTGCCATACCGCCCAGCATGCTGAATGACAAGAATTTGGGTGCTTTCTTTGACCTTACAGCGGACAGCGACGAGGACTCACCGCCGGGTTTTCAGGATCCCTTTGGGGATTCTTATGGCCTACAAAACGAAGAATCACGAGTCGAACTCGAAGTTGCGGATTTCGAACCGATAGGCCTTACACCCGAGCAAGAGTGTGTTGCGCGTATGGCTTTAAACAATGATAATATATTTCTTACAGGGGCAGCCGGAAGTGGTAAAACGGTCACACTCAAAGAGATTCTGCGGCGGTTCAAAGACCGCAAACGAAAATACCAGGTAATTGCACCAACCGGGATGGCAGCTTTACCATTGAATGGGAGGACGACGTATTCCTTCTTTGGTTTGAGACCGGACTCTTTGCAGGAGCCTTTACTGGAACTTTTAAAAACTATCAAGAAGATAACAATCAAGAATATGAATAATATTGATTGCCTTGTCATCGAAGAGATTTCAATGGTGGAGAATCAGTTTTTGGAACGAATGAACCTGCTCATGCAAACGGCTTTAAATTCGACCAAACCATTCGGGGGTAAACAAGTTATTTTTCTGGGGGATTTCCATCAACTTCCACCTGTCAAACCCTTTGTATCCTGCCTCTCATGCGGTGAACAAATAAGGGAACACAAGCCGGAAGACCTTATCCGCTGCGAGAATGAGAAATGCTTCGACAATGTCACCCGTGTTACCTTCAAAGCCGGAGACAAGTGGGCGTTTAAAGCCCCAGTTTGGGAGAAACTCAAGCTTCGACATGTCAAACTAGAACAGATTCATCGTCAAAAAGACGCACGGTTTCAAGATATGTTGAACAAGGTCCGCAATGGGATCATTTTGACTGACGGGGAATGGAGCAATCTCGTACGGAAGAAGGAGTTGCCTCCCAAAGCCTTTGCAGTGAGACTGATGTCTCGAGTAAACCAAGTGAGGATCTTTAACAACCAAAAACTAGCAGAGCTCAAGACACAACTAGCAGGGCTCAAGACACAACCAAAAACTTGGCTCCACTACGATGCGGCTAAGAAGCTCAAGTACGTCGAAGGCGACGAATATGATGCACTCCGGATTGCAAATAAATGCAAGGAACATCAGGACACACTCCGAGATCACCGTTTCCAAGCCGAATTAACCTTGAAAGTTGGTGCCAAAGTCGTCTTACTAGCAAATCTCAACCCGGAAGGCGGACTCGTGAACGGAACCCAAGGAGAAGTCGTTAGTTTCGTCGACGCCAAACACTGGCCCACCGTCGAACTAACCGGATCTAACAAAGAATGGCGAGCTTCCTTGATCGCCGAATTCGAAAAAGCCAATAGCTGGAGACCAATCGTTCGGTTTGCAAATGGCCAGTTAAAAGCAATCCAATGCGTTGCTTCGGAATCCCTAAGAGGGGAATACAGCGATCGATATCTGATTTGCAGAACTCAAATGCCGCTCGCTTTGGCTTGGGCTTTATCTATTCATAAAAGCCAAGGCATGACTTTACAATATGTTGATGTTACCTCGAATGATATTTTTGAGACGGGGCAGTTATATGTTGCTCTTTCGAGAGCTACTGCTTTGGAAGGGCTTACAGTGTCGGGCTTTTCGAGAGAACAGTTACCAATGGATAAAGATGTTTTGGAATTCTATAAAAACACTCGTTGGGAAACACTGAGTCCTAGATAACGTTTTTAGCTGGCTTTCTCGCTTTTCTATTTGGATAAGCCATGTCATGATAAGGCTCCTCTTAGGGGATCTTATGGTATGTCTCTTGACTGGCCATAATTTTGATATTCCTGTAACTGCGAGACTAACATGAAGTAGTTGATTGGATAAACTCTCAGTTCTCCCAACCAGTTGCTGCGGCATCCATAATCTCACCACAAAACGAACCCGACGATGAATCTCCCTGTACCTCGTCGGACTCCTCAACACCATCTAAAACCACAGAAGACCCCCACGAACAGCCACCTCCCACTCGCAGAACCCTAGAATCCTCTCTACTTGTTGAACCCACCTAGATATATGGATTGCCCATGGATATTCAAGAGGCATAGGGGGCGAATCATGACACTGCCGTGTATAATGCGGCGATCCTCGATCTTTGCACACTTCCAGTGATGGCTTGCTCAAACGCAACAGCGTCTAACATTTTCATAGACTAGCTTCGAGGCTGTCATCGAAATCTATATTGGCAAGGTTGCTTTGCGTATTACTTGTATTCTTGTGCGGAGGTAGCTGGGATAACCAGCGAAAATAGTGAGACTATGGGATGTGTTGTAGGAGTTAGCCATAAGGTAAGAGTATGATGGACTATAGCAAGCCGTTGATGTCCCTAGTAGAGATTGAATTTCAGGTAGGTACCACGTATACTTGGAAAAAGTAAGATTGAAGGAGGTAGGAGAGTAGTAGGAGTAGTAGGAAAGCTTACGTTGAGATCAATAAGTCCGATTTGATTGATATGGAAATATCGAATTAGAAAGAGAACACATAGATTCCCGCTGCCGACGCTATGCCTGCTACGGCTGGACAGCGAGATACAATGTGAGCACCCAGTTCTCGGCCGATGATAGAATGTTCACACTTTCCGGTTGTTTTATTCATGAAATACAGCATACCAGCCTATTATTGTTCGCAGATTGTGCAGAATGGGTAGAACTGGAGCTAGAATGGCTATATTCATAATTTTATCTTCGAGTTATTGTCTCCAGCTAAGGATTCCTCGGGACCTACAGATTGTTTAAGTATCGGATCGCTTCGAAGTCTATGAAGCAGCACGCTAGAGGTTAGATTCTCCCACATATCTCGAGGATCCTTTTATAACTAGTGTACCGCAAGTCCGAGTCGGACTTGAGGCGAGCTTAGACTCTGACTTCAATTCGCCTTGTACAAGTCCACAAGACCGCTTGTGGCTGCAGCACCTCCTGGACAAGCCGGCAAATAGTGAACTCTTCATGACTGAATAGGGCTACTCGGGATCAACCTTGGAGGCCAGCCAACCATCATTATTGCTAGCCGGCCGATTAGGTGTAACCGTTATATTTAGGTTTTTGCTCTCCTTGTTTGATATCGATGCTTTTTCTTGCACCCAGTCATTTTATTTTTATGCACCACTCTCCGATGCGCCCTTATCAGTCTATAGCTCTCGCTAACTAACCCACAGAAAATAGCTTCAGATTCTGTCGCCATTTTTGGACATTAACCTAAACCGGTTCTTAGTTTGACCGTTGCCTGAAGACCTATTCTCTCTAGGTTGCAACCCCCTTCTCCTCTCGATGCCTATTTATCATTGTCTCGATGTCAGAACAGCCTACAGCCCGCCGCAAGAGACAGCTCACTGAAGCAAGCCCCTCACCTCACGATCCATCTGAAAATTATCCCTCAAAACGCCTCAAGTCGAGCTCAAGAACCGCAGCATTCTATGACTCCCTCTCAAAGGCGTGGCTCACTCGTCGAGCCTTGAAAGAGCTCGGTCGACGAAAATATCAAGCTGCCAATCATCAACGTCCTACTTCGATACTTCAATATATATATAGAAGAGATACCTTGAAGCAGATTAAAATATTTGCCAGGCACGTGATCCTGATCTTTGTGATCTTCAAGGGTTCTTCAGGTGGATACTTATAGGTGAATTCATATTCGGTGCACATGTCTATATGGCAGGATTCCGCGGAAGGACAGGAACATTGCTCTGGCTTGTTCATTTGAAGCTAAAAATAACTGATCGTTTCTGCGTCGACCTTCAAATCTATTCTGACTCGAAGGCAGTCTGTACCATACCAGTATTGTGATTTCAAGCGTTGCATTTGGTATTCTGTGACTGCCGGTCAGAGGAGCGTAATGAGGGGTTTTTGTAATAGGCTTTTGATTCGAAGAATATTGAGGAGGTGGAAATAGTTGTGGCTGGCGAACGGCTGACAACAATATGCACCGACCTTTAATGGCAGTTCTAAAGGGGCATTAACATCTATTCTAACTAAGATAAAGGCTCTATTCTGTATTTTTCTGCACTTGCCTTTTCGAATTCTAAAAACTCTCATTAGATCATTTTTAAAATAAATAATTTAATATTCCAAATATGTGACGCACAGCTTTTCCAATCATCATCTCTCTCTCCCCCCTTAATTTTAGATTCTAAGGATCAATTGAAGTTTTTTGTGACGGTTGTACAATACTAGGTCTTGAATACGAAGATCTAAAGCTAAAGAGAAGAAGAGGAGCTTCTAAGGAGGGAGAGCGGACCAATCTGCCAACCCATGTGACGTACTAGCAGCCATGGGCTGGATCGTACTTGTTGGTTACAAAATAACTTATAAAAGATTTCTTTAAATATTTTAGAACCATATTAAATCATTTAATTTTAATATTTTATATAAGCTAAAGACATCAATTCGCAAAGCAAAAGTTATCAAATTTTCCTATAGTTACACAAGCACTAGTTTTAAAAACAATAAATAAAAATTAACAAGCATAACAGAAGAATCCCTATTTTCCTAACGAGGAAAACCTTCCGTGCATATACGATGGTCCCATAATTTAAGTTCCTTGTGCGTGCAGAAGATGTAATCTTAGTCCTATGTTATTAGCATCCTTGGATCCATTGGCTGGCCTAATTTCCTGGAGGGGGTGGCGGTGGTTGATCACTGGGAGGAGGCGGCGGTGGGGCATTTCCAGGGGGTGGAGGCGGAGCGCTGCCAGATGGAGGAGGGGGTGGAGGGCTGCCTGCAAATTGTTGAAGAAGAGCATTGAGTCCAGCGCTGCTGAGTCCAGGTGGGGCTCCAGGAGGCGCGCCTGGAATACTGAGTCCTGGAGGTGCACCCATTGATTGAGGAGGATAGCCGTAGCCGGGTGCTTGGTATCCAGCATAACCAGCAGCTGGTGGTGGAGGTGCATAACCTGAACCAGATGGAGTTTGATTCTGTTTAGCCCACGGAGCAGCTCCTCCTGCTGGCGGTGGAGCATTATAACCCCCACTATTTTGGCTCTGGTATCCACCGCGATCGTCTCCCTTGCCTCTCTGAGCCCATGGTGCAGCGCCTCCAGAGGGAGCAGAATCTCGTGAGTCATTCCCACCTCGAGCCCACGGTGCAGGAGCATTGGTTGGACCACGCTGCCATGGCTTGACATCATTGTTATCAGGAGTATGTTGATCATATTCACCCGAGGGGCCAGATTCGATACGTCGAGGAGCATCCGCACTGGCGGGAGCACCGCCAGAGAGTTCTTGCATAAGTTGCTAGAAATATGTTAGTATTTGCGGTTAACTTGATCGAGGAAGATTACTTACCTCATATTCTCGGTCAACAGCGTCACCAGTACCACCGATACGACCAGCTGTAGCTGGAGGTCCACCTGGAGTATCATTACGCCAGTTTGCACCACGTTGTCTGTCTGGACAATCTCTGGCCATATGACCAGCATTGCCACAGATACGACAAATAATGTTAGCAGTAAAGTTTCGTTGCTCTGGGCAGTCGTACTTTCGGTGACCGATTTGTCCACAATTTTGACAAGCTTGGTTCTCGTCATCGCGGAGTGTACCGTTAAGAGCAGCGAGCTCACGAAGTTGATTGCGCTTGAGTTCGTTTTGACCCTCGGGGATGGAAGCAGCCTATAGTGTGTCAGTATTTGGGACAGAATTTCAGGGGGGGAATAAACATACTGTCTCAATGATATTGTGGATCAATTTCTTCGCCTTGTTGACCTTCTCCTCGGTATCCGCCATGATCAAGCAATGGAGATCTTCTTCCTGGTTGCTAGTGTGAGCTGCATCGGATCGACCTTTTCCTTCTTTGACGGATCCTTTTCCACGAATGGCAATTTTGGCCTGCGATTCAGTTTCCATTTTCTTCAAGGTATTTCCACGAGGACCGATAAGTAAACCAACTTTAGTAGAGCGCGAGCTAAGTGTTAGTTTATGATCAAAAGCTTAAGAGCAAAGTGTAGTGAGTATGACGAGTTAGTGATGACAAGTGCGACGCATTTCTTTCACAAATGCCGCCCGTAGTGTCACACAGGAAATGAAATTGGGAAGCAGGAGTAGAGGTTAGAAATGTTAGAGGGTTAGCAATCATACTGAAGTTAATCTCTGGATAGTCATTGACTGGCACGTAAACTTTCTCCTGTGTCTTAGTAGGACGGCGATAGTCTTGTGGTGGATGATAGTTAGGAATGACTTTCATAGCCTTGTCAATCAATTTGTGGCGCTCGTCTTCGAGACGCTTTCTGTACCGGTATTCTCGAGTATTGACACGACGACCGAAGTTGTCGTACATTGGAGCCGGAGATGGAGATCTATGAGGATTAGTATCAAGTAATCTTCTGGAGTTAAAAAGGGAAGACATACCTGTCACCATCTGCTGGAACCACATCATCAATCCTGAGCTTTTGAGTGATTTCGTCAATACGGAAATGTAAAGTATATGCCTCAAGTTGTTCACTAGTCATGTTGGCCATGATAGCAGTTGGAAGCCCCATCAGGCCGGCAGCCTTGTTCTCAGTCGCATCACCCCATCGATTTCTTTTCTTGCGTCGTCTAGATCCATCTTCGTTTGGGTTCTCAGCAGCTGGAAAATTATTAGTAACCTGGAATTCAACTTGTAGAAAGATATCTTACCTCTTACGGGACTGCGACCACGTTTGTAGCCATTGTCGCGATCTGAGAGGCCGGCTGCAGGTTGAGATGGATGATAGCCACCGTCATCGCGTTGCGGAGATGCGCTATCGCCACCAAAACGACGTTTGTTTCCCAAAGGAATGTTATTAGATCCCGTACTTCCCTGTTGTCGCCAAGCCATCTTTGCAAGATTGATGGTGTTTGTTGTTAGAAAATGTCCGGATGTGGAGGAACAGATTATTTTGCGATTTTGTAGATTTTAGCGTGGATTACTCATCAATCACGTGCGAATCTTGGGATAATTCCGGCGTCCCTTTTCGGATATATCAAAGTGCATTCTTATAAATCTAAGTATGATTTGTAAGAAAAGTAAACATGTATCAAAGGTTGTGAGATGAATAATGATGTCAAATACAAATCAACCTGCATGTGGGGTTACACTTGCCCCTCCTTTTCAACTATAAATTACCATCCTCACCTCACCTCGTCGTTGTTCCCATCTGAAACTTATGATATCTCGTCTTACACAAATAAACTCACAAATAACCCCAAAGATGGCTTCAAAATCTGATATCCGTAAGCTTCCTTATTCCCTTTAGACTTGTTACCTTGTGTTTCGAGTTGCCACGCCTTATCGTCAACAAAACTGACATCTACTACGGCTTGAAACATGTGATTTGTCCTATCTCACGAAGACTAACATTATTCGCAGAACTCTACACAACCCAAACGCCCAATGGTATCAAAATCTCCATCACCCTTGAAGAACTCGGTCTTCCATACACAGTACACAAGATCGACATCTCTAAAAATACTCAAAAAGAGCCATGGTTCCTTGAGATCAATCCCAACGGCCGTATTCCAGCTTTAACAGACACTTTCACTGATGGAGAGAAGATCCGCTTGTTTGAAAGTGGAAGTATTCAACAATATCTGGTTGATCGCTACGACACTGATTTCAAAATCTCGTATCCCCGTGGAACAAGGGAATTTTATGAGGTGAACAATTGGGTAAGTATTTATGTTTCGTGATACTATGAGTACTATGTTGATTTATCTTCGCAGCTCTTCTTCCTCAATGCAGGAGTAGGACCCATGCAAGGCCAAGCCAACCACTTCTCCCGCTATGCCCCCGAGAAAATCCAATACGGCATCAACCGCTACCAAAACGAGACCCGCCGCCTCTACCGAGTCCTAGACACCCATCTCCAAAAATCAACTTCCGGCTATCTTGTTGGCGATAAATGCACCATTGCAGATATCGCTCATTGGGGCTGGGTCACGGCGGCTTTCTGGGCTGGAATTAATATTGATGATTTTCCGCATCTTAAGGCGTGGGATGAGAAGATGTTGGCGAGACCCGGTGTTGAGAAGGGAAGACATGTTCCTGAGCCCCATAGGATGAAGGAACTTCAGAAAGATCCTAAGGAAATGGAGGAGCATGCTGAGCATGCCAAGCAGTGGGTTCAGAAGGGAATGGCTGATGATGCTAAGAAATGAGGGACTCTTACTTCAACGTTTAGTACTGAAGATAGCAGGGCTTTAGATAATAAATCTATCCTATCTCATTCTCTCGGTTAATATAAATATTAATGGCAGTGCACTAGAAGAGACATCATGATGAAGACCGGAAAATGCTGTACTTGATCTACTCGAAGTAGACGAGTTTCAAAGCGTGTCTGTCAGTGGTGACAATTCCTATGCGGCATCGATAATAAACTATCATCTCACTTTATTTGCTACTTGACATGCTCTTCTCCAGATTCCCAATGGTATTTTCAACCCCCTATCCTCCCCAGTTGGAACGTAAAGAACAGAACATATAATCACGTGTCATTGATGAGTCATCAGCTTGCTTGCCAACTTAAGCACTGCGACCCTTACGATCTTCCTTTCTGTAATGTATTAGACAAACAGCAAATTCATCAGTTAATAGGCTCAATCAATGCACTAAGGTGATACCAACACGCCCATCAACGTATTTTGATTTCTGTCTCTAGCCTTCTGACGCACAGTGTTCAATCGAGCCATTTCCCCTGCCTCCTGCTCATTACTTGAGAGGAAGTCAATTCGGGTATCGCACTCAAGGCCATTTTCACCTGCACAATCTTCTCTATTACCAGGCGTTTCAAGCCATCCTGCGTTTCTCAACGCCTTAAAATTCGGTTTCTTTCGCTCCTTCCTAGCCTTAAACGTAGGCTCCCCCTTTCGCAAGCGCTTCTCTTCCAAGGGTTGGAACTTATACTGGAAGTTTCTTTGTATCTGGCCTCACACTCTTCTGCTGACGAGAAACATATTTTATTTTTCTCCTTCGTAGCATCATCCAGTTTTTGTCTTAACGTTGGGCACAAAGTCGAGTTTCTCATTGAGGATTGGAAATTTCAGATATCGGAAAATATTTATTGCAGAACATGCGTCAATCTTCTGCGTGGGTTTCCCATCTGAAAGTATGACAAGGAGCAGCAAATTGTCATATTCCGCATAAATTTAAGAATTAGTGATGAGCGTCTTAGCCGGAGAATTGGCCGTGGCATTGTACACATAAAGGTCAGAAAGTCCCTGAAATACTGGCGATATATCCGACAATTTAGAGTATTATACACATTGATCCAACGAAGCAACCAAAAGTTTTCGTCTACGCTCAAAATACCAATGCTCAAATGTACCATAGTGATGTAGGCTCGGAGATCATTGAACTAATAGCACTTTCACTGCCAAAGTCAGGAGGACCATATCTTTCATCTCACCACCATGGAAGTTCCACCCAGGCACTTAGCATCTTGGCGCCGACTGGCGCAGATAGGACTTCAAATTAGTTTACGCAGCAATCCTTATTTAGATATTGCCGAACTCAAGGAATTTAGTGTACACATATCTCAAGTTGAGTTTGAAGAAGCAGAGCATTTTCCATAATACTTTCTACCTGCTACCACACAAAAGCTAGCTCCTTTAGGCAATTCAGCCGTTTTTCCAATTACGATAATCTGCTATCTACACGATCACAAAGACATGAAGGAGATAGACGTGGTGGGTGCCCTATAGGTTTCCATCAGAGGTCATACCACGAATGACCAGGCTTTAGAAGAGACCGTATCGTAGGGCGACTATCCTCTAGAGCACACTCCATTTTATTAGAAATAGTAAGCTTCTTATGACTGGAGAAACAGCAGTATCTATTGTAGTAGAAAAGAATGACTTAGGATCAATACAGAAAGGTCCCTCCAAGAAAGTCAGATAGCTCTGTCGTAGAATATTTGTGACTGGGTGAATCAATCTGGGATTGGTTTCCTTTCAGGTTCCCGATCGCGATCCAGAGTACCCAGCCTTCACCGAACGAGACACATTTGTTACATTCAGTAGGTAGCCGAACAATACTCCCTCTCCACAGCCCTTTAAATTTGGGACATGGAATGGGTAAATAACCTCTATATCAGAGCGCTTATCACGGATACACAGTATCACTGGACTCACCTCCACATATCTTGCGTGTTTGGCTTCGGGACAGCAAGTTCTCAATATCTTTAGTTGAGGACATTATGAAAAAATTCGCTGCTGTCTACGCTACCCCACCAGACTTCGATCTGCTGCACCAAATTGGAGAAGATCAAAGAAGAAGGAATACGGGGGTTTTCGTGGCTGCTTGAGATGAGAACTGCCCAGGAAAGACTAAGAAATGGTGAAGCCACTAGAAGCAAGATATAGGTACTGAAACCTGCGAATGATTGTTCCTCTGAGGACTCTCTCGGAAATAGATGAAATCTACGCCTACGTTCTAAGATCAAACACCAATATTCGAGTCTCCCTTTCTACTCTCATCATTCGACCTAATCATCTCCACTTTCCGCTTGATAGATTCACAGCTCATCCCAAGGTCCTTAAAGCGAAACAACACGTACGCTTTGCTGACTCTCATCCTACTCTCGTGGATATCCTGAGCCATGATCCATTCCCTATCCAAATCCAACTCACACTTCAGTCTGCTTTTCATAAACTCTTCGATCTCCCGCGCAACCATATGCCACGGCAGCCCATGTCCCGAGACCCCAGCTGTCTTCGTCTTTTCTCTCCTTTCCTTCTCCGTCGTCCCCATACAGGAGCCACAAAGACAAGTAAACAGATTGAAAAAAGCATGCAACATTTCATGGAGAAGTGTTTCTACATAACTTCTCAATCTCAATCTCTCATCTACAATATCAGGCTTCTCGTACAGCACCGTGACGCATCTGATTCTCTCAGGCGAATGATCATCCACTGCACCTGTAGGGTCTGATCTCGCATCTGAAGTGACGCCTCGAATCCCCGGTACATATTCTTCTAAACGATTGGAATAACGCTTTGTTTTGAGAGCACCGAAGAAGAAAATTTGATTGAAAGCTTGGAAATATTTATTCAACAATTTCCTGTCCTCCGGTGATGTATTTGAGACTTGTCTGTCAAAATCATGAAGGTGCAAATGAAACCAGTCATTTCGTATAGTCTTGCTCATTGTTGAAGTTTTTGAATGAGATGTGTAAGATTTCATATTGCGGATAAGCCGACTTTGGATTTCCGGATAAGTGTGTGCTAAAGTGTAGAATTTGTCTTTCTTTGCTCGAAGTGTGTTGGGAATGAGATAGCAGGGGACATTGGGCGCTGAATTTAGTTCAGTTCATTAGTGCCTTCTATGTTGGAACTGGTTGGGAATTGATGCATTCACCTACCTATATCTTGACGAAATAGGATAGAATCATCCTTCCCCTCTCCCTCCTCCTTCACAAGCAACCAACTCGAATACTCAGTCTTTTTAGGCAATTCTTCGAACTCTTCCTTCACCGCAAAATCCAAATCCATTTTATCGACCATATGTGCAAGTTGGTCTTTGCGACTGAGTTCCATCATTTGTTTTCTTGGATTGGGGATGCCAACAAAGCGAGTCTGACGATATATGTTTATATTTGGACAGCTCTCTTACGATTCAGTGACAGTGAATGAGTGTATAGGACTATAGGCATCACATCTTCAAGTCTTTACTTTGATCAATAGTAATCCCGTGATGCTTACCACACAGACGCTTGCTTTTGCTTTTTCTAGGAACCCCTCGAGGTTTGTGGCTACACAACTAAACAGCATTGGATAGAACAATTTGCTTTTTATACGGTACTTGACGTATTATTGTATATTCTTCGAGTGATGCAACGGCTAATTCTCCGATGCCTTTTTCTTCCCCAGGAGTATTAATCGCATAGATTATGTTGAATGCAAGTTTTCGAGAAACTTAACTGGCTCTATTGAGAAATAACGACTGAGCGATCGATCTGAATCTACTGTACCAAGACAGCAAGCAGTAAATTTGGATTTTTGCAAAGGGGAAGAGCGCTTAGAAAAGGTAGCGGAAAATTATCATGAACAGAAGTTTTCCAATATACAGTATTTTCCAATTAAGAAGGAAAGTTTAACTTAATTTATCTCACTATCAATTCCTAATTCCAAACTGGAAAGAACCAAATTCCATTAATAGCGGCCTTAAAATAAATAACAACTCCCGTGGCACTCTTTTTTCCTCTTGAGTGAAAGAGTAGTATTATGAGAAACAATGATCCAAATGGAACGATATTTTGAAAGGACTAGTCCCGATGGTCGCAGTCAAATCTAAATAATCGCAAATTTCAGAAACTGTTAGTATTAAAGGTAAACTAAAAATTAAAACCTATTTGAATAGTAAACTCCGATTGAAATGAGGTTTAATTCCTTTCACATTAGTTAAACTACACTATAAATAATCCTTCAGTTGACGGAAAAGCTCGAGGACAGAACTGAGTTGATTATCTGAGTAGTTATTCTGTGTTGGAAAACTCGTGATGCGAATCCCAAACGAGTAGACAGTAGTTGTCGTAAGATGATTCGGATTTGCAGCAGGGTGTAGTGACACTGAGAGACAGTCCTTTTGCTTATCATTAGATTTTGCTGTAATGAACACAACTGTGTCACGCATCTTATCCGTCGTCACTCCTCCTAGGCTCACGGACCAAACTACGATAAGTGTTCTCTCTCAGTCGGTAGACAAGTTTTGTAAGTCGCGATCAGGAACAGAGAAATCAACAGCTGCTTGATCAGACTAGTCTGCTTATAGGATGAAGAGGTACTCAAGGCCGGAAGTCGAATCAGTTGAAGAGCGAGAATGAAATGTCGCTATCGTAGGCAATGTCGTCAAAAATAAGGTCTAGGTTCACCCCTTTGCTCTTTACCTTCTATTTTTCCCGCAATCCTTGAAAGGTAGCTTTTGCAGAAAATGATTGGGAATTTGAAGACGGGTCCATCATCTTCTGTAGCTTTTCCATTGTCTTCTCGGCTTCACTAGCATCACACCCCTAATCGACGTATCTAGCCGGGCTTACCATACCTTCTTTTGCGCCCCAATTCAAGTCTACTCTTTGAAGTCGATGTTTCTTGCTATTATACGAGCTTGCATCTCCAGCAATCTCTCAGTAAGAACCTCAGCGCCAAGTTATTTGAAGCGGTATCGGACGAAGTTAAAGAATCTCGATTTAGAAGTAGGGGCAAGCGTGGGTAAGGGGTATTATAGCCTAGAGTATTAAAGATATTCTTGGGCATAAAATTGAGTGCAGGTGAAGATGAGAAATCTGTTGCGTTAACGACCGCTGCAATATCCTCTATATCAGATTTGTCTAGGCTTTGTTAATCTTGGCATACATAAAATCTATGCTCTGCCGCGTTTTGTAAGTTAGTTGTGCTTCAATGAGAGAAGGAAGAAGACGAAACCCGAAAGAAATTGTACACCTTGGAAATATAGAACCTTCCAATTTCTGATAATGATTCCAAAGCGACGCTGCTTTAGGTTCTATAATCTTTTCAATTTATGTGGAAAAAGGCTGCTTGCTTTGATGAAAATATTAATCTGCGTGCCCTTTCCTTCTTGGCCTTCGAAACGAACCACTCTTCTCAACCCAGAAGCATTTAACTTTTCGAATATTTCTTCGGGAATACTCATCGCACCATCTGTCACAGATTAACATGCTTCTCGGAAGATTTCGGAAAACCTTACAATCTGCCAACTCTCCCTAAGCCGTATCAACCCGGGGATGGGGGTCCTTGGGAGGTGATGAAGACTGATTGAAGCTACTAATTGAGCGCTCATAGTGATGCTTCTCTGGTATAGTTTCCATCGTGAGCGCTACGAACATTTGATTAGCAGTCCATTATATGTGTTTTGGCAGAACGATCTTACACTATTGATATCGCGCCTCCATGCAATTCGCAGGAAGAAATAGGACGAGAATTTAGTGCTTGGTACCGACGTAACTTTTCAAAAGGCTGATTAATTTCCCTATCACTTTTACTGGCTCTTGTTACTGACTCAGAAATTGTCTTCTTTTCCATCTTATGTTGCTAAAAATAGGGTGTCAAAGTAAAAAGGGAGGCAGTTGTAAGCCGAATTGGATTAGGTTATGAATAAAGGGCGTTCATACGCCTATTGACTCCTTATCAGGCCGTATTCCAACCTTTGGAGTCTAACATGGATCATGATTCAAGCGCTTTTATTTGACTAGATAAGGTTCATTTACCTTATAAAGCCTGTTTGACTCGGCCTTACAATCTAGATTGCGCCACCAAAGTAAGAGACTGTTCAACCTCTTGCTGAACAACCTATCTTCCAACGGAGCTTGTGCGGAAAGGCTGCACTGCAGGTTAGGTTGTGAGGCTCACAACCTCGTCGTCCACCCCAATATAATGAGCCCGCCAACACTTCTAAACCCCAACCAAAAAGGCTACGGAGCACGCACTGCTCTTTATCTTGATATTAGAAAGATCAGATAGGTGGAACTTTTGAACGACAAATAGCAAACCGTTTGGTAAATATATCGGACAAAGTCTAATTGCTCCAAGGAAGCTAGGTAACTCACCTAACTATAGTAATTAGTAATTTAAAAAGGACAGTGATAATTTCTAAAAGATAGAAATAGGAAAAACGATAAAAACCGATTTCATACGACAACAGTCTATCGTCCGATCTACCCACGAGCCGAGCCTCAATGTCTTACGAAACCTGGAAATTCAAATCACGTGCTCGCTCGCTAAAACCCCTATTTTCATAACTATCTACTCAACCTCCCTGGCCTCGACATACTTAATAAACAAGCCAGTAGGTCTCCTAGGCCTGCTACTTCCATAATCCTCTCCCGCTCGCCGCAATACTATTCACAAACGTCCCAATTCTAGCCACAGCGATCGTAAGATCCTTCACCCGAACATACGCTACCTCCACAACGACAATCTGCCGGATTCCTGGCATAATTCCGGCCGGAATTGAGGATATCCCAGCTCCAAAACCCCTTCTAGTCTGTCCATAGAGCACGTGAGACCAATGTGCTGATGTTTCTGCATGTGGCCAAATTGCGGCAGTTCAGGACCACTAGGACTTCTAAATGCTAGATCTTAGCTCATATTTTCGGGAATAACAAGCTGATTTGGATGCACAGTTTCCAACGGCGCGACCCTTAGGCCAAACACCTTTATAATCCAAGAGGTAATCCGGACTTATTTTGACCAATATATCGGCGCCGAAGCAAACGGCAAAGATGTCGAGTCTCCGTTTATTATATTCCAAAGAGTGCGTAAGGCGCGATCTACGCAATATATATACATTCACCTTCGCTCTCGTCTCACTTAGATAGGAAGAAGTACTGTTTTCTGGGCATAGCCACTTGATTATCTTAAATTTGAAGAAGATAATCAAGCTAGCAGCACTCTTATAGAGGCATAAAACTATCTAATAAAGCAACGGTAAAATCAAACGCTAAACCAACCAAGGCACTAATAGGGGTAAGTGGTGGGTGATGAAAAGAAGTAAATGATGGATGGGAACGACGAGAATGATGAATGCTTAACTACTTGTTGGTATCCCCTTAATGCACTGGAATGGCCTATTTCATGATGAATTCGTTGTTACTAGTAGGCTATAGAATAGAAGAATCGGAAAGATCGCAGTGCTTAAGTAAAGCTGATGACTCATAAAGGCACGTGACTACATGCCCTTTTCCCTATGTTCCAACATCTCTCTTTAAAAAATTATCACTCAGTCAAATTAAAAGCCTTTTGAAAATTTAATTGATAGTAGCTAGCCCTCTTACATCAATTACATCTTCAAGCTCATAAGCTAGTCTTTCAATATAAGGACAATAATCAACTGGACTTACATGATCTTATAACGCCTAAACTACCTCCTATAATTCTAGGCTTTATTAAGCTCTTCTTTCATCTATCTCCAGACCGTTTCAATAGGATTTGTATTAAATGAAGGAGGTTAATTCAACCCCTGAACTCCATGCTCAAGGAGTGGTAGTTTAGCGTTCTTTTGCTCCATCTTCCATGAAAATCTAGCTCTGATATAATATGTTAAAGGAAAGATAACTGATCCTAAATTCTACTCTAAATATGCTTTAAAGCATATACTTTTTTCTCTAGGAGCTTTTCAAAAAAAGTTAAAGGAGGTTCCAATCCCAACCTCAAACCCCGCATATCATTAAAGAGAGTCTCCTACTCCTATAAACCGATTTAATGCAGTCTAAATACCTCTTCTCATCTACCCTTCTTGTAATCCATATCCTGCCGTTCTGCTCAAATGAACACGCATTACCCCATATAACCTTCCACCAGCCCCCTACTCCCTCCGCAGTGGCAGCATAGTCAGATGTACTCCATCTGCAGTGCGAGTAAGCAATTCCAAGCCATTTCTTTACTTGTGCACGTAATATAAATAGTTGAGGACATGCAATATAGCGTCTATGGCTATACTTCCGGAGTATTCGACGTATAGAGTGTGTTAAGGCCAACTATGCCTAGCTGGGCTCGGACTTATGCAAAGATAAGGCGTCTGGTATTGGAGTTGTTGCACGTATGGCGAACAATTTGGCGGATTACGCGTATATAGCAATGAACAATAGGATTACTTGCCTTTATCTTACAGATCAACCTGGCAGTCTTTCTGGTTATGCTTGAAATACTTTTTTGGGATTTCACCTAAGATTTTCCATTGCGTCATATTTGGCGGCATCTTGCACGATTTGGAGTATTCCAATTGTCATGTAGATTATGCGGGGGAAAAGAAGATGGAATGTCATATTCAATTTTTGAAAACCACGTAGAAATCGTTGATGGTTGAATCAATATTAATTTTTAAAATATTGAGGTGGAAATCATGGGGGTTGGGTAATTTCCCTTCTGCAATAACGCCTGTTGCAAGCTGTCTTGTTGTGTATAAATTTCCCAGCGCTAAGCAGACAACATTGGCAGATCATAACTGCCTTGCTGCAAGAGTTTCCGACATTCAGAAACCTGACGTCGAAATTCAGCCTTGTATTGCTAACTCCCCTGCTCTTCACTGTTGGCCCAAATCGTAACAGGGCCATCTCCTCGGTATCTTCTTGCCGCTGCATGAATATCACGACGACCAGCAGCTACAGAAGCTATCCAGCCGCCCCTTGACCAACACCGTCGCTAAGATGAGTTCTGCCTGGTCTTGCCTCAATAATCCCAAAACCTTGAGCATCAAACATCAGTATAAACCATATTCCTAATACAACTTCACACTTGCATGGATCCCACGATGCTTAAGCACACTAGCTATCGTACCCCTACAGCGCTTGCTACAGTCGCGGCGACGTACCGCTGTTGTAGAGTCTTGTATAACACCTTGCCCTAACAGAATCACTGAAAGTTATATTCCCCTTGCTTAGTGCAAATTTGCTAGTAAGAAAACTGTTCCTTGATTTGCATGAATCGTGAAATGCAAAGAGGAAGCCCCAGGCGTTAATGGGCCCCAAGATTTGTAGTGAGGTCTCTTATGCCTTCTCTAATAGCTATACAGATTTATTTATCCGTCTAGTATAATGGAGCAGTTGCATATATAATTAAGTGCGAGTTCTTGCAACAAAGATGTGAACAATTGCTTAGCAAATTGAGGTCATATACTTGAATGAGATGTCGTTGAATTAGTGGCGTTCGATAAATTATGAAGCCGAGTTACTAGTCACGTGGAAGAGGGATCCAAAATTGGACCCCTAAAGGAATCCTTTGAACTTTTTCTAATTTTAGCCAGTGACAGTAGTTGCAGCCGAGGAATCGAAACAGGCCTCCTGGCACACTATTCCAGGCCCAGTTCGCCATTGCTCACCTGCTTCCCACCTTCCCTCACCCTTACTCACCTTAACTCACGCCGATAAAGCAGCTCTACTCACCTTCCCGAACAACAACAAATTTCCTTCAAGTTAAGATTCGGGTTTGATAACCAGATGTTATGCACAAACTCCAGCTGTTACTTCATTCATTGGGATTACTGTTGCGTACCGGTGGAGCACCGATCAACCACCCAACTCCACTTGCTAAACTATTAGCAGCTGCATTCCTCAGCTGATCTCTCTTTCTGATTGTCTCTTGCTGACTTGTGCGATCGACATCAGGTGGTGTTTCAAGCACTGAAGAACTAGTCCGGGAAATGCTCTCATTGCTAGATTCTACAGGCGCAGTATTGTTTGGCTGAGTTGATTTACCTCTAAACATGGAGAGTGCAGAGAAACCACTTTGTGCTCGAGTGATGCTCTCTCTGGAGAGGTCGAATAATGACATGGGGGGTTCCTCCACAGTATGAGAGGTAGCACTGGAAGTGATGCCTTTCTTAGCCGGTGTGGCTGCAAATCCTCCAGGCATTGATTGAGAATCGACTTGAGCATCCCAAGCTTCTTCTTGCTCGGCCTCTTGTTGTGCATGTGATTCGAGCTCTTCTTCACAGCGACGATAGACATTTAGAATCTCTTGCAAAGTAGATCTAGGAGCGAGTCTCAGTGCTTGAGCTAGGCAGTCCATGCGTTGCTCAAGATGTCGAATCTCGAGGTTTCCACTAGCATTTCCGAGATGAGTAGCTTTCACAGTGTGTGCATTCCTTCGGTATTTACCAGCTTGCAGAGCTGCTCGCCAGGACCAGTCATCAAGTGCTTTAGCAGGCAATTCAGCGGTAAGTCCAGACTTGGTACGCACGGGTGCGGGTGCTCGAGCATGAGCTGGACCTCCAATATCCTTGAGACGGGTTACTACAAACGAGTATGCTGTTTCAAAATCATCTTCAGCCAAAGCGGCATCGATACACATGCTAACAACTCGCTTCTCAACAATGGACAGTTGCTCCTCGGCTTGCGTATGGGCACGAAGAGGATTTGTCTCAGGTGTGCGAATTGTCAAGCCTGCCAAGACCATTTCCTTTCCCATCTGGATGAAGTCATTCATCTCAGTGTAGCTCCTAGGGTTCTGATCGAGTATCTTCCCAATTATCGATATCGGATCTCCATGCACTCGTAAGTTGACCGGTAAGAAAGGCTCTCCTTGCTTGAAGACTAACCGGTACTTTCCTACGTCATTTGTGACATTAATTAAGTGTTTCAACTCGTCCGATTTTGAGAAGTCCTTTAGCGTATCGGGGAAAGCATTTAATCTGGGGAGGGAGATTAGCCTGCATCAATGCCACGCATGTGGGAGGAACTAACATGTCATCGCACTTCTTGACACCACCCCGTGTCTTGTTTGCATTAGTCGCGTTGTCATATGCATTCATCGCTGCTGAAACGATAGTACTACTCAGGACTTCTCGTGGCAGAGGTAATTCTTGCCCTGGCAAAGCTTCGTATAGTGAGCTTGCAAGGTTATACCCTATAATGGTAATTAGAAATATTGGTTAATAACTAGTACGAATGATCTTACGAGTATTTGCAAGAAGAGCTTTGAGGATCTCAGTCTCAATAAATTCTTTGGAAAGCTGCCCAAAAACGCCTCGTCCCTTGGCAGCTTTGACACCCCCTTCTAATTCCTCAGCGCCCCAGTTTCGCAGCCATAGCAACTCATTCCGCATCCTGATCCAATACTTATCGTCACTCTTTGGCCCATTACTGACAGCTACCATTAAAATCAGAAAGGCGCTTCTTTGCTCCCGCTCATCTTGAAGTAGAACAAGCTCCCCAGCCTTTCGGATGGTACAATAGTGCCCAGCTCTCGTAAGTAAAAAGGTACTCACAAGTAGGGCATGAAGGAATGTAAGGGTTGTCTCATTTGGACGAGTCAACAAGTTTCCCTCTTCCAGAAGACCATTGCGAAGATGCATGGCAGTCTTTGACCTCAGAAGACCACTCTTTTCGAAACTGGGAATTGGAAGCAGAATGGCTGCTGCAGCTTCTAACGTAGATATCCTATCTAAGTCAAGGAGTGTAATGATTCGAACAAGGATTCGGTAAACCCCTGAGAGAGCCTCCAACGAATCATTTTGTATAAGATATGCAGCCGCAAGAGCTGCTCGAGCATAACGACGCTCCAAATATAGTTGGTCGTCCTCATCTAACCATATGATTCCGTCTTCGTAACCGCCTAAGTCCACATCACCTGGTCCATCCCATTGCTCAATAGCTTCTACGGCAATTTCCCAAGATGTCGATGCCTGCCCCGCCACCCATTTGAATACTTCCTCCCACCCGGCATATTTATGATGAGACACACGGGCTTGATCATGAGTTTGTAATGATTCCGGGTGTAGAGCAGAATCGTTCTGAAGCCTCCTCCGTTTCCATTTGGTATCCCCATGCATCCAAGGTCCAACTAAACCGCGCAAATCTCTTCCAACGGTATTATTAGCGCTAGCCCGGGTAGCCTTCTCTTTCCCAGTTCGTGCGAGTAAATAGTTAACCCCAGCATGATCATCTAAAGCTTCAAAATCACGGATAGTGATATTCTCTGCCGAATTTGGATGGTATTCGTAGCTAAGTCTTAGAAGCGGTAGAACTGTAGAAATCATCCAAGCTCGAAGGTACGTTGAGTGGGACAGAAAAGGTATGAGTAGCCTAGGTAGTAGGGAAATCAAGCCAGTATTTTGGTCAATTCTTAGAGATCGATGTATCAGAAACAGGATCAAAGGATCCGTAGGGGCGTCCTCGGGGGCGTTTGGCCATGCCAGAGGAAGTAAATGTAGCTTCCGGACTCTTTTGTTTGCTTCTTCGTCGCTCAGTCCGTCCAGCGCACTTGAGTTGATTGAAAGCTTTGAATCTTCTGCCAATTCCCCAGACATCAGATCCTGTAAAAAAGGAACGTAATTCGAAGGCTCTAAGCATTCTGGTAGGTGACTGAGGAGTATTCGCAGAATAATGTCAGGACGGAGGGCCTTCCGATTCTGAGATACCAGGGTTCGTAAGGTAAATATGTCGGATTTCGCAGCTGATTGAACAGCTAAAAGCGTGGCTTTGGAGGGATGAAGCTGTAATTTTCCCATCCTATCTGTTGTGTTATATTGTTGAGAAGAGAAGCAAGAAGCCTCACTCAAATAGGTTGACAGCTAACACTTTCCTCGCTAGTAAGGCATACCTGCAGTTTTAGCCGCAACGGCAGAACGGCTCCCTTCCGCTAAATAAATCAACCTCACTTCATCCAAAGATCTACTCGAATCAACCCCAATTCTGCGCCCAACATGGCTTCAGGTTACGGACTCAATGGTGGTATGTTCTGCTGTTACTGACTGTGATCTGCAGCAGCAACTGCCAATTTAAATAGATTTCAATGGCTGACAATTCGATTCCTCAGGCCCATCCCGATGTTTTCCCTTCTGGCAAGAAGTCCTAGCTTGCTACGTCGTAAACACCAGTACCGACGACGATTCCGGCAAGAAGAAGTGTGCCCCAGTGTTAGAGGATTATTATGAGTGTCTGCATCACAAGAAAGAGGTTAGAGTTGTGCGGTGGTTGCGACTCAGGCAGACTAGCTGATAATAACTACAGGCTGCGAGAACACGAGCGATACAAGCTGCGTACCGAAAAGCCGAACAAGCAAACCCTCGAGACGATGCACCGAAGGCAGGACAAATACGAAATCTAGGTTTGCTGGATAAGGAAGAGGATACCAAAGCTGTGTTGGGAATGAAGTGAGCAAGTGCCGGAAACATGCGCTAGGGATGTACAATAGGGTCGAGGGCAACCTGAATGCATGAATAAGGAAAGCATGTTGCACAGACCTTGAAATGATCCGAAATTCGTGAATGCGCGAAGCAGAAGTGTGTTGGCCCAAAAGCCCAGTTGATATCCTTTCCTTTCGGCCCATTTAAGCTCCTATGTGTGAATAACAAAATGGGAGCTCCTTCCTGTTGCTACCATGGCTTTATGAAGTTCATATTGAAGTTAAAGGGCTTTCGCAGGCTCGTCTAGTACTTCTCTCGACAATTCTGTTGAAGACTTTCAGCTTCGATGTATAACAAGTCTAGCTGTTAACAACAAATATAACTAGAAAAATTCTAGTATCGTTATTCAGCTCTATTGTGTAGTCGATGAGAAGGAATGAAGACAAGGAATTACACAACGCTCATTTCTAGCAAACATGTAAGGATTCTCCAACATTAAAGACTGATCAATGTCTTTGACTAGGCAAGTTCTCATACTAAATCTTCAATTCTCGAAAAGGGTTATTTTGACTGATGACAGTTCAAGCCTTCGTTAGAAAATTCTCTGGACATGGGAAGCCCATATTCAGATCTTAGCTGCAGTCGCTTTGCTGAATACCTGTAGTTTGTATATGATTTAAAGAAGTAGAAGGAGTTGCTACCTCAACGACAAGCTAGTTGAAGATTATATCAAGTCGTTCAATGACAGGCTGGAAGATCCCCTACAGCCATGACAGAAGTACATATCCCCTGTAATGAATGTCTAGTGACTACCATTGGGGTAAAGTCGTTCAAAAGACCCCGAAACAAAATGTTGTGGTTTTGTCTTTAGACATGAATTTAATTATTTTTGTCCTGTTCTTCACTTGGATAAGCAATAGCCTTTGAAGACAGCTCTCATATTCTGTAGACCATCATGTTGACAATAAAATGATAGTTTTGTGGTGGGATGCTACTCTGAAGAATGAATCAGAAGAACGTCTCTACATCCACACCCATGTTTGTGATTTGGAGAAGTTCCTCACATTCAAATACTTCCCACCGTTGTCGCTGTAGCTGTCGCCATCGAAGGGGTTGTCGTCGCATTAAGCGAGGCAAAAGTTCCAAAGTTTCGCCATTAAGGCAAGTGCGATCTTTCAATTTTATTAGTTGCAAACTTCATCAACATCTTCTCTACCAAATAACTTCCCACCTTCATCAACAAAATGCCGACCTCAAAAGGAATCCAGGTATCGGTGGTCTCGCAGTGGGGACTAAGAGTTCATCCCGAATTTCCTCACCCAGATAGTTCGCAGTTCACGAACCGAAGTCCAGATGTTCGTCGCAACGATCCATATTATGAATATTCTCCTTCTACAAGATCTATCGACAGCAAGGCAGATAGATTCCTCGGACGACCAGCAGCCTCATCGGTGTATATTCCTTCAGTTGCAGGTAACGAACGCCCGATTGTTGACACCCTCAAAACAGTTTATTGTTGAGAGAAGCGACATGACTAACCGGCTTGCAGGTTCTCGGTTCTTCATCCGATATAATGTTCTCCAAGGCGAGGTTGAACATGCGCAATGGTACTACTTCAAGCTGTATATGAATGGTCGGCACATGATCTCATGGGGTATCAACTCGAACAAGACGCCGCAAGGACGGGCCATGAGAGCACTATTCGTACCGAACAAAACATGGGATTACAAAGATAATGGTACTGTGTATAAGAATAATGGAACGGAGGCGAGGCCGTTTTACTTCAGCCAGGAACTGCGGGAGCGTTCCGCTGCTGTTGATGGAGGTTTGATTGAAGTTCAAGTCTACCGAGCACGAGGCCGAAAAAGAAGAATTCCGAAAGTTGAAGAATTCAGAGGTCAGGAACAATATGGTATCGAGTAAGTGGGAGATCCCCGTTAAAACATAGCGCATGGAATGATTGCACCAATACCCGTCCGACTTTAGCAATACCGAACTAGGGAGGAGGGAGGAAAGAGAATATCTCAACAATGTTGAAAAAATGACCCTCCCAGAGCTTCTACATGGAAGAAGGTGACTTTAAGAAATTAAATCGCTAACGATTTTTAGCATGCCCAGTGGGGGACTCATCAGCAGACCACAAAATGCAAAGTATTACGACTGGATTCTGAGAGACCTCAAAGGCAGTCCTTGGATCACTTTCAAATTCCATTACCGGAGCTGGGAAAGCCTGATTCAATTGCAGCTCATACCACCTAACCATCCACGAGAGCTTCTTGATTGCGATCTTGATCTTGACGAAATGAACGCTGACTTGAAGCTATTTCAAGAACTATTGAACCAAGAAGATGAAAATGAACAGGAAATGGATGGCGTTGCGGGTCCTGATCCTTGGATGACCAACATATTCGATGATAGCGAAGAAGAATCTGCTGATGAAGAGGATTCAAGTGAAGGATCCGTGGCAGGAAAGGACGAGGGATCTGCCTTCATTATCACCAATAATAAATTGGAGTCTATTTACTCTACTCGGGAGTCACCGCTAGGATCCACAGAATCTTTGCCTGATCAATCAACACCGCCCCGTTCCTATTTAGCCAAAAGCTTTGAGCGGCAATTGCCATCAATTCCACCGCGTGATGCTTCTCTTGGAGGTCCTACACCTTACAGCAGCCGCCAACCTCTCTTCACTCAGCACTCTCGCACCTCCTCCGCTGCATCTCATGCTCCTTCCATCACACCTTCACTCAGATCGTATTTCGAACGTGATTCTGTCTCTCCCGAGCCGGAAACTGGAGTTGCATCAATTGTTCCTGCTCCTCTCTTAAATTCAGCGGGCATGACTTCGTTCTTCGCTAGCAAAACTCCTCGACCAAGCCTCAAGTCAGACAAGTCAGAGTCGGAGCCAGAGTCAGAGTCAGAACCAGAACTGACTAGCGATTCTCTCGATCTATCACCTCTCACAAAATCGAAGAGACAAGGAATGACTTCATCCCCACTTCTAGGAATGTTTTTATCTCCTAATATCACCCTTCGCAGACATCGTAAAACCTCTCTCGCTTCTCCAAGTCTCAAATCAGCGTTCAATTCCCAAAATCCCACCCCCAAAGAAGAAAACACCCCCTTGGAAGATAGAACCCAAACTCTTTCTCTCACCGAATCAGAATGGATGTGTCGTACCCCGTCACCAATTAGAAACCAAATCGGTCGCGCAGAGGGAATTTGGACCCTGTCACCATTGAAACCGAGGAGCAAGGCGAAAGAGGGAAGTGTTGAGAAGAAAAAGAAGATTGCGGAATGGTTAGCTGAGAGTCCGACTTCGGTTTATGAGGCAAATTGGATTTGAGGGAGGGGATTGACATTGTTGCACTAATAGGTAAGTTTGCATAGAACTTGAACTTGAACTGCTATGGGATTATAGCATTATGCGCCATAGAGAGTTATGAAGTATAAAATGGATTGATGGAAGATATTACTTTTTTGATGATCAGGAAACAAAAGTGGAATTGGAATTGCATGGTGTTGTTTGCTTGTTTGCATGGGTTGCTTACTAGCTGGGGTACATACAAAAGACTATCAAATTCGGTAGCGCACCTTCTTTATTGCTAGATCTTCTGTAGAATAGATAAGGAATAAAAAGGTAATTATGCCATAAATGCTTCCTTTCCTCTTTATCCTTATTATTTCCGTTACGCCTGTCACTCCCTTCAAGCTGAAGTTTTTCTTTGAGAAAAATCCTGAATTAAAGAATGTTTTAAGGTGAGTGCTGTATTTATTATTATTATCATTCCTTTTTACGTCAAAGACTATGATAGGACGGCTAGGGGCCTTAGGCCCTAGTATTTAGCCAAAAGCGGCTGTTCTAAAGGTTTAACTACTTCTATAGTTATATTCCTATAGTGTAAAAGTAAGGCTCCTAGACAGGCAAGGCCCCAGGCCTTCCTACTCCTGCATAAACTGGAGATTAAATCTCTGGCAGGCTTTTCTTTCTGCTATATAACCAAGGTATTGTTTTTATTTCCTAAAAAATCCTCCTTATCTCCCTCTGCTTCTTATCTCTATATACCCTAAATCTTTAAAAGCCCTTAATATAAATAGCTTTCCTCTACTTTTACTTAGCCTTTCTACTAGTCCGACTTTCCTCTACTCCTAATCTTTATCTATATATTTGCCAGGGATATATTATATTAGGATAAGTATATAGTAATTATATATTCCGAAACTGGTATTAATAAAGAGGGTATTATATTTCTATTTATTTTAAAGACTTATATATTTTCTTTTATTTATTATATTCCTTTATAATATGCCTGCCTCTATAATAAGGTTCCTTTAACTAGTGCTGCTATTTATATAGCGTGTATTATCCCCTAGAATTCCTTCCATAGATAGAGTATCTTATGAAAAAGATTATATATATAGAGCTTATAAATTAAAGTTAATTAGAAGGATATTTGTTAAAAACTCTGCACTGCTACCCTAGAGGGCTCTTCGTTCGATCGTATCGTACTGGGGGTTCTGCTAAACGCCCTCGTTCGTGGTCCTGCTTCCTAGATAGATAGATGAGCCGATATCTTGAATTGATTTTGTGCTTTGTCGTAGTGGTTGCCTCTATTCTGTGGCCTTGGCTATAGCTCCAACCGATTTGACTTAATCTTAGCTCTATAGATACCCAAAAGGGTACTACAGGTTCGTAGGATGCACCGCGTATAGGTGTTGAGTTGTCGCATCCTAGTGCTGTATTTATTGTAATTCTTCTTAAACGATAAGAAGGTAGGTAAACCTCTTTATTATTTTGCAGTTGCACTAATACACATATTGGTTGGTCGTTTGGCTGTTGGAAGGTAACTCTGACACAACTATCCATTCGATTTAAGTAGGTTATTCAATCGTTTAGGATTTTCTTTTCTGGAGGGGACGATGTAGCTTAAGGGTTCTTTCCAACCCCAATGCACAACCGAAGTTCTTGGGGTTGGTACTTCGTAAATAGGCTAGACAAAAGAGGGAAGGGCCCCACCCCGCAAATGCTACTTTCAGCTGCTGTGTGTGCATAAGTTTGCCCGTTGCATTGCGATTTGCAACACTTTTTCGGAAAAAGTGAAAAGAGGGGTTTCTATTGGTTTGGAGATAAGGGAGGGGGTGTCATGAGGTCCAGTAGGGTCAAATGTGAGTTGTTTGTTGTGGGTCCCATTTTGGGGAAGGGGAGGATTTGGGGTTTTGGGGGAAAGAATATGTTTTGACATGTCAAACATCAGCATACCATTGTTACTTAGCAATGTACACACATGTACGCTAGAATATATGCTTAGGTCTGAAGAAGGACAAGAATCAATATAGCAAAACAGAATATAATACTCTGTTTGGTGCTTATCCTAGCGGATATCCGACTAGAACTATACCGGTGAAACTAACAGGGTTTCCCGTTGGCTAGGTATGCGTCTTACTAAAGAAGAGGCTGTGATACGTTGCTTAACTTAGCTTGAAATAGAAAGCTGTGAAACGTGAGGTCGAGTATGTTTTCGCAGATATGCAACAGAATAAGAAAGGGAAAAGTCTCATTGGTTGAGGGGAGGGACGAACGGGTAATACATGTGAAGATGTTGTGATATGTTGCTCAGCGTTTAAACTTGTAACTAAAATCTGCTGCAGCTTTTCCGTTAATATGCAACAGACGAGTGGTGGAACGTTGTGTAGGAGTGTTTAAGGGGGTAAGGAGGCTTTTTTTGCAACAGCTCCTTCTTGCAAATTGCTTTCTTAGATATTATCACGAGAATCTAAAGCTAAGGAGAGAAGAGAAGAAAAGGAGATGACGGGCTTGATAGAACTAACGTCCGTAAACAAGGTCTAGTATTAAACTATATAAAAGGTTTGAATAAAGATCAAGAATAAAGATAGGGGCAGACGGCCACCTATATCTACACTATGCCAATATAGATCTGCAGATTATCCTGGTAAGATATGGCTCGTCCGCAAGTCACTTAAGATGACGAATTGCTCAGGCCACGCCTGAGACTCAGCAAGGATTCAACCCTTTACACCAAATCCAATTTACATGATGGTAGGTCACCTGACCCTACTAGCGGAACGCTGTCACGATTGGGAGCGCCTTATTGATTACGTTCAATAAGGGCAAAAGATCATGTTCACACGGAGGTCTGCGATATGCAACAAAACTTTTGGAAAAGAAATTTATTGGTCAAGAGAATTTGTGGCGTGATAGCTATTCGGAAACATGTAGGGCCTTATTCATGGCAGTGTTGCGATATGCAACAAAACTTTCAGAAATACGTATTCAATTGGCTCGGAGAATTTGCGACATGTGATTTCGTACCAGAGCGTGGTTTTTGAGCTCCCATTTGAATTTATGAGATGTGCAACAAAATTCTAAGAGAAATGAATTTATTGGCTTCGAGATCCACGTGATGTTGCTCTAATTTCAGCGCAGTACAGTCAATTCAGAATCGATTTGCAATCTATTCGGTCTTGATTGGCTTAGAGAAGCTGGAGCATGTGATATTATGTTACAATCACTCGGAATTAGTGTTTCGCAAGTTTGAGTTCGCCTCGATCTCGATCTAGTCGGACTTTCAAGTCCAGCTTTAATCCAATTTAATGTAATAATAATCATGTGATCTGCCCCCATTTTTCTAGGGTTTTTTTTTAATGATTTGAGTCCCACTCGAACGCTCGAGTTGAGTTAAGCCTCCCTTATTAAGTAAAGCTTCTAGTCGAATCCAAATACAGCTAATATATCCTCGAATCTGGACTCGACTCGGGCTCGCGAAACACTCCTTAGAATAGTAGAAAGCTAGAGACGACAACTGGGAAGTAGCTATTCGTTCGCTATTCGTGTTTAAAAATCATTAAGGAGAACCTTTTAAACCCCTCTAAATAAGATACGCAACAAAGTCTGGATAACTGAAAGCGATTAGCTAAAAGAGATTAAGGTAGGTGATATTAAGATTTCTAGATTAATCACCCCTTGGTGGATGTGTTTTAGGAGTGGGCCTATTCGGAGGCTATTCCTGCCCTGTTAGGCCCCTGTTCATCCGAACTGCGATGTGCAACGAAACTAAAGGATGATAAAAAGTGATTGGAAGAGAGAGATTGAGGCAGGCTATGTGACGAATGGCCTTCTCATTCATTCTTAGAATCTAAAGCTAAGGAGGAAAGAGAAGAAAGGAGAGAAAAGGGGGTGTAATTTTAAGCGGGATCTCGGTTACGTGATCCTGAGAAATCTCAATTCACGTTGTTGCTATGAAGCCGCTAGAGGATGGTTTTTCTACTAGATATTGGTATGCTGCTTTCGATCGAAGCTGCAAGTGAACCTTGTCATTTTATAATTAAATTAAGTAAGGTTAATCATTGATCAATTTTGGTATCACCTTAGTGCACTGATTGAGCCTATCAACTGATGGATTATTTCATTTGTCTAATAGGTTAAAGAAAGGAAGAATATTGTCAGGCTCGCAGTCAAACTGATGACTCATCACATTTGCTTAGTCATCGCCTTGTTGCCTATTTAATCTGAGGCTCTGTGGACAATGACGACAACTTCTCGCTGCTTTACAGAAAAGGACCTGACTCAAAGTCAAAGAAACAAAGCGGCATACAATGTCCACAGTCTATAAAAACTTCTGAAATCTACAATACTAACATCAAGAAGCTACAACGAAAACGTCCAAAATCTGCACTCATGGCGCATCCAAACATAGCTTCTCTGGGTGAAGGTGACTGCGATCCCCTATCCAATCGCTTTTACTATGCTGGAATAAACTACTACTGGAGCTTGGTCGCAACCACCGCACGCAACCCCCGACTTGTTAATCGATATGATCCCATGGAGTCATATTCTCGTAAGCGCATATCCTGTGTCAGTGCCCATGCAATCGTCGACATCCGGGATACCCTTGCGCGCACCATTGCGCCTCTCAATACGGCGAATGCATGGCTCCTGTTAAGCTGCTACCGAATTGGACATACCTCTAATGATGACGCTCCAAATCCCGTTGTTGTGCTCCTCCATGTCAGGCCCGGCATGCTTAGTCCGACTGATGGGGAGGCTCTTGCGGCGCGGATTCTGCTCGAGTATCAAAACCTATAAGTTATCCTATTGCCATTTCGATAGGTCATACCGCTCACACAATCCAGTCTGCGCCTATCAATCTCCGACTCCGACTCCGTCTCCACAGTTCCTACCGAACTCACTGTTGAAATTGCTGAGATTCTGCCTTGCAGCGACAGTGGCGACAAGGGCATCCCGTTCGACGGCCCTCCATATACTCAGAATGCTCACCCTGGCAGCTCGATTGGATATCGTGGCTCTAAATCATCTGGCTCAATTGCTGCATTCTTTGAAGCTACACTAAATGGCGGTGAAGCAATATAAAGGTTCTATGAACAAACCATCATGTGGCAGCCCCAGATGCAAACCAGTGCTTTCCACCTCGGTGGGATTCAAAAGATACACATTGTCCTCCCCTCAGGACATTAAAGCAACTCATAAAAATTGTGTGGATATAGTCGAATACTTAGAAATATGGAGAAGAGATGAAATGCAAGCACGCAACACAGTACAGCTCACTCTTGAAGCGCAGCAAGAGCTTTACTGCAAAATCGTAGATCTTCAGCTCACAAGAAATATTCATGAAAGCCTATTACCAGATCTTCTCCAAGAAAATCCGATGTGGGCTATAGCAAGCCTTGCTGAAACATCAGGATGGCGTTCAGATCGGGAGATAGATTGGGGAGTTGCGACTCTTATGAAGAATATTCCTTTTTCGAATAGAGTAAGTTTTTAAAATATGGCTTAGGCAAGTACAGATACTAATATTTAATAATAGATTCCAGACCGGGAATTCAAAATGAGAGAAGCATGGCTGGAAGTTTTTGCACAAAATGTCCCCTTCCCTTTCCCTACAGCCATTACAGACATAAGCCATGTCTCTCTACAAGCTAACAATATGGTCACTAAATATGGCCGCTCAACAGGCTGGACCCTTGGGGTTGTGAATGGATGCGAAACATATCACTTTAACTGGCAATCTGAAGGAGAATTGTCAAAATCTATCTCTATTGTCGGCTCTTTTAATACTCCATTCTACGACAGAGATGATTCTGGCTCTATGATTTTAAATGCAAATGGAGAGGCAGCAGCACTATTAATTACGGCTGGTGGCCTTACAAAAGAATCGATTAATGGTCTCACGTTTGCTGCGGATATTCGGGCAACGATAGCAGATATTGAACGTCAGACACCGCTGAAGAATATGAAGCTGCTTAGTTAGGCATTTTTCATATTAAAGTCTAGTTTATACATAGCTAGCTAATCAAAAGTTATCTAATTTTAAACTTTAATTTTCTTTGATATGGCTTAAATGAGAGGAAGATATCACTTGATTGAATAAGTCATAGTTATGATCACGGTCAACATGAAATTACTAAAAAAGAGTAAGGAAACACATCAGGCAATCAGTTTGTATAGCAAAGGTGCCTCCCCCCAAAAGCCTACAGTATTAACCCTCATTCGGCTCTACATTTAAGAGTCTAATACCTATTTCATTCCATTCGGTGGCGTTAAGCCACAATAATTGCCTCCCTTGCCTTACCATGGAACATTGATTACGGATCTAGGATGATTTGATTGTTTGGATTGTTGGCATTCCAAGGGGGTGCAAGGGCGAGATCAAAACTTTACCTGCATACCTCACTATCAGCCACCATATTGCTCAAATGGGGAATTACCTTTTGTTGATCAAACATGGGATCCAGGAGGTTTCATGGCATCGGGCATGGAGAATTTGATTTGCATTTTTGTAGTCTGGCGGATTATTGAGAGCGGAATGTTTGATGGGGTGCAAGGTGAATTTTTACGATTAGTTGCCTAAAATTATTGGATGGTTTGGATTGATTACGACATGTTGATATTTTTTTCTGTGAATGGGCGAGGCACTGGCAATTATCAAGATATGATCGAATATTCGTATCAACGAGCGAGCACGTTGGGACTTGACATGCTGTCAATGTTTTTTTTTTCTTTTTCGCAATGCGATTGCTGGTTAGGAGATAGATGTGAGACTGAGTTGCTTCGATTGTTTGCTTATGGCGACTAAGACGACGAAGTCGAGAGCTTCGAAGGCGTGAATGGCCGTAACAAGGTGGGAAGAAGCTTAGCCAAGTTGAATACTGGTACAAGGGGACATGAAGTGCTGATGATCGAAAAAAAACCAGTGATCTGTTCCAGGGAAGAAAACAACACCCAAATTTAATGGGTTGCCTTCTCGCTGTAAACCCGCCTGACCGAATGTCGTTCCGAATAGACCTGACGAGAAAGCAGAAAAAGAAATCCTAGCATCCGTCTGTAATTGAAGTAGTCAAATGAACTGAACTGTGACTTCGCAAATATCCGGCAAAATCGAGACCCGCTTTTGCATGTTCCGCCGCTCGAAGCTCTGGATCATGAGAATACAAATGAGAAAGAATAGCACAAGTGGAAGTGCACCCGCATCACAGAAAGCCGCAGATCCAAAGCTTTGCCGCTTGTCGAGATCGTGCGAATTTAACGAGCAGGGCGCTCACCACCTATGTCGGTTAGCAATCAATAACGACGGTAAGGACCTTTTTCTTCGTAGCCTCTACCTCCGTATGATTCACGAGCTTCCGCTGGAGGAGCTGGATCACCATAGGCAGTCCCGCCACGAGGAGCCTCACGAGGTCTCTCACGATCTCCACCTCTGTCGTAGCGATCGTTGTAACCTCCACCACCGCCACGTCGGTCATCGCGCCCACCATATCGGTCTTCACGTTCATCTCGACCACCTGCATATCGGTCAACACGGGGTGGGTATGGATCACGACGTCCGCCACCATAGCCTCGATCATGGTAATCATCTCGTCGGCCATAGTCACGTCCACCGTATCCTCCTCCTCCTCCGCGTCTTCGATCATCATAACGGTCATAGCGACCTCCACGTGGGGGACCATCATCTTCTGGTGTCTTAGTTAATTGTGTAAGACAAGGGGATCAGGAATTACTTGCCTCGCTTTGGCGGACCAAAGTATTTGCCGGGGGTTGGTGTACGGGGTCGGGAACGACGGGCCTTCTCAATGCTCAAAGTCCGGCCTTCAATAACCTCGCCTTGAAGACCTTCCTTTGCAGCATCAGCTTGCTCAGCAGTGACCATCTTGACGAAACCAAAGCCACGAGACTCCTTAGTGTGAGGATCAAGCATGATCTGGCACTTCTCGACATCACCATATTTTTCGAAGAGGCGGGTAACTTCCTGCTCGGAGAGACGAGGATGGATACCAGTAACGAAGAGGTTAGATCCGGGGTTTATAGCACCATCATCTTGGGGGCCTCCACGGTTGTCCTTGGGAGGGCCACTGCGAACCATTTAGTTTGGTTTCCCTTTTATCGCAAGTGAGATTGCATTGTACTAACCGAGATTCGGCATCGCCGTTTCTGCCGTTGGCAGGAGAAGCAGATCGGCGGTCGCGATCACGACGAGGAGAAGGCTCACGACGGATTGGGCGAGGAGATGCACTACGATCACGTTCATAACGAGGAGCTTCGTCTACGCGTTGAAAGACAAGTTAGCATTACAGGTCTCGTAGACAAAGATGGAGCAAGCTTGGTATAGGAAAGTATTAGCGTATGAAGCATACCTTCGTAGCGAGTTCCGTTCTCGTTTTCGTAATCCATAGATGCCATGTTGCCAGGTGCTTTTTATTTTGTTGGGACGCGAACGGCGAAATGTGTCAGGAAAGAGAGATGATCTCAGATCTGTCGCAAACAATACGCGAGAGCAAACAGTCTCAAGTATTGCAGAACAAGATAGGGTATCAAGAAGAGGTTGGGGGATGAAATAACAAAAGATGGGGATATCTTGTGTTGGAAGAGTGGTCGAGTTAGATGGAAGTTTTGACAGGATTTGAATGAAAGAGGAAGAGGAAATCTTAGAAATCGTTAGCGGCAGGCGCGAAATCACGCTAAACTGTTTTTGGTTAGACGAATTCTTAGGAAGGCATTGCTTTTTTTGGCCTTAGAGAAGAGGGGGGCTGTGAGTCACTATTTATAGACATTGTAAGCAACATCAAGAATGGGTTTCTATTCTATCCTTCACACAATAGAGTCATGATCTACAATTCTCCATCCCCCATCCCACCTGTAACATCTACCGATTCATCCTTAGCATTCAAAAAATCCAACGCCGCAACCGCCTTTCCATCACATGCTCTCTCCAAAGCTAAGAAAGCAAAATGACCTCCAACAACAGGTCGAGCTTTGAAATAAATTCCAGGGAATCCGCCCGTCCCTTCCGTATCATACAAATCTGTTATTGGAGAATCTAGGGCAATTATTAGCGGAGCAAGCACGTAGTGGAAATGGTGCATACCAGTCGTGGTCTCGTTAATCCATAAGGCGATTGATTGGACAATCTCTTCCCTCACTTTCTTGCTCGCAACAGCAACGGCAAAGAATTCCCAATCACTTTTAGTGTAAAGATGACGACTATCCAAAGGCAATCCATACTTTTGTCGCACCACATCATACCAATCACTTTGGATTTTATAGATTTTCGAGTCGACGAATCCGGACTTGGACGTGGTTGGTGCAAATTCATTGAGTGGCTTTTGTCCCAACCCGGCGATCTGCTTTGGCAAGCTTGATGAGATATGGAAACAGAGCAATGAATCCGCATAAAGATTGTAGAGCGTAGTCCATGATCCATACCAAGTGTAGGCCAATTTGGCGTGAGTTCCGTCTCTCGAGAAAGCGAACTCGTCTTGCCATCTCTGGATGTAGTTCTCGGAAACGTCGCGATAATACTCTGCATCTTTAGTTTCCCCAACGAGCTCAGAAATTTCACTCATGGCTCGTAATCCAATGATGCCCTTCAATGCAAGATTTGTTTGATTTGCCAGCCAGCCTGCGAAATCATCTGTTGACAACTGATTGCTCGGAATGAGCGTTTCGCGAACCAAATAACCAGTCCATTGTTTCCAAAGTTTGTAGGAAGCTTTTGCCCATTTCTGGGCTTGTTTCTCACCCTTCGCGTTGGCAGAACCGCCAAAATTGTCATCCATACCATGTGCATCAATGTAGAGAGGGAATGCACTAGTCGCAGACTCGCTGAATATTGGTGCTCCATCGTCGGACCAGATGCTTGCAGGTTGGGTATCATATTTGAGGGAGTTGATGAGGGCAAGACCCATAATAAGCATGTTACCACACTCCTCCTATAATACAACGTCAGTACGGAAGTTGGCAACTTGGAGAAGTATCATACCACTGGCATATACTCATCTCTACCATCAGGATGTCCAGTAGCATTGGGGAATGAACTTCCAATGTCATGCATAGAATAGTCGTTTCTAATTATGTCAGTAAAAGAGCATAATAAAGGATTGGCAGATGGACTTACGGATATTGCCCACTAAGCTGATGCTCAAGCAATGGCTCCAGAACATATGCCAACCATCTTGGGTTAGTATATAAGAAGAATGGGAAAGCAGGGAAGATGACATCTACAGTATTCATGTTACCATCCGAGGAGATCTCCTTGAAAAATATAATAGGATCCTCAGGTGTACCAGAGAAGCTACAAGCTCCCATGACTTGACGTGCACTAACAGCCACAATATCCTTATAGTCTTCAGATCCAGATTCCAGAGAATCAGTTGCAAGTTGATCTGAATAATTGCTTGCAAGCTTATGAGCTGCATTGTAATCATGGTAATGGAATTCGAGTAATTCGTCTGCAGTCAAGTAATATGACTGCCAAAGGGGACGCATTAGAGTCATGCCTCGTGCGGAAGCAAACTGGATGACAGGATCTTGTATGTGTCCAACTGTGAAGAGTGCACTATCGTAGGATTTCCCAGCGGAGGTACCATTCAACTTGAAGGATTTAGAGAAAGCAAAGACTGGCTCCTCATCCATGATCCCTCTGAATTTCTCATCGACGGTATTCTGAAGCGTTCCAGTTCTCGAGAATCTCTGGCGGAGAATTGCAGAAGTACCAGCTTCGTGATGAACATCTGCTGGTCCCGTAAAATGTAATGTACCCCATTCTGCGCGGTCGTCGTGTTCCGTCAATAGCTGTTCGACAGCTCTTCTGACTTTCCACGCTTTGAGAGGCTTGTCAGATCTCTTTCCGGAAGGTGAGTTTTGGCTGAAAGACCATTCAATGGCATTGCCCCTGTCTCCGCTGACCCATAATCCATTGATATCTATGTATACATCGATGTCAAAATCTCCACTTACGTGTACGGTGAGGTATGATGCGGGAATGGATTGGCGAAATGTCGAGGTGGGGGTAATTGGGGAGAGGAAGGATAAGACGACCTCGAGAGGTTCATCGTAGACTTTGGGAGAAGGTATGTGATAGGTAAGGTTCGTAGTGGAGGCATCGAAAGTAGCTCCTAAATAAATGGGTTCGGAGACGTTGAAGCTACATCGATTAGTACAAGTCCCTCCATCTGCTAGAATCCAGATCCTTACTTCTCTCCATGCCTCGGCAGGGAATCCTGCGGTCTGCCTAGCAGCGGGAATACTGTATCGGATCTAGGCACAGCAGCAAGAACGGAGAATCCAATCTGCAGAGCAATTAGCAGTCTTCCATTGATTGCCGGCAGAACAAAGAGCCTACCTCCTGTCCAGTCCAAAAGATGGGCCAATGGTTCCAAGGTGCATCTCTGGCGCTTCCCAACCAAGCACTCAAATATGGGTTACGCACGAAAAGAGGCAGAACAGGCGGGGTTAATGTCGATGCCGTAACACCAGCTGCAGCAGCAACAAGGAAATTCGCCCAGCGCATAATGAAGATGATGTACCACCAGGTACTAAGGAAAGGGTATAAAGCTTTTGAATTGATTTTGGAGTAGAAAAGGATAGGAATTGAAGATATAAAAAACCAATGCTTCATATAAGACAGAGGATTCAATGCAAGGCGTGTTGCCAAAAATTGAAGGATTTATTAAGTTGAAAGGAGTCGAAGTGGACATCATGAAGTCCTCAGTCCTCACTCGGGAAAGCAGGGCAGGGCAGGTCATCAGACGTTAGTGGGCTGTGAAACGTGGGGAAGTGGATGCAAGTTATACCGATTTTGTATAAGTTTTATGCAGGTCTATGCACGAATTAACAACATTGATCCTCATGCCAAGTTCTTATGGAGAGGAATTCATTTATTGGCAGAATTCATTCATTGATGGCTTTAACTAAGTCTTCTTTTCATATTCAAGTCTCCAAAAACTTACCTTAACTTCACCTCCACCCCCAGAACTTTCTTCGCGGGGTCCTCTCTATTTCTTGACCATTAGGTCAGCTAGGTATAGAGATCATCTACAAATTGCTTTAGTTTAGGAACTCCCATGAAAGATATCTTGCTATAATAAGAGTGTGCCTTACAACTAGTGTAACGAAAGCATTTGAGATTCTCATCGGTAATGCTTTCTAGTTTTATAGCTAGACAGTAATCGCAGGTAGTTGGTAGTTGATTCTCAAGGCAATGGGAATATATCAAAGCTTCTTTTTTAAGAAACACTAAGAAGAAGTAGCAGAAGAGAATGATGGAAAAAAAGAAAAAAAAGTTCGATCCGTCGAAAAGAGCAAAAACTGCTCGGGTCTCTTTTGAATCCTTTGCAAACGTTAGATAGAATAGCGCCATCCAATATTAAACAATGGATATACTCCATCAGGTATTTTCTCTTTCAAATAGATCGCTCTATCGGCATTAGGTATTCTTGAGATTTTCATTGGATTTGGCTCTGGAAGGCATCTTTTTGTCTTCCGGATTGCGTTTGATTTTCGACGAGGTAATCCTCCTCTTGTTTTGTAGAAGTGGAAAGGGAAAGTGTCTGTAAGGAAGGGACGGGCGGAGAGGATGGGGCAAGCATAATGAACCGGGTGTGGAGGGAGTTCGGATGGCGTAGTCGAAGGCAGAAAAGAAAAGAAGCGAAGAAAACTTGAAGATGATAATTAAAGTTAAGAAGGGTGCTATGGGGAATGGTAAAGCAGTTAGGTGTTTTACCTTTTAAAACCAGGTGAGATGAAAGAGCTATGAGAGTTGGGAAAATTTACGCATAGCCCATGCCAAGCACCAGTCAGACCTCTCTAGACCGGCGCTTCTGGCAGTTCCAATCTTATGAATGCCTCCTTGTTAAATGCAATGAATTCCACTCCTGCTTGATATAACCATCCCTGAGTGATCTTACTACATCAACTGCTGAAGTTTATATCATTAAAACTATCTTACATTCTCCATCCTTACTTTCCTTTCTCTCACTGTATGGCTTTTCTTTTATCCATCCTTCTTTATGTCTATGGCTTTTCCTTAAATTTAGTCTGGATTTTGAGATATGAGAAGACTCAGTGATGGGAGAGGTAAAAGTTAAATTAAGATGAGCTAGGATAGGAAGATAGCAAGAGTTACTTCATTCATTGTAATTGGTTGCTGTTTATTTGAAGCTCTTATTCATCATGAATAAGAAAGAGTATAGTATAAATTTCACAATTCATCAATTAAAAGCCTATCACAACTTAGCTTCAGTTTACTTTCTTTTCATAATTACTTGATCCCAAAAAAGAATATTATTAAAATTACTTTTTCCAAACCCGTCTACTTTGAAGGGATTTTCATAAGTCCTAAATATAATTCTAGAATTTTCGCTACTTTCCCCCTTTATATCTTCCCTACCTCTCCCTGTTTCACCCTCTACGCGTTACCCTTATGCCTTCTTGCACCTGCCCCGTGTCTAGTACTGCGTTTATCTTGGGTTTTTTCTCATGGCTATATTTAATAGGAGAATATAGTGGATATAAATGTAATAACGCTTTAAATAAACAGGCGGACATAGCAAGAGTAGGCGGGTTGGGTAATATTAAAAAACAAAACAATTAGGCAGATCTGGTAAAAAACCGTTCATGATCATTTCATTTCAAGGAAATAATACTGTATATTGAATAGAAACGAAATTTAATAACTATTCTAAGGAAAAAAAAGCTTTCCAAATTTTAATTAAATAATCTAAACAGGATAAGTTAAAGGAAATTTCAATCTTGCTCTAAATTAAACGGATAATACTTTGCTTTAATGCTAATACACTTTCTTGCTATTGCAAGAAAAAGACAGTATAACGTAAAAAATTTCCATCTATCACTCCCTCTCTCTCAAAGATCAAAACCAACTCCTCACCCACCACACCCTACAGCTTCATTTTCTTCCCCCTCCCCGCACCCACTGCTCCCGCCGACGCAGGAGGTCCTCCCCTCTTCCTCTTTCTCTTCCCTCTCCCATCACCCACTCCCGAAGATATGACTTCTCCATCTTTTTCTCCTGGATTCGTACTGGGATCACTTAAGCTTGGTGAGCCTTCACTTCTAGAACTATACAGTTCAGTATTACTAAGTTCAGTACTCAATAACTTAGCCTCTCTGCTATCTTTACTAGGTAAGACCACACTGCGGAATCCCGTTCTTTTAGGGGAGGCGGGGGTTGGTGTGAGTGGTTCTGATGGCTCGACGTTTAAGCCTTCCTCGATATATTCTTCGTCACCTTTTCTGGTAGCGTCTTGTTCTGCAGCAGCCGCAGCAGCGAGGTTTTTAGCTCGTGTAGCTTTAGCGCGAGCGGCTGTGCGCGCATTACGACGGACTGTGAATTGGGGTCGGGTTTCGTTTAGCACTTTTTTTTTTTTTTTGGATTAGCCTTTTTTCTTCCTAGTCTTGTCTAGGGGAAGGAACAAACATACTTCTATCATGAGCGCGCTTAAGAAGAAGAATCTCATCCTTGGTAGCACCACTCTCCTTACGACAATCCTCCAAATCCCTCTGCAATAGCTCGATCTGCTTAGCTTGCAATTCTCCGTTCTCAACCATCTGATCCACTAAACCATCGCGGTCCTCTGAATATGCTTTAAACAGTTCTCTCTGCGCCGTTAACTCACTTATCTCTTTCGTTAAATCTTCAATTCGTTTCTGGATCGCTGCATCCACATTCCCTATTCCACTCTTGATCAGTTCACTGTTCTTTTCCTTGATATCTTGGATTTGCTTCAACGCGTCGTCGCGTTCTCTCCTCAAGGTCTTGATTTGGTTCTCTAGACGTGCGACTTGCTTAGTGGTTGCGCTGTGGCTACTGTCTAATTGGGCGATTAAATCTTTGATTTTATACTCTAATTTGATGTTTTTGCGGATCTCCTCGTCGTATGAATCAGTGATGAGTTCAACTTCAGCACGGTGATCTTCCTCATCAGTTTTCGCTGCAGGTTTATCTATCATTTTCTGGAGAATCTCCAATCTATCGGTTGCTTTAGTGAGCTTCTCGTCCGATTCGATTTGGTCTTCTTTGGTTTTTGCGAGCTCGACCTGCAGTGCATTGGCATTCAGTTCCGATGTGTCAAGCATGGCTCTCATGACTGCCAAGCTGCCGCCCCCTCCCCCTGCTGCTCCATCCTTTCCTCCTTTCTCGAGATCCTCGATCTTCTTCTCATCTTTCTCTTTCTGCACTTTTGCTTTCTCAAGCTCCCTTTGTGCTATCTTGAGATCATTTTTTAGTTTGGCAAGCGCGCTATCGGAAGCTTCTTGAAGCTTCTTGATCCTCTCATTCTTCACTTGGATCTCGGTTACTGAATTATTGATTAGTTGACCGCTAACATCCTGGGCGCTCTTAAGATCATTTTGTGCATTATCAACTTTATCTACAAGATCAACAATCTCTGCATTGCTATTGCCCAATTGCTCTTCTACCCTGTTGACTATTCCACGAAGAGAGTCGTTATCCGCCTCCAGTATCTTGTTTTCTTTTATCAGGCCTTTGATTTTCTTGTTCCGTGTCGCTAAAAGTGTCGACATACTCTTATGTTTGGACTCATGGGCTTCTTGATTGTTCCACATCTCCAGGTATAGAGCCACGAATTTGTCAACCAAGTCAGCCAAATCGCTATTGTCATATTCGTCTAGTAGCTCGTGTAATTTCTTTATAAGTTTAGATCTTTCCGCATTAGTTATGGACCCAGCTGCCTTAATTTCGAGATCTACGATCTTGTCTTCATCAGCGTTCCGAATTTTTGCTAGCAAATTGTCCGCGTCAGTATTGTCTTGTTCATCACCACTGAGATACTCTCGTAGTGAAGTGAGCATTCCGTAATAGCGTTCGGAATCATCGCCAAGCTCTACAAGTCTCTGGTGAACCTGGTCGAGTAGGGCATTCAAATCATCGATATCTTGCACATCGTCGTCATCAGAAAACATAGTTTTAATTCGTGCTATGATTGCGGTTATTTTGAGTGTGGAGGCGTCCGAGTCAGGCTTCACTGGTGACATCTGCTTGGCGGTAGTCGAAGTCACTAGCTCATCCAAGTTTTCGTTGTCCATTTCAAAAGGATCTTGATTTCCAGCATCTGTAGGAATAAGTGTTTCTGATTGTTGGAGAGCTGCTTGAATCTCTGTTTGCTCAGCCTCTGAATTAATAGAAATGGCGTCGTCTTTACTGTCTCTAAGAATCTCGTACGCTTTGATCAGATCCACTAAGTTATCGTTGGCATCTTGTGAACCATCCCCAAACATATTATGTAGTACTTGAAGAGCTTTCGTAATATCGTTCTGCGCTTTGGTAAGCCGTTGTTGCATGGCAGCGTCGTTATTCTTGGTCAAATTGTCGATTGTATCTTGACGAGCTTTGAGCTCAGCTGCTGATGCTGTAGCTGCCTGCTGCAAATGAGTAACCTGAGCTTGGAAAGTATCATCGATTTCTTTTTGCAGAGCAGGGTTGGCACTTAATGTCAATTGGGTAATCAGGATATTGGCTTTTTCTAGAGTATTCTCCGCGGCCTTAGCTCGGGTGTTAAGCAAAAGTGCGGAGTCTCGATATTCGGTCAAGGCTTTCTGGAGAGCATCAATTTCGGCCTTGGTCATTCCTGCGGCGCTTGGGTTGACATTCTTGGCTGCGGTTAACTCAGTCTCGAGTCTTTCAACCTCCTTCTGGGCTTGTTGTTGCTGGATCGTACTGGTGCCTAGAGATTGTTTGAGGCGCTCGATTTCGTCACTGGCTGAGTCAGTGATAGCAGTTTGTGCCACTGCATCAACAAGATTTTTCTTCTCCGCTTCCAGCTGAATATTATCTTCTTCTAACTGCTCTTTCTCTGCCTCTAAACTGACGATCCTAAGTTGTGCCGCAGCGAGATCAGCTGCATCGGTTGGCGCACTTGTATCGAGGACTGCTTGATGCCTGGCAGCTGCTAGTTTGAGTTGATTAATAGCATCTTTGAAACCCTCAAGAAGTTGATGAAGTGGCTGGTACGCTTTAATTTCACGCGGAACCTCCTCACTGTCATACTCTCCTGCAGCAGAAGTTGTTGTAATTAGAGCACCTCGTGCGATGTGGTAGAGTTCTTCGCCTGCCATTTGCATCGTAGTTGCCATCATGGCGACTCCGATAGTACTGTCATCGAGGTCCTTTAATGGGGTAGTTGAGTCGTTCAGACGATTTCTCGCGACGACGACAGTCTGAGCAAGGAACTCTTCGGCTTTGTTGCGTTGCGAGCGTAGGACCTCAGCACGCTCTCTTGATCCATCCCTCTCGGCTTCTAGCACACGAACCTGAGTAATCATTGCTTCGACAAGGTCATTAGATGTGTTGTTTATCAGGTCTCTTATCTCCTGCACCGTCTTTGCCGCTAGGATATGCTCCATAAGAACTTGTACGAAGGTATTTTTGCCATCTTCGATTGAAGTTTGATCAATCGCTATTGATTTTGCTTGGGCTTCAGCAAGTTCGGCTCTAAGTTTAACAATCTCAGCGTCTCGTTGTCGTCTCAGAGCATTCTCCTTTGCGTAACTGTCAGGGTCCCAAGCCCCACCACCACCAGCAGCCATCGTGACAATTGGCTCAGCCTCTTAAAATAATCGGATATTGGGTGGCTAGTCGGTGTTATTGCTATCGAAACGAAAGCTAAAATTCGAAAGATATTCAAAAAGGTGTAGGAAAGGAGGAGGGAGGGATATTACTTCTTTTATGATTTCTCTTTCTCTTACTCTTTGTTACTGTCTTCGGATGCGAAGAGTCCCAATGCAGTTCAAGGATAATTTCATGCGAGAGGGATGAATCATGGTTTCCTTTATTTGAAAATACTTGTTCTCATGTTTTGATCCTCAATCCGGATATTGTGAGTGAGAGCATAATGAACAGAAAAAGAAAGCTTCTATATGCATCCACTTGATGCTGCTTTGACGTATAGAATTCGTTCTGAAAGCAAGAATTATAAGCTGTCGTAGGTTACTGCCGCAAACGGACTGGAGGAATATAAATTTTGCTAGCAGACTGAACACGACCGACAGATGGGCAGAACAATGAAGACAATCCATGTTGGTATATGGTAGGTTAGAGTTTGTATTAGATGTGACTTTGTTTAATATTTGTAGCTGCGTTGTCGTGAGTTGCATGCATAATGATAAAGTGAAGTGGTGGTTGTTGGACGTCGGAGTGCAAAAACCTTTTCCCGAGCCGAGGAATAAGGCTTACCACGTTCATTTCACGTGAATGTCCCATTATCATTGATGACCATAATTTTGAGATATGAGATATTCCGTAGAGATAGATATCCCGTCCTTTCCAAGGCTTAGTTAGTCATGTGAGCTTACAGATATATATAAGAAAAGAGACGTCTCTCAGCAGACTGAATTCCTTGTGGAAGGGTCCGCGAACGATATCTATTTAGAAGCTAGAATTTACTTATCGGAATTATTGCCTTTCCACTTAACCCCAACTCCAAACCCTCCTTCTCAAATAACACTTCTCACAACAACACCAACTAAACCATGTCCTCTCTTCCATTCACAACCACCCGCCTCTCCCCCTCCATAGCCCTCCTCTCGCCCCCATCATCCACGCCAAAGAACCCCCAAGATCCAGATCTCATCCTCTTCTTCGCCTGGATGAATGCTTCTCAACGCCATATCGCAAAATATGCCGCTCATTACATGAATATATATCCGTCTTCGACTATCCTGATAACTACTACTACTACTTGTATCTATCCATTTTATTTCTAACTCCTATCCTCTGAATTCTCCGTGGGAAAAGAAAATAAATTAGGCTAAGATTTATATGTATAGCAAATATAATCCAGCATATCCTCAGCTCCTCTTCTCGCTCCCTCAATCCTATCTTGGCACTCATTTCCTCTTTATCTCCCAACGCTTCATCCGAGCCATCCCCGAAAATCCTCATGCATGTCTTCTCCAACGGAGGAGGGTTTTCCGCATGTCACTTAGCACGAACATATCTCTCCTCCTCCTCCTTAAAATCCCCCACCGCCAACTCCCACTCCCTTTCATCCACCCAAGTAAATACAAAAGGCCTCCCAATAACCGCCCTCATAATGGACTCCTCTCCAGGAAAAGTGCACTACGCAGCTACGATAAAAGCCTTCACCATCCCGTTGGCGAAGCAGTTTTTCCTCTGGAGATGGATTGGTGGGTTAGTGTTTGCGGTTTTGCTGGGGCTTATTATTTTGTGGGGACGGTTGGTGGGGAAGGATGATGTTGTTGAGACTTTTGTATTCCCCTTTTCTCCTTACTCCCTTTCTCCTTTCTGTCTTCTTTCCTTCCCTTTCTTCCCTCTATTGTTTCCATTTTCTATTTTCCTTTGATTCAGAAGGATGAAAAAACTGACAAATCAAAACAGAGGAAAGATCTAAACAACCCTTCTTTATGGGGAGAAATCAACGGCAAAAGAGGCAAGAGGCTTTATATCTATAGCGATGAAGATGATCTTGTGGAAGCGAGAGATGTGGAAGAACATATTGCGGAAGGCAGGAATCTGGGGTGGGATATTGATGTAGAGAGGTTTGAGGGCATAGGCCATTGTATGCATATGGTTGCGGATCAGGAGAGGTACTGGGGTGCTGTGGGGAGGGTTTGGGGGGAGGCTGTTGGGCTGTGAGCGAGGGGAAAGATTGGGTAGGGTTTTCTAATACCCTTTTTGGGGGTTATCTTTTTCTTTGAACATGAGAATAGGATTCCTTCATAGATATGCATAGATATAGAATCGATGAAATAGTCAACTTCTATCTTGATTCCTTTGTTATGACGTGAATAGACAGAGAGATCAAATGTGCAGCTTGCTCGTGGGTAAAGTGTAGGGACAGCGTACAGAAAAAGGCTTCAACTGTTCTGATTTATATAATATATATATAACTTGATTCCTACATTCGTCGCTAGAAATCCAGGATGTTGATAAATGGGTATGAAATATACTTCTCTTCCTTTCATTTGCTCCTGGGAGACTGCTCCTCCCTTTTATAACCTATGCCTAAATATCGATTGCCCCTCTCAAAGACCTCTTCGGGATGAAACCACCTCCTATTCCCATTTCCACTCCCCCTCTTCAGCCATCTACCTCCTCACCCAACAATTCAAACCCCTTCCCACAGATGGCATTCCTCTCCCTCGCAAAATCAACATAAATCTGCAACCACACTTCTCTATCCCTGCAGTCCGTCGCTCCAAACCACTCACTACTTGCACATCTCGGCATAAATTTATTCAACCTCTCTTTACTCGTCTTTATCCACGGTTTCGGGACCGGCCAATCTGAAAAATGCATATATTTAACCTCATTCAAAATTTCATTTGCATCCCAAATTTCGTTTTTCTTCTTTGAACTAGAACTATCCATGTATTGTTGGTGTGACCTGCGTCGGAATTCGCTAGAGAGAAGATTGAATGGTCGTTGGGGAATCCGAGGGATTTGATTGATATTGTAGATGGAAGTGAGGATATCCAAATCGTCTTCTTCGGGTTTCGCAGTTGTTACTGCGGTGCTTATTTTGGAGAATTCGGTGGTAGAAGGGGTGATGAGTAGAAGGTGGCTGGAGAATTGCCAGCTCTCGCGTTCACCCGAATATATATATGGCATAGCGATTGGAGTAGCGGGGAGGAAGAAGAGATCATCGAGATTGTGATAAAGCATGGCAGCTGAATCGATTGCCAAGACTCGGTCGTATTCTGTGAGATTAAAAGCTAGGAGTTTCGTGAAGGAATCCGCCCATGTTTCTTGTGAGCGATTATTCTCGAGGGCTTCGAGGGGTCGTAGTGTGACGGTATAGTCTTCGATTGCAGAAGTGAGGAGGCGTGCGATGGGTGTCAGTCCTTTTTCGGGGTCTGAAGAGTCGATTTCGTCCGGAGACCAGTGTGAAGGGTAGTACATCAGGCGTTGTGCTTTGGTTCCAATTTTCTCTATTTGACTCCATAGCATGAGTGCATTGCATAGATGGATTGGGGTCGTCGCATATTGGACATTATATAATTTTGTCCAATTGAAATCTGGTGGTTCGACGAGCGCCTCTGGTATTATGGTGAGGATGGGGGGTTCGCGATGACGGCGGTGGATAAGGACGTATCGAATTGAGAAGAGGATAATGAGGCTTACGAGTACTGCCCGTGTAGGTTTGGAGGAGAGAACATGACGGACTCGGCGACTGAACATGTGCAAGCCTGCCATGGAATTATTGTGGTCGGAGACATGTTGAGTTGCTGGTGTTTTGGCTTGGGATTTTGAGGTTGTTGATACCAAGAAACCAAGACGCTAGGATGGGTCGTGCCAAGATTCTCAATCTCCTATCACGAACATCATCTTTCTAATGTTCCCTCTTCCAAAATATTGCACCTCTTTCAGTTTCCGTCGTGTCCATTCATCGTTTGCTTAAACCATCCTGACTGATCTTTCTCGATATATGCTCTTGACGTATATAGATAGAGTAAGGGATGGCTGACAAGCCCTGTCGACACAGGATTGGACCGTTGGACTATTGTTCATTGGTTGTCATAGCTGGGTAAGAGGAAAGGATATGAGAATTTAATTTGCATGTAAGGAAGTCGGCGACCTTTATGAAATCCCAAGTGGCTGACTGGTTACTTTAACGCTTTGTACAAGCCACCTGCGCATCTTCCGAGTCTTTTCTTTTTCCAGACTAAGCACGTTAAGTCTAACGACTCCTATATCAAGACGATGCATTCATTCTTCTCCTTGACCTAACTTCTTCTCTAATCAAAATGGCGACCTTCGACATTCAGAAACTCCCTATTGAACTTCGGGCCCTAATATTCCGTGAATGTCTCTCATGGAGGAGTGACGGACTCATACCCTTCCTAATCAAAGCACTACGTCCTAATGAGCAACTCTACCACGAAGCTCTCGCCATCTTCTGTTCTCTCAATACCTTCATCCTCCGTCCACTAAGCGAGGCAGGCGTCAACTCCATGTCCATCACCGCCTTACGCACAATCCGTAACCTCGAAGTCTACATATCGGAGTACACATCCATCCACAAAATTACCCGTCGAGGCAACAGCTTAATCAAATGGAATGTCAATTTATCGAAGATCATCAAATTTGAAAATCATCGTATTCGATATGCTTCCAATATTCGCTCCCTCCATTTGGTCGTCACTGGAGGCTCCCAAGGCACTTTTACTACGGTGGTGCGGGAGTGCATTCTCAGTTTTCCATTGCTGCAGACTTTGGTTGTGGAGATTCCTGGTGTCCTTCAAGTGGAATTCGATGCTAATATGGATCCTATTCTTCAAACTCGAGCTGTGGATGTATTTCCCTTGATCAGTAATTGCATCATGGTCGATTGGAAAGAAATGGGTTGTCCGGAATTCAATAAAGAAAGTGATCTGGTCGGTAAGAATCGATTATACATGTGGACTGTTCCTAACCGTCAGACATTGACTTGGACGGACAAAGATCTTTTCCGGAGTATGCCCCGAAAGAATCTCAATTTCTTTTATAACATAATTACTCGTTCTCATCAACTTGGGATTCGATATCGTTTACGTACGGATGTGCTTGGTCTCAATCCCCGTACTTTGATCGTCACTTGTACAGTGAAGGATTGCAAATGTCTTGCACTGATTGATGCATGTCACCCAAGTGTGGAACCAGTTTTGAGTGATCAAGGTTGATTGCTTCTTACCGTGAAACGTTGGGGATATATACAGATTTCCCATCCGAGGGAGGGCTGGATGGAAGGAGGTTCGACACAGGACGCCAAAATCTCCAAAACATAAACCTGGTATCTCCCGCTTTCCCTCTCGTGGGAAATTTAGAAATAGTGGTAACTACCTCACACCCAAAGTTTACGACCGCAATATCCACCAAACCCAAAACCCCATCCAGAAAGATAAAAGCCAATAAACCCTACCTCACCAACATCATCACCATCAACAATTGGAAAAACTCTACCCATCTCTCTCTTCCAAATTTCTTGTAGCCACGACTGATTGCACCTTCTTATTTGACGATCGAGTACTCATCTTAAATGGAGGATTTGAAGCGAATTGGTGACGGAGTTATATGACCCAGGGGAGGGGTTAACAGATTCGGATGAGATTTAGAGGAGAGAATTATTATGTGAAGAGATGAAGTCACAGGGAAAGGGAAGGAAAGAATTCTGTATATAAAGACAGGAGCAGAAAAATAGGAACGATAAATAAATCCACTTCCTAATCATGACGAGAAGAAGCCAAAGGAGAAGAGTGGTCCACAGTATCTAATAAGAAAGAGAGTATCGTTGAGAAGGAGATTAGAATTTAAGTCTAAATAGAGGCGCAACTATAGAACTACGACTTCCTCCGCTTTTACTTTTCCAATATTTCAAAAAAAAAAAAAGGTCATGGGCATACTTATTAGCGGATTATTTATTGGCAGACTACTATACTGCCTGCACTCATCATCATAAGGAAGGGAAAGGAAAGGAAAGGAAAGGAAAGGAAAGAAGGGAAAAATAAGTACCAAAAATAAAATAAAGCTCAAAAATAATAATAAAGACTGACTGAAATGTAAGGTTCTTATTCTATTCTGCTTTATTCTGTTTTATTCATACTCTCACACTTATCCTATCCCATCCCATTCTGTTTCATCTCATCTACTACCCGCTAAACTCACTAGGACCTTGATCCACATCTATCTCTGAATAATCAATATTTTCTCTAGTAAGAATTTAGATCTTTCATCTTCTAAGCGTTAGAATAACTTCGCCACCTCGAGATTATCTTACCTTTACTAATCTCCCTAACCACCTTCTTCCTGACTCTCACTCAAATAGAACACAGTTATTAGAATAAAACATCTCTCTCTCTCTCTCTCTATTCACACCATCCAACTACCCATCCTAAGTCTATAATAAGTTCCTAGATACATCTCTCTTTCTCTCTGTGTCTATACTAATACTAAACAATCCCCCCCATCCCATACAATCAGACTCACACTTCCTCCACAATACCACTTCCACCCATCTCTCCAACTCCCAATTCAATTCGAAAGGTTCAAGACGTTTCATTTCCCCTTCAAACCTCCTTTGCCCACCCCCCATCAACCCTCCTTCCCCCCACATCAGTAGGTTCCAATTCCCTCTTCGCAATCTCCCTCTCCACTAACTCAATACTATTCAAACTAGGAAACCTCTTCGAGAAATCCTGTACATACGCTTCTTTTTCCTGCTGCGACATATCTGGCCTCGGCTGCACGGGTCTATTGGCTAGAAACGATGGTTTGGGAGGAGAATAATTACTATTGAGGTGGGAGGAGGGATGTTGAGAGCCGGTGGTGATATGATTTAGACGAGTGGGTTTAGGAGGGGCACGAGGCCCCGTTTTGGATATTGTTACGGGGAGAGTCATGGGTTGGGAGGCGCGCGGTTTCGAGTAATCTATTTCATTCGGATTGGTGGATGATCGAGAGGTGACTGAGGAGATGGGTTTGCGGGTGATGGTAGTAGGCTTGGCGTAGGGATTGGCAGGCTGTAAAGGAGGGGCCTGCGAAGAAGAAGGGACGTCAGTGTATCGTCCATATCCTTCGGCGGATTTTTTTACGGGTGATGGTTGTTGGTTTTCGTCAAGGAGGGTCTTGACCTTGTGTTGGATACTTGCGGCTCGCGTGATGCCACCAATACTTCTTGGTGCTGGTGTTGTACCACGTTCTGCTAGTCGTCGCCGATATTCGGCTGCGGCGTCAGCTACTCGTTTTTCCTCCATGGAAAGTCGTCTTCGTTCGATTTCTCGCCTTTGCTCGGGAGGTAGATTGTCTATATCCTCAAGAATGTTCCCATCATCACTCCTTCCATCGGTTGCCTCCGACCCCGCTATTGGTGTTAAATCTCGCCGTTCTAAATCTTGGAGCGGACTCGGCGTCCGAGGTCCTGGTGGAGCACTAGCATTGTTTTCGAATCGTTTAAACGCATCACCGAATTTTCCAGCTAGTAAGGTCTTAGTGCCTGACAAGGACATTGATGGCAAACTCGAGCGCTTGGCTTGCTTCGATGAACTACTACTCCGCCTGTGCTTCTTGGATCCATCATCTTCCATTGTTTTCAGAAAGTCAACGTTAGATGCAATGTTAGTCTCATCATCATCGGGATCTGCAACAGCGGAATCTTTCTGGAACGAAGGACGTCTTTCTGTTGAAGAACGACCTTCTTTTTCGCGAAGAAAGTCCATATTCGACTCTAAATATTGGCTCGAAGGACGAGGACGGCCCATACTCGATTTTGTCCTTGGAACACTAATTTCCAGAACTTCATTGCTGGGTCTAGTAAGTTCAAGGGACGGTCGAGAGGATGATATGTTTCTTGTGTGATTTGGGATCGAGTTGAAAGATGGAACTTGAGAAGTAGCACCCGCTCGAATAGTCTGCTTTTCCTCATATGATAAAACTGGAGTTCTTGCAGGAGTCGGGGCTTGATTTCTGGGAATGCTAGTTGATCGAGCGTGATTAGCAGATGCGGAAAACCGAGGCGAAGAAGTATAAGATGGTGGCTGGTTTGCGAGTGGAGGAGTCGGCGTGGTCATCGTCCCTTGTGATACATAAGAGTTATTTGGCCGCATCGGTGTCGGCTGGTACACTACGCTTGATGGCACTGAAGAGGTTTGGAGCTCTAAGGGGTTATTGGATATGATTTGTTGCGCACGTGATACAGCCGGCGCTAAAGGTTTCGTTGAAGTTACAGAAGTGGGAGCTCGAGATGCCATCGTGAAAGCGTCGTCAGCTAGTTTTTCGGTAACACGCTCTCGGATTTCTGGAGGGAATAAGGATTTGGTTGGAGAGGCTGAGCTGAAATCGAATTTGCCACCGTCATGTAGCAACGAAAATTGATCTAAACTTGGGAATCGACTTGAAATCTCATCGACTGGTGCAGGAGGGGAGGTAGTATCCAAAGCAGCAAATGGATCGCTGGAAGTCCCTCTCATCGGGGACGCACTAGGTTTTGCTAATGGCGGTTGTGACTTCGCCGTGGGTCTCCCTCTTCGCATTGGTACAACATCTGGAATGACTTGCTGTTGTGGTGCTGGGGGCGAAAATACTGCGCCAACCACAGGAAGGGATGCGGGGGGGTCGGTTGAGGGTAACTGTTGGTGACTTCGAGTTTCTGATTGTGTCCTCCCAGAATAAATCTATAGTTATGAGCCCTTGCCTTCTATCACCATCTAAGAGAACGTACATCTTTGATAGGAACCTCAATTCCCTGCATTAAGCATGCTTCACGTAAAACCTGATAAATGTTGGGTCTAGACTTGGGATTCTCTTTTAACATCGAAGCTGGAACAGATCAGCACAACGTTGGATCGATCGCATGGTATATCTACCTATAAGTCTCTTCAAAGGATCCGAAAAGACCGGGTATGCAGGGAATTTAAAGCTGGCATTGAGAATGGCAAGTTGACCTTGCGCTTCAAAAGGGGTTGTGTAATAGCACAGCTTATACAACAACACTCCTAGCGCCCAAATATCCGACTTCTCATCTATAGGCTGCTTCCTGTACACATCGACCATCTCTGGACTCCTGTATTGTAATGTGGTATGTTTTTGAACATCGTCTTCGATCAATCTGCATTCGGCAGCGGTGGTGGCAGCAGGTCTTGGAGGGGCAGTCGAACCAAAGTCGCAGACCTTGAATCGTTTCGAACCCCTCTCCGTAGTGATAAGGACATTTTCGACTTTCAGATCTCGATGGAGAAGAGGAGGTTTGAGGTAGTGCATGCAAGCCACTCCTTCTGCGACGTCGGAGAAGATCTTCAAGATTTCCGGCTCTGTCAATCTGTTTTGTAGTCTGGTGTTCATGAAATCAATCAGCCCACCGCCATTGCAGAATTCCATCAATAAAAAGACCTCGTATCCTCCTCCCTTGAGCTGTGACGCATGTGAATCGTAATATGTCACAATTGGACGGTGGCCCTTGAGCTTCTTCATGGTTTCCACCTCGGTCCTCATGTTTGCCAGATTCTCTTTATCAGGGACTGCGACTCGTTTCAAAACCGCAATATCGGTCCCGTCGATGGGTTTCGGCATCTTGACCAGGTAGACATGAGCGAAGCCCCCCTCGGAGAAATACTTCTGGATGACCACTGTGTGATTGCCCACTTGTATTTTAGTCCCGGGTGCAAAGGTTCCCGCTGGAGCGGAGGGGTTTTGTACGGGAACAGGATGGCCACCAAAGACGGCGGGTCTCGGGGCGGTCGCAGACATGGCAGAGTTGTAAGAAGCCATGATGGGCTTTTGGCAGATCAAGGCAAGGGAATGAAGGACCACCGGATGGGTCACCGCATTGAGAGGAGTCTAGGATTTCGCAAGGGATGCCGATGGGATAGGAAAAGGAGGGGAAGAGAACCGATGAATGTTCGTAGGTATCTCGCACGGGAGGAGGTCAGGCTGTGATTCGAGGCTTGAGCATAGAGGTTTGAAAGGGACGGACTGTATCACGGGTAGCTGTATAATGCAAGTCCTAAGATCCGCTTAGTTCTAGCGTGATTTGGTGAAGGCGGGAGTCCCGATTCGGCGATTCTGCCCAGAAGATTGATTTCCGCATTTTCAAGAAGATCATCGTCATTACTCATGGAAAGGGAATGGGGGGGGGATGGAATGATTTAGTTTCATGTCATCATTTGCAAATTTCGAAATTTGTGTTTTTATAGGCAAGTGGTGGATTTGAAGCATATTTTTGCTGGCGAGGCAAGTGAGGCATCGGATATGGATGCCCCGTAGCCGTCGTGTTGTGACTTGCCCAACTCCTGGTGATGGAAGCCACGGGTTGTTCAGTCATAAGGCTGTTGATTTGTCAGCGCGGCAAGGCACGTGATCTGGATACGGCCAGTCACAAGGCATTCCTTTAAGCCGCTGCCTACAAGAATGTATGTGTAGGTACTTCGTACATCGATGCCTTTCCTATGAATGACCGGGATGTAAAGCGCTCAGCCTCTTGCTTGGATCTGACTTTGATGTTGCAATCTCAACGCCGCACTTTCTTATTGGCTGCCGGTAGTTGTTTGCGTTGTTGGTTTCAAAAAGGGCGAATGACTGTCTGTCCTCAAGGGAGAAAATGATAGAAAAAGAGGTTTAATTTGAATACACAGCTATTTAAATGCGATGGTTTGATTTCTTAAATGAGATGATGGAGAGCTGATTTGAAATTAATAGATGTCGATGAATGAAGTTTGAATAATGGGGGGAGGAGGGATCTTCTCTTTTTGTTTTCAAAGCGAGGCCAAAAAAAAAAAGCGACTAGGATCATTTCTGCTTAGCGCCCTTTTGGTGGTCGGTCTTTTCTATAAAGGCATTCAATGTTTAAAGGCAAGGACATCCCATCCCGCAAAATTGCCCTGGAGCTTGACGACGCATCAACCACACCAAAAAAACTACGGCCACCCAATTAAGAGGCACAACCACCTATCAACGCCACTTATAAATCATCCATTTCAACATTTCAACATTTCAACATTTTCAACATTTCACATTCAACCCTCACGTGCCTTTTTATTTCTTTCTATTTACCATAATTCATTCATTCACTCACTCATGCATTTATTCATTCGTCGCGCCTATCTTTTTTAACCGCGACGCGACAAGTCACGCTCTTCAATTTCAATTTCAACTTCAACTACAACAACAACGGTTAATCTGTACCTCATCTTCAAGGCTCGGAGGAGAGAAAGACAAATTATCGTCTGATACCTCTGCCCTAATTCCAATTCACCCACCTTCCATCTAATCTTTTGCCCATTCCTTCTTCCGCTTTACATGGCCTTCTCCTTCCAAGACTTTCCGTTTTGATAATGAAAACGTGTGTTGTGCAATCAGGATGGCTTCAAGGTGAGTTTCACAATCATCCCTTTGCATTGGCATGCAACTGTTCTGCATGCGACCCCCATTAATCAAATAATATATTGACTGATATCACGTGATTATAGATTGGATCGGCTTGTCACGTGAGTATCCTTTTTTCGCTACCATTGAACCACAATAACTCCCAATCATAATCATCTTTCTTATGCTGACGGCAATGACTGTAGGCTGCTGGAAACAGGAAGCACTCAGCTAATTCGAAATACTGCCGCCCAACAGCTGGCTGATGTCCAAAAGGCTCATCCGGAGGAATTATTCAATTTACTGACACGAGTGGTTCCATACCTTCGCCACAAGACATGGGATACGAGAATAGCTGCCTCCAAAGCCCTTGGAGCGATTGTCGAAAATGCGGAGCGCTACGATCCTAATGAAAGCGAGCCAAAGAAGGAAGAGAATGGTATCAAGAAAGAAGAGGCAGCTGAGCCCACACCTCTGGAAGACGGCCAACTGAGTCTTGAAACTCTTGACATGGTATCCATTCTCAAATTTGGAAAAGAGCTACTTCGAGGCGGAGGAAAGGAATACGACTATGCTTTGGCCGCACTGAATCCAGCAGATCGTCTTGCTCACCAGAAAAAGACCCTTGCAGGTCGTCTTGGTTTGCTGGGGCAGTACCTCCAAGAAGAACTCGATATCGATTATGCGATTGTCAAGCCCAACGGCTCAGGGACACCACAACCTGAATCTTCAAATGGACTAGCTCAACAGGACAGCAGTCTAGGTTCCTCGACACCCATTGAAGAAGCTGGCCTGAGCGCAAGACAACTCAATCAACTGAAGCGGAAGCGGAAACGCGAGGCGCAACATGCCGGTGCCAAAAATAGGCTTGTGGATCTGTCAGTACGAAAAGCGCCTACCACAGGCGGATCTAGCGAGATGGATTCGGTCATGACAGATATTGGCGACGAATCCAAACCAATGTCAGATTATTTTACACTGGAGCGAACTTCAGAAGTCGATGAAGACTCGAAGGTTATCTCAGAATTCAAAGGTCCGGTCATGCCGATCAAGTCTGAGCTTCAGACCAAGGAAGAGGAAGAAGGCATCGAATGGCCATATGAACGACTATGCGAATTTCTCATGGTTGATCTCTTTGACCCTCAATGGGAAACTCGACATGGTGCAGCCATGGGTCTCCGAGACATCATCAAAGTTCATGGTGCAGGAGCTGGACGTCAAAAGGGGAAGACCCGTGCCGAAAACGATCTTGCAAATCGACGGTGGCTTGACGATCTGGCCTGTCGATTATGTTGCGTTTTCATGCTCGATCGATTTGGGGACTATGTCTCGGATACTGTCGTTGCACCAATTCGAGAAACGGTTGGACAAACCCTTGGTGCTTTACTTATCCATCTCCCGCCTGGGTCTGTATATGCTGTTCATCGAATACTCTATCGAATGGTGATGCAAGAAGACTTGAATCTCGAGAAGTCTGCATGGGCAATCTGCCATGGTGGTATGATTGGGCTGCGCTACCTGGTCGCAGTGCGAAACGATCTTCTATTGAGTGACAGCGACCTCATTGACGGGGTCATTCGTGCCGTTATGAAAGGTCTCGGCGATTGGGATGATGATGTTCGTTCCGTCAGCGCTGCTACCCTTATCCCCATTGCGAGGGAATTTGTCAACTTACGCCCTGAAGCATTAGATGGCCTTATCAATATTGTATGGGACTGTCTTTCCAATCTTGGCGATGATTTAAGTGCTAGTACTGGTCAAATTATGGATCTCCTCGCAAAGCTTTGTAGCTTTCCTGAAGTACTAGAAGCAATGAAGAACAATGCTGCCCGAGACCCAGAGCAGTCTTTTGCGCTCTTGGTTCCCCGATTATATCCATTCCTTCGACATACAATCACATCAGTTCGATCGGCTGTTCTCAGAGCATTGTTGACATTCGTCAATATTGAAGGTGATGGCACGCGAGACTGGCTGAACGGCAAGATTCTTCGTCTCATCTTTCAAAATATTTTAGTGGAGAGAAATCAAGACACATTAAACCTCTCACTCCAAGTCTGGACGGCTCTGGTAACATATCTTGCAAAGGATCCAGAAAAACTCTCCACAGAATTCACACCCCACATCAATCCTCTGATGCAACTTACTCTGCACCCCATCGGTGTTTCTCGGCACCCCTTGCCAATGAATGCGACACTCTTCCAGAAGCCATCTGGTAGTACCTACACTTTTCCAGCTAGCATGTCTCAGCCTACTCAGCACTCATCTCCTCCAGCAGAGCCAGCCCCGAAGAAGAGACGGAAGACAGCAAAGGTGGTAGAGCCAGTACCGATATCTTCATCTTATGATGTCGATGGTCATATGATATCAGGTGATATCGACTTGGTTGGAGTTGATATCCTCATCCGATCTCGTGTATCAGCGGCCAAAGCTATGGGCCTTATCATGTCTCTTGTACCAGCAACTGTATTAGAAGCCTATGATGCTAGTATCATCCCTGGAATGTCCTCTGCATTCTCATCAACCCAACTTACAGCCTGTGTCATCATTGATGAGTATGCAGCGAATTGCATCTCGAAAACTCATGCCTCACGATTCTTGGACGCGTTGCAAAAGATCATCGACGGCGACCGACCCCCCGCCTACCGAGATCTTACTAGCTTTACACAACTTGTACGTGCACAATGCTCGCAACTGCTTAACACCTTTCGTGATGTTGGAAAGGTGTCTCAAAGTCGATTGCCGACTCTTGCAGTGGTTGTTCAAGGCGAGCCCGAAGCAGGACCTGAATCTTTCTCTATCGTTACTGCCGAAAAATGTGTCAATGAAGACTTTGAGAAGTTGAGGAAAGCGATGCCTCCTAGTCAGCGCCTAATAGCTACTCCAGCATTGACCGATACCAGAGATAGTGTTGTGGAAGTGATTGATCACGCCAAAGAAGTGAAGGAGGTTCGCGACACACGTATCAAAGCGGCTGCTGCCAGCGCTTTGGTATCTATGAAGATATCCCCCAGGAAGCCAAGCCCTATTATCAAGAGCATGATGGACAGTGTTAAGAAGGAGGAGAATCATGAATTGCAACAACGCTCTGCAGCATCTCTTGCTAGACTGATTGAGCTCTTTGCGGAAGGTGGTCGCTCTGGACCTGCCCAAAAGGTCGTGTCTAATTTAGTCAAATTCTCTTGCATGGAAACCTCGGAAACACCTGACTTTACTCCCAATGCTCCATTCACAGCTAATATTTTGTCTCTCCGCAAAGAGGAGGATAGAAGGGAACATCCTGATGCAGCTAAATTTGCTGCTGAAGCCAAAGCTGCCAGAATTATTCGAAGAGGTGCTAAGGAGGCACTGGAGCAACTCTCTGGCATCTTCGGTGCTGATCTTTTGGTTATGGTCCCGACGCTAAAGTCTATCATGGAAGATTCCTTGAAACGTGCTTTCGGAGGCGATCTTCTAGAAGATACAAAAGATCCAAATCAAGAATATGGTCAAGGAGCTATCGATGGAATGTCAATTTTGAGAGCCCTAACTCCTACTTTTCACAAAGATTTGCATCTTTTTGTTATGGAGCTTCTTCCTCTGGTCATCAAAGCCCTTCACTCCGAGTTATCTGTTTTCCGCTACATGGCCGCAAAGTGTCTCGCTACAATTTGCAGTGTCATTACGGTGGACGCTATGACCATGCTCGTCGAGAAGGTCCTGCCGTCCATTAGCAATCCTATCGACCTCAACTACCGTCAAGGTGCCATCGAAGCTGTATATCATTTGATCGCTGTTATGGGAGATAACATCCTGCCATATGTTATCTTCCTCATCGTTCCTGTTCTTGGTAGAATGAGCGATTCAGACAACGATGTTCGCCTGATTGCGACGACGACGTTCGCCACTCTTGTCAAGCTGGTACCACTTGAAGCAGGTATTCCAGATCCTCCTGGATTGTCACAGGAACTTTTGAAAGGTCGTGATCGCGAGCGGACATTTATTGCTCAACTTTTAGATCCTCATAAGGTTGAGCCCTTTACGATCCCGGTTGCTATCAAGGCCGAACTTCGATCATATCAACAGGAGGGTGTCAACTGGCTCAATTTCTTGAACAAGTACCACCTTCATGGCATTCTTTGTGATGACATGGGTCTTGGCAAGACATTGCAGACACTATGTATTGTTGCTAGTGATCATCATCAACGAGCTGAGGAGTTTGCAAAGACAGGTGCTCTAGATTGCAGGAAACTGCCGTCTCTTATCGTTTGTCCGCCGACACTGTCCGGCCATTGGCAACAAGAGATCAAAACATATGCGCCCTTCTTGACCTGCACAGCTTATGTTGGACCTCCTACCGATCGACAGCGTTATCGAGACATGCTCGATAAGACTGATATCGTTATTACATCTTATGATATTTGTCGAAACGATGCTGACATTCTTGCACCGCTCAACTGGAACTACCTTGTTCTTGACGAAGGCCATTTAATTAAAAATCCTCGAGCAAAGGTGACGATCGCTGTTAAACGCCTAATTAGCAACCATCGTCTCATCCTTTCAGGAACTCCAATTCAGAACAACGTTCTTGAACTTTGGTCTCTATTCGACTTCCTTATGCCTGGATTTCTTGGCGCTGAAAAGGTATTCCTTGATCGTTTTGCCAAGCCCATCGCTGCAAGCCGATTCAGCAAATCTTCTTCCAAAGAACAAGAAGCTGGTGCTCTCGCTATCGAAGCTCTTCACAAACAAGTATTACCCTTCCTTCTCCGTCGCCTCAAAGAAGAAGTCCTCGACGATCTCCCTCCCAAGATCCTTCAAAATTACTATTGCGATCTCTCCGACCTCCAAAAGAAGCTCTTTGAAGATTTTACCAAGAAAGAAGGCAAAACCTTAGCCGAAAAAGCCTCATCCGGTGACAAAGAGTCCAAACAACACATCTTTCAAGCCCTCCAATACATGCGCAAACTGTGCAATTCCCCCGCCCTAGTCATGAAAGAAGGCCACAAACAATACGAGGAAACGCAGCGTTTCCTCGCCAAACAAGGCACTTCTCTCCGAGATCCCATCCACGCACCCAAACTCACCGCTCTCCGCGATCTCCTCGTCGACTGTGGAATCGGTACTGAACCTTCGTCCGAGAACGAACTCACGACTGAAACTTCCTACGTTTCTCCCCATCGTGCACTCATTTTCTGTCAAATGAAAGAGATGCTTGATATGGTGCAAAACGACGTCTTCAAAAAGATGTTACCATCCGTACAATATCTGCGTATGGACGGATCCGTCGACGCATCCAAACGTCAAGATATCGTCAATAAATTCAATTCCGACCCTTCGTATGATTGTTTACTCTTGACTACGAGCGTGGGTGGATTGGGATTGAATTTGACGGGAGCGGATACGGTTATTTTCGTGGAACATGATTGGAACCCGCAAAAGGATCTGCAGGCTATGGATCGTGCGCATAGGATTGGACAGAAGAAGGTGGTTAATGTTTACCGGCTGATTACTAGAGGGACATTGGAGGAGAAGATTATGTCGTATGTATCCCCTTTCTTCCTCTTTTCCCACTCTCCCATAGAGCAAATAGCTAATCACATACATGGGTATAGGCTTCAACGCTTCAAAATTGACGTAGCATCCACAGTAGTCAACCAACAAAATGCCGGCTTGGGAACCATGGAAACCGACCAAATTCTCGATCTCTTTAACCTCGGAGATACAGCAGACGTTCCCCTTCAGGGTAATGGTGCAGTAGAGGGCGATAAAGAAGAAGATATGGTTGATGCGACGGGAGAGGTTAGGGAAAAGGGGAAGAAGGGCTGGTTGGATGATCTAGGGGAGTTGTGGGATGGCAGGGAGTATGAGGAAAGTTTTGATTTGGAGGGGTTTTTGAAGAGTATGAAATGAGCTTTTCCGTTCGTTTCACTTTCTTGAGGGGGTAGAGTGGGAGGTAATCTAGGGGAGAGGATGGGTTTTAGGGATGGGGGCGTTCGGTATGGTATGGAAGGAAGATCTTTCGTACTTAGATGTTCAATGACTTGGCTTGGCATTAGCTTGGCTACCTGGAAGGAAGTATGACTTCTTCATAAATATTTTTGTTGGAGTTTCTGGCATGAGAGGATCGGAAGTGGAGAAGGGGATTAAGATGGGAGATATGGATGGATAAAGATAAGGGAAGAAGATAAGAATTAAGAGAGAAGGAGAGAAAGAAAAGACAAGTATTGTACAATATTATTGTTTGAGAAGAGTGGTAGGAAGAAGACAGATGAGGAATAAATAAATACATATTTATAAAATTGGGGTTTTTTTGAATGTGTGGGTTTTTGTATGAAGGAGAGAGGTTCTTAGGATGTGGTTGTGGAATTTGAATAAGGAAATTGGGTTAGAATGAGGAAGGGGGAAGTGGAATGATAAGAGCGATGGAATCGAGGGAAAGCGTTTGTTTGGGTGAGTGGGTGTAGTTAGAAGTTAGTGACCAAGGGTTGTGAGGTGTGAGGTATGGGTTGAGGGTTTATATGTATATGTTATATGTAAAGAGGTAGTAGAGCATGAACCAGGAGGAAAGGGGAGTGGGCGTTGGGGGGAAGAAGAAGCGTAGTTTAGTGATAGCAATTCACGACGATGATTCTGATGAGGTTTGGGGATGGGGGGGAGAGAAAGGGAGGTTTATCTAATATACCATCCGGTAGTAATAACATTCTCGTTCTCATTCCCATTCCCATTCCCATTACATACAATGCTATGCTGTGACTACGTCAATTTAAGAAAGAATTGAATTTCATTTAGAATTTATCTCTAAGGAAAATAAGATTATGAGAAGATTTATTTGGGGAGGCTGGAAAGTATATGGTAGAAACGCGTGACCTCGGGTCGCGTGGGGCACAAGAAAGAAGTCAGCAAATCAAGAGGACAGTACGCTTAGAATAGGACAACTCGTTGCTTAATGTGAGAAAAATAGAGATTCCTGGCTAGATATCAATTCAATAACTATGATCTAGAGAGAAACTCGACAAACGTTCCGTGTTCCTCCATGAGTAAAGCTTGGGCTTAGCTGAGAATGGAAATAATTGGTTACTATAGTAGCTATAGCGGGACTGAGACACAAGTCAATGACAAGGGCAAAGCTACGAGTGGAGAAGAACTGCCGTGAAACGTGGGAACTCCCCCTTTCCTCGCCAAATCAATCCGCTTCGTTCCATCTCCACAACGGAAAGGCAAAACTGAAATTCAAAATAGAAATATTCTTCTCGGCTATTTAACTTGATTTGAATCCGCAATGCAATAATTACCCACAAGCCTCTGCCATAAGCCTCAGAAGGAAAGAAAAGAAAGGGGGGGGAAGGAAGCAAAAGGATAGATTATTGCTTGGAGTGTTCTCCGAGTCGCAGAATGCGGCTTCTGTGGATCGAACACAGTGCCAGCAGATACCCAAGTATATTAGAACCTGAAGTTAACTTCAGTATGGCGCTCTCCCAAGTGAGCTAAAGCCGCTGTGCGAACAAGAGCAGAAACAGTTAATCTGGGGATGCGGGTTGAATGCGTGAAGCCGAAGTCAAAAGGACCGTTACATGTTTGGGCTAAGGTCTAGAAACCGGGCAAGTACTACTACATGTACCATCCAGACCTTCTTCGACCTCGGCTACAGACATATAGCTCGGCTACACGCATATCGGTACATATTGTTTTCCCATCTCTTTGTTATCTTCGAGCCTATTACCTGAAGGCAAGATAAATGCCACTCACATCCACATCTCATCGTCTTGATTGTCTTGCACGGCTTGGGCCGCGACCAAAACACCTGTCTGAGAACTGTGCGCTCGCTCATGCATGACATTATGATATGAAACGATCCCTGAAGGAGTTTTTGCACCTACCCCACGCATGTTCGACCCTCCTTAAGTCGTGCCCCTCGAAGGTAAGACATGGCCCACGGCGGGTTTTAATCTGCTTGAGCGTGGGTGGCTTTCTCGGTGAGTTTGCGAATTCGTTTGGCTTTCGTATCTCTCATCGTAAAGAAGAAGGTCGGACGACGTCTACTTGATCGGGAAGGAGGCTACAAGTTCAATGCATGGACCTGCAGTCCGTCATCCACACCACTCAGGGGTTGCTTATCGTCGAAGAAGCGAATCCCGAACCACAGATTCTGCTTTCCATCTTGTTGCTTGGCTTGTGCGTTTCGATTTCTGGTGGAAAAATTACATGCATGTGCGTTGAAGATAAGATTTGAGAAGTCTCTGGGTTCGTCTTCAAGTGTCGCTCGGCAACTGTTGGAGGAGAGGAGCGGTAGTTCTCGCTCAGGGGAAGCGGGTACGCTTGGCTGCCTGCATCACAAGCACGATCCTATTTCATGGGTTATGCCCGATGTCGTTATGATAACCCTGTATATCGATAGTTCGATCTCAATTGCATATATTCCGACAATTGTTACGAGCTCATGTAGTGCCATCTAGTCCCTCATGTCGTTCAATCTCGTACTCATGCCTATTCATTGAAGAACCGCACAACTCGACGATGGCATGTTCATCAACGAATTGCACTATCCCGGATGGTGCTCAGACAAATGGCTCATACAATACTCCAACCTATGATCCCGCTGCGCCGGTAGAACGATGGAATCATAATATGGAACTCGCGACAATTTGCGTTTTTAACTCTTTAACTCGTAAGTTCACGGATAATTCTAACCTAGGCGACCTTTTTAAGAAGATATGTCTTCTTCTATTGATGAGAACGATCCATTACTAACGTTCTGCTATAGTTATGGTGATTGTTTCTCGACTATGGTATAGACGAGTGAAACTTAAGCGCTTTCGAGGCGATGACAAATGGATCGCGGTAGCTGGGGTATGTTTGCTACGGTGTTTGGTTACACAAGTAATTAGACTGACGAGAGCTAGATCTTCCTGATAGCAACTTCAGTGAGCCAAATTGGCTCGACTGTCAACGGGGGTGGCCTGCACGTCCAAAATTTTCCGCAGGATGTGTATATAAGGCATTGGTATGTAAGTTACACCTCACCGAATACCTGCAAAACTTCCACTGATACTTGATGATAGTTCAGTATTGGCTGGTGTGGATATTATATTGTCACTTCTTGCATCAAACTATCTGTTTGTTTTCTCTTCCTCGAGCTTTGTATGTGAATAGCCTTGCCAAGTGAGCTGGGGAAGCTAATATCTTTCCAGTACCTCATCATCTCCAAGCTCTCAGATATTGTGTCTTCGGGTTGTGCTTTCTTATCGCAGGCCTGGGCTTGACATTGACTTTTACGTGGCTGTTTGAATGTACTCCAGTTGCCAGCAATTTTGTGTACAGCATTAATTCCGATTCGTGCATCAATCATGACATGATGCGGTGGAGTAAGAAACATCTCTTATTTATTTTTGATCAGAATCGAATGTACTGACGAGTTGATTATAGTCTGGATTGGGACCAGCGTTGTGATTGACTGCGTCCTCCTCCTGATACCGATAGGATTTTTGAAGCGAGCGAATTTACGGGGCTCAGAGAGGAGGATTCTCAAGTTGGTCTTTAGTGCTACTCTTCTGGGAACATCTATATGGTAATGGTTTCTTCATGTTGATTCGAAAGGCGCTAACGGATCACCCAGCCTCCTGGAAATATATGGGGTGTATGAAGACCGGATTCTCGCTGATGCTTTGGATCCAGCATGGCACGAAGTGGTTTGGATTATGCTCAACGATATCGAAATGTTCATGTACGCAATAGGTGCATCGTTCCCAGGTTCGTAAGCCCTTATCCACCACGGATCTCCACAGATCGCATCTAACTCACATCATAGTTCTCTCTCGATATCTCGTCTCGAGGAATGCCGGGAACCGAACCTCAAATGAGAATTTCTCTTCGTGGGGTCGACGTATACCGAATTTCTTCTCGACGCAGTCGCCTCTGACTGGACAGTCTGAACATGAATCTTCCCATCTGCATCGGCTTAGCACCTCCAGGTCCGCAGATGAAAGCGAACAGGGCCATTCTGTTTACAAAGTCAGCCACGATGTTCATGTTATATCTCTCGAGGCTAGGAGACTTCAAAAGACGTAAAGAAACATCGCGAAGGATGAAATGGGCTAACGGATGCAGATTATGTTTTATATTAATGACTTTAATGACTTATATTGAAATTGAATGTCTGATTACGCTTGATTATGACTTTGTCGATGTGACTGCTGTCATTTCAAATTCTATCTACCTTGCCATAAGCCACGCATCCTCCATATTCCTCACAGTCTCACCACACCTATCCTCCCTTCCACCCTCTTGCCTTCCCCCCATCACCTCCTATCTCTCCATCTATTTGGTTAGTTTGTATCACCTCTCAGAGACTCAGCGAATTCATTATAGTATCTGCATTAATAATTTTGCTGCTTCTTATCATACACAAACACAAATCATTTGTCTACAACTTCTCTCCTTTTTCTTCCGCATAGGATGCTACCAGGACGCCGCTGTTCCCTGCATATGTCCTGCAACAGAAAATAACCAAATAATTCGAAGACTAATCCCCGAAGAAGAAAATCGTAGACTAGAAGTCGTCAAAGCTCTCTAAAATCGGAGTGAATACCTACAGCAACTATCAGAAAAGCCCAAAGATGAGCCTCTTAATCACTTTCCGCCAATTTTGCTGTCAAGGTCCATCTAATCCCCAAGACCGACCAAGAAAGCACCTCCACTTAACAAATCACCCATTCATGCCCAGTATACCCACCCATCTCCACACTCCCCTCTCCATTCTGACCACCAACAACCTCCCAATCATCAGCCTCTCCTATCACTAACTCTCGATCTACCTTCACCTCCACCTTCTCAACCCTAGCCTCCTCCTCAACTTCAGGAGCACCATCAACCGCATGCCCAACAGTAGTAAACCCATCTTCATCCAAACCATCTCTCTCGCACTGTGGACACAGGATATCCCATGTAAGCAACTTAGGTTTGGAGGCGAGGGTGTCGCAGCGGACTTTGCCAGTGGGTATGCCTAGACAGTTCGGGGTGTGGGTTACGCGCGCATGGGTGCGTGAGGGTAGGATGTGTTTGCATGTGTATTCTGTGGTCGGGGAAAAGTTAGTAGCCGTTTGCGTGGTAAATGGGAGGTGAAGGGAGGAGGAGGAGGAGGAGGAAGAGGAGGAGGAAGAGGAGGAAAGGGGACTAACCAATGGAGGTGTAGTGACACTTGTCATTGTTTTTAGGGCTAGGATAGATAAGTGACATTGATTCAAGAGCTTCCATAGGCGGAAACATCTCTTCAGGTGGAGAGTTGGATTCATCGATTTTGTTCGAGGTTTGATGTAACAGTTTGGCATGGATATCTTTCGAGAGGGTAGTCAAAGGTTCATCATATTTTGACGAGTTTTCAGGTTGTGTCACGGTGGTAGGGCGGAGATGATGTTCAATTTCGACGAAGTGCGTGCCGGATTTCTCTTTCTTCGTGGTGCGCTTGGGGGAAGGTGGTTCCTCGGCAGGAACGAGAGGGGTTGTCTTCTTGGTCTTGGGGCTTGCCCGTCCACAGATATTCTCTCCATGATCGTACGTCAAGTCCTGCACCATTGCTTTGTCTGCGACTTTGACAGAAGGAATATGCGAACGGATATCAGCAACCTGAGAGACTTTCGAATTGATCTTGGACTCTCTGACATCCATTATATCAGAAATTGGATTGGCTTTTTTTTCAAAATCGAGAGACATAGCATCAGTTACATTGCGAGGGGAATATTTGAAGCTAGTCTTATCAATAGAAGTCGAAGTTAATGTGGGTAAAGGATGGATGAACCCAGCGACTGTGTCATCGAAACGCTGGCGGAATTGTGGCTCTGACATAAGTGCAAGGATTTCTTTTGTGGTATGTGTGTTTTGTTGGTAAGGCCTCAGAGTTCTATAGCTAACTGGACCGAAAGGAAGATGCAGAATAGTGGTAGTGGATGAATCGATTTGAAATCGGACAACGAGAGTCTCTCCGTTGAGTTCGACGATTTCTGCGAGGGGTTTGTAAGGCTTTGTATAGATCTTCGCACTGACTGGAATTGTATCTTTAGGCGTATGACCCTCAAAAGTAGTAATAGACTTGGAAGCCTGGATTGATCGATCCTTCGACCTATCAAATACAGTACTACCCTTCGAAGGCTCCGTAGTGCCACTACTAGAAACGCGAGGATACTTATTCAAAGTATTAGGAGCGAAATATTTCCATGATTGCTTGGCGGGAGGTACATCGTTCATGTTATCAGCTTTAACAAAAGGACTAGGCTGAGGAGAACCGATGGTCGAAAATTCGAGGTTGGCGGGTTGACAATTTAATTTGGTAACGTAATCCTCCAAAGCCTTAGCTTTGGCCTCAGTGGAGGTATGAGTAGACATATCGTTAGGAGTGGATGAAAGCGAATGCCTTTGCATGGACGAGGTAGTGCGATCGCGTGAACGAGGACGTTCTAGGGGATGGAGAGGTTTGCGAATGAGCTGTCTCGGGAGAGACGAAGAAGATGAGGTGCTCATATTTGTAATGAGATGGAAGGAGCGGCGAGATGATTTATTTGCAGATTATGTTCAATGGGACGATCTGTCTCGAAGTGAGAAAGACAACGCTTGTTTGATGAGTTATTCCAGGTTTATTGAAGTAATTCCGTAATAAAATTGTCAGCCGCGAGACCACGAGTGGAGGTATACTTGGACAATGATCGGATGTAAGGGTTGATAGGGTGATAGGGTCAACACGGTCGATGCGGTGGATGTTGTCGAGATCAGACTTGATTGCAGGAAAGTTAAAGTATGCGCTCGGAGCGAATCAGGGGAGAAGCAGAATTTGGTAAACGAGTCCTCTCTCACAGGAGAGTAGAGATCCGGTTTCTTGTTGTCGGAATGTGCAAAGAGTCGACGATTTTGATGACGTTGCCTGGCTATTTCTGTAAGAGACCTTGGTAAGAGACGATCACGATAAAGTGCCGTTTGGTTCGAGGAATCGATATTGACAGGTTGTCTGCGATCGGATCGATGATCTCTAGACAGAGGGGTATCAAGTCGACGAAGTAAGGGAGAGAGTTTTGTGGATCGGGAGTACGGTCTTCGATTGATGATGTCGAGATAAGGAGAGTGGCGTAGGCTTTTATACCTTGCGCCAGAGCTAGGACTTTTAATACTAGTTAATAGCCTTGTGTTGCGTCCGGCAAGGCTAGACCTGAGGCGCGAAGTTGAGGTGCTAACGGTAGGTCTTCCTAATTGGAGACCGAGCTTGAGAGCCTCGAATGTGTTCATGTTGACGTGCTTTGTTGTTATACACGTCAAAGTAATGAGGAAAATAGGCTTTGGTCGATTGTTGATACCGGGTGCCATCGGGGGGCTCAGGGCCCGGGGTAGCAGGGGACGACCTATCTCTACGAATATCGTAATGTTCCTGCATGGTGATGGCAGGAAATGAATTGCATATCAAGATGGTGCTGCAAGAGTCTGACCGAAAGAAATCTGAGCAGAGACGCAGAAAAAGGTTGTAAAAGAAGATAAAAAGGATGGAGACGTGAAAGGAAGAAGTAGGTAATTAAATGATAGTTTCGGGCTACATCATCTATCTGTGATTAATTGAGGGGGCTGGGGAGGAACAATAGGAAGGGAATCTTATTGTGGATGTTTATACAATAGAAGCGATGGTCGCATTCACTTATCAACAAAGTAGCATGCTCCTTGTATTGCATCAGTCACCTTTACAAATTTGAACTTAGTTCTTCAGGTACATTAGTTTACTGACATGCTACCATAGTAATTTTGTAATATGAGGTACACCTAATCTTATTCGTATTGTATCTCTAAAGGTAAGACTTCAATAGTCAAACATTCAAATTTTGTCTAAGTTGATCTCCAGCCAATCATATTATTCACCTATCTATTCATTGTCAACATTTAAACACTGAGTACACAGGTAGAAATTAAAAAGACCATCTACTCTACCTGAATATAAGAAAAGAGGGTCATTTCGCTTAATTAAATATTATTAGTCCTTTTTAACGTCCAGGTATCAAAGCACGCGCCTAGCATTTTCACTAGCTTCTCTGTATCACTTAATTCAATATCGCGCATGTTCACATCAGATTTTAAGTAGGTGAGCTACATATTATAAGTATCAGGCTTTAATTCAACCACTCACAAAAACTAACCACCATTCCTAGCCCAAATCCACACCACTAGTTCATCACCCTCCTCCCCACCCCTCAACAAATCACACAGCCCTCTACCTCCCTTCTCCCCTCTTTCCTTTCTCTCTGCACACTCTCCTCCCCAGATTCGTCATTAGCAGCAACCCACTCCTCCCCCTCCCCCTTCTCATCCAAGACCTCTCCGAACTCGCTCCAATCTTTCTTCCAATCGACAATCTCCCATTCCGGTGAGTTCGAAACGATTTTTATCCAGCAATCTTCGTTTTCTTGTCTTTCACTCCTTTCCCCATTTAGTCTCTCACTACTTCCTTCCTCTTCCTCTTCCTTTCCTCCACCAACCATCACCTCGCTCACAACCTTCTCCGCGTTACCCGCCTCACCATTTCCTCCTCCTTCTACACTCCCTCCCTTTTCAAGACTTCCTCCTCCAACCACTCCACCAACCACTCCAGGAACTACTTCCCCCACCCCCGAAACCGTCGAACCAGCAAATCCAAAGCTAACCCAATCGCATTTTCCACAGCCCCCCAACACCGAAACCTCTGTCGGCTCCGAAGCCATATTGGAACACCGCCCTTTACTGCTATTACTTGTTTTGCGGGGACAGGGCGGTACGTGGATGATTCGCGGGTGTCGGAGAAAGGCGTGGTGTGAGCATTGGAATTCTTAGGACGCGTTGGGGTATTAGTGATAATTGTTAGTTGGACGAGGGGACGAGAGGACGAAGGAAAGAAGAGGAAAGGATATGGTGGATAAGGTGGGTAAGAGTGAAATGTGAGAAAAAAAAAAGGGGGGGGGAAGTGGTAGGAGAGAAGGGATAAACGGGGGAAAAGGAAACAAACTCTGAGTAGTATAATGACATTTAATCCACCCAATGTCCTCCTTGTGCAGCAAAGCCGGCGGCGGAATAGTCGCAGGAAACATGTACTCGCATCCGTGCTGATTCAGATGCATCTCTGGCATTTTCTTTCTCGTTAGCTCTCCCTTTTAAATCCGAGCACTTGTCTTCTAGGAATTTCGATGAGTAGATGCTTGGTTTAGGAGGTGTAGATGACACCGTTTAGAAGGACTGCGTTTCTGGTCTTTGAAAAAAAGATAGATTTGTTTGAGATTGTGACAGGAGCGTACGTTCCTCGATTTATCTGTCTGTTAAGAAGCAAAAATAAGATAAAAGGAGGAGGAGGATGATAGAGGGGAGGGAAAAAAAGGAATGATTAAATAAGTGCAGAGAACAGAGCAATCATCGTTTCTAACAGCAGCTAGTATGATTCAAAATGCGCAAGGTTCGAAACCATTCAAACAAAAATTTTAAAGAACAAACGGCTTAGAGAGGAGAGGCAAGGCAATACAATACAAACTTCAAAGACGAAGGGACACGACTTGAAACATTCTGAAAAAAAAACTTGATTGCTGAATGTTACTTAGATGGCAGATTTCTTAACAGATTTTTGGGAAGTCTCAAGGAAATAAAGGAGTTGATTGACCTGATTGATTTAGAATACACAGGGTGAGAATACTAAGAAAGTTAGTAAAAGAGAGTATCAAAGATTAGATTGAAAGACCATTGCCAAAATGTGAATCAAGTTTACTAAACAACGGGATTCAGGAAATCAGATACTTCAACATGAGTCTCCTACAGCAAGCGAAACACACGAATAAAAACAAAGAACAGATTACTTATTACTATTCTCACAGATGAATAATCAATTCCAGGTGACTGCGGCCAATAATTCCCATCAACCTACAAACAACACCACCACCAATCGTCATTCAACGCCTCACAATTCCTTCACTCTCTGTCCCAAATCTTATATTGCATCTCCTGACCTCCCAGGTTCTCACACATTTCCTCGGAAAACACTGGTCCTGGACAATAAATTTGATGCAAAACAGTCTCTGATGACTCATGGCCACAACGGTACCGTTTAACTAGGAAATTACATGGATGGAGATTTCCGCTTTCCTCAAGAACTCCTGAAAATCGACTGGAATTGCTCCTGTCATGTACGTCTCGTAGCGATCTGGAGGGAAGTAATCTGCTGGTACTATTTTCGGGTATGGATTCGGAAGACTTTCGATTGGACTAGACAGGTCAGACTGTGGATATTCTAAGATGAGAGAGACATGCAGAACTTACAATTGAGGAAGCTCGACTGCACCCCGGCACTTTGCTTCGGCTTGATGAATTCTTCAATGGGTTAGCATTTAGATTTCAAAAGTTGCAAGGCAAGACTTACATGTAGTGACGATGCTCTGTAGTATCCAGATCCTCCTCTAGAGGGATTGCTGGCAGACCGAGATTTAGAGTCGAAATCGATTTTACGGATGCGTTGTCCGCCGCCAATTTGGGCGTTTTCAGCGTCAGACTCGCAATTCCTATTATTGCAAGTTTCGTAGCTTCCTCCGGTGTCGCTGCATTGATCGGACTCGCCCAAAAACCCTGTTTGCAGCCCTCCTGCCTGCTCATCTTGGCGGGTGGTAGGCCGCTCAGACGCAATGAGTCCCATGCTTTCCTTTTCTGAGGTCGTCCGCGGTTTGTCAGCGAGGGGAGGGCTACATTCGCGTCTGCGTCTGCCACCTTCACCTGGTCGGCTCGTGAATACAAGAAGTTCGATGATTCACGTTTCTGAACCGAGTCTGAAGATATAGAGGTAGAAAACAGCGAAGGATTTCGCCGAAAAGAGTGTACCCGAAAGCAATCCAAGAGTTTTGGTTTCAATGGTGCTCTCTGTGGAATGATGTCGGGAGACTCTGATCGGCCGAAATATTTAAGGAGAGAGGTATAGTTTCCAGGAGGTATATGGCTCGGTGGTGTCACCTCTGGTTCTTGGCGTGGGCTCTGGCGAGGCTCCTTGTTTAGACAGTTGGAGAAGTAGAATGACTTGCGTATCGATTCGGTCTTCGGTTTGGGTTGAGACTCGCTCTGCGACATGGCGATAGTGATGTGAATCAGGAGTCGCAGCGCAGATAAACAGATAAAGATATGGATAATGAGAGTCTGAGTACTGATGTTGACGGTCCACAGTAAATGTTGGTGTTGGAAGAGAGAGAGAGAGAAAGATGACACTGAGAAACTAGATGTAAACATCTTGGAAAAGGAAAGGACCACCAGTGGTGCCTTTCTAATTGTTCTAAATGTCTTTAAACATTCTGATTTCAATGTGCCCATGACAGAGATGGCTCAACTGAATATCTCTGGCCAGGATCATTTACCAGGGGAATTATATATGGGGAATGGAATTGTGAACGCTTCACATAATAAGCATCATTTGTTGAAAAGGTGAGGCACTTGCCTGCGACTTGATATGTATTAAGAACGGCGGGAGCGACCATATCTTTGAATACTCACAGTTCTAGCAAGCATCGTTCAAGCACACACGCAATCCAAAATGCAAAAGTTCCCCATCACTGATTATCATACCTAGAACGCTCCAATAAGTGTCACTTAAACACTTTGTCCGAAATCAGGACCATGATTCGAAGCCCCCGAATCTTTTTGTCTCGACCCCTTTCAATCTCCTTCAGTCCGACAAGCTCTGTCCCTTTGTACAGACAACCGCCCAATCTTCGGAAATCTCTGACACCTTTCGACCTTTCAAAGTCCCGAGGAAAATAGAACATCTAGAGCTGAAGTGACCGAGAAAACTTGGAGCATTCGAATTTGGTGGAGGGGAGGCATTTCATTCACAGTGCCGTCGTTGTCGCTCCAATTGAATACTCATTACTGGAAGCCCCCGAAAACCAGAGGAAGTCGGGAATAAATGAAATGTTGAAGGAAATAAAAATAAATAAAAAAGCCCCAAGCTACAGCATCTCTCGTCTCATCTAAGTCTCAACATACCTCCCCCTTTCCGACTCCGCTGTCATTTTGCAAAACAGAAACACCCTATCAAACATTAATTAATTCTTTTCCCCCCTCAGATGATCCAAAATGCCTATATATGAAATATCATACAGTACAAGAAATAATAAGAAATGAAACTCATCGAACTTCATCCAAAATAATCATAGATAAAACACACGCATGAAATAAAACACAGCCGTGCAACCCTCAAGATCATCACCAAAGTAAATATTCATCCACCAATTCATCCTTAACAGCAGCCACTCCCGGCGGAACCATTTCAGTTGGACTCTTAGCTTCTGGTGTTTCCGTTGTCAGGGCTTTAGTCGACGACTTTGGACCAGCTGCAGCTACCTTAGCCGTAGTGGATTTCGAAGCTGGCGCATTCTCCTTCTCCTCAGTCACCACCTCCTTAATTGGCACAGGAGGACGCCTTCTCTTCGCCGCTGCCACGTTCCCATTTCCATTCGCTCTCTCTAATTCCTTCATCGCAAGCGGGCGCGTCATTCCCTTCTCCTCCACCTCCTCCACCGTCGGACTCATCTTCTTCCTCTCCCCCTTCTTCCTATTCATGTTACTACCTCCACCTTCCCTCCCACTCTCAATACCCTTTCCCACGTCACTCTCCCCCACTTTTCCACTCTCCACAAACCTCGAAGCCCTCCGAACCGAAAACCTCGCTTTCAACCCCCCTGCTCCAAGAATCGACCAACGGTTTTTGGCACTCGTTGTTTTGGTACGATTGAGGGCGCTGTGCGGGGCAGAAGGGGGAGCATTCTCTTGGTGCGAGGTTGTTGCCGTTGAGGTAAGGGATTTCTTGAGTGGAATTGGCGCTGTGGGGGTTGTGGGCGAAATTGCGATTGGGGAGGGGATGGTGGTTGGAGATGAGGGAAGGGGAACAATGGTTAGGGGTTCGGGGGTTGGAGCTGATGCTGAAATTGGAGTAGGGGAGATGGGTGCTAGAGAAGGGGAAGGAGGAAGTGTAATTGTCGTAGGCTCAGCTATAGACTCAATGGCTGGTTTCTGTTCCTCGGTGGATTGTGATGAAACTTCAGGGAGAGTTTTGGTGTCTATTTGAGGTGATGTAGGGATCACAGGGAGCTCTTTGGGTTCGATGGTACTGCTCTCAATAGGAATTGGTTCGGGTTCGGGGTTGGTTTCTACATTGTCGAGCTTCACAGTTACCGGATTGCTGTCCTTTACAATTGTTGTCGGTCTAGCGATGTCCGTTTGAGAGGGTACAACTACTGGTTCCGAAGAAGGCATTTCGGGGAGCAGGGGCGGGTCAACGCTTGCATCGTTTTGAAGCTTGGTCGAGGCGGAAGGAAGAGTCTTCCTAGGAGCACTTATAGAGACATTCGAGTTGGAATCAGTCAAGCTCTTAGAAAGCGGAGGCAATTCCGGCACATTGCGTTTCAAGGCTTGTTGTTCCTGATAGTATTCGAACGAGCGTTCGAGTTGTTCTCGTTGCTTCTTGCGCTTCAGAGGATTGTGGATGCGCACTTCTCCCGGCTTCAATTCTGTAATGATTTCCCATTTCTTTCGACATGCCGATTCACTGAATTCAAACTTTAGCAATTGGATTTTCTCGGGAGAGGAATGACGGCATACCTGGGGGCAAACTTGGATTTACTATCGGTGGCTGGCTCGTACAATGAGATTGCGATATCATTCCACAAAGGACCAAGCTTGGCGTGGAGGTCGAACAATTTCTTCTCCCGGAATGGGGTAAAATCCGAGGTCGTATCGTTATCCTTGCTATCCTCTGCTTGAAGACTGCCGAAGGATTTCTTGTATCGCAGCCATGGCCTAGTTAAAGGATTGCGAGGAGAGGCAGTCATGGTTTGGCGGTTCTAAGTGTTATGTGAACGGGTTGAAAGAAGGTTTGAGGAGAGAAGGGAGGATAGAAATCGGAGATCTGGGGGAGCAAGGGGGTGCAGCGCAACTTTTCCCCATGCATCTAGCCGGCACAGTAGCAGTTGACACATGACAAGGTGTGGAGAAGGAAGTGGGGAAGGACAAACGGAGTAAGAGCTAAAAGTGAGACAGACAAACGGTCTTTCTCTTTAGACCATCTCCATTTGAGAGGAGGATGTCACTTCTACCCGTGCCGTTTTCATTACCCGCCACCAGCATCGTCTCATCTCCCCAGAGTTCAACACGAGCGCTACGAAGCATTAATAGATACTTCTTTGACGTTTGGATTGCGTGAAAGAGGGAGGGAACAACGGCGATTCCCGGTCCTCAACGACTGCAAACGATTCTATAGGAATTTCGCTTCATACAATAAGCCAATCTTAAATTGACAGCTGACGTGCAAGAGATTTTTCGGAACATATCTCACCACCGTTCCTCTGTTCCCCAGTTTGTGCAAGTGCGCACGGGGTTAGTGTTACATTGGGGTAGTTGTACATGGGGTACACTTCCAAGTACACAAGTACCCGGCATAGTCGTTCCTGAAAATGGGCCTTGTCATTCTGGAATGCGGGGTGTCGGACATTACTGGGCTGTGATCTGGTAATATATCCGTATATAATATATCCATCCGACCATTCCAGAAGGCAACGTAGCCACAAGAAGTTTCGAGTTAATGAGAACATGTCGCAAGATGAAGAAGGCATAATATTATCCTCAGTCCGCATTCAGAGGACACTGGGAATCGACTTTTCATTTCAAGTGGCGAAGTGTCTGAGGCACCACAATGAGAGAGACGAGAGAGATTTTACCTAAAAAGGGGGTGTAAGTCTCCACAAAGTTACACCCCCTATTGTTGAATTACGTACCCGAGCGCCCTAGCTTATTTGTACTTCCACGACCAAAAGTTCTAATTTACACTTGTCGCATGGCCAACAAATGAATGGGGGAATAGTGGACCCAGACAGACATAAAATAGGTCTAATGTATGAAGCCTGCGTAATCTTATTCATCATATGGATGGTAATAAGGCAAGAAAATTCGGTTCCAAGGCGGATAAAGCTTCCATGATGGAACTTGTTGCTAACAGCTCACTTGCTCTACCAACGGCCTTTTCCTCCCTCGATGCGACATCTCTTGAATCCAAGATGAAGCTCCCGGCTTTGTTGAACCTTTTGCTGTAATTGCGAAAAGGTCGGGAAGGCTAAGCCTCTTAAACCACTACACCCAGAAACATCACACATTTCCCCCCATACATTACTCTGCGTTGGAAGGCTACCATATCTATCATTCGGCTGGATGGTGGTCTGGGAAAGCTCTCGACGGATGGAGCTGGCGAATCACCGAGAAATCGTTCAACATTCTTTGTCAGACGATAGAACTCGCGGAATCGGCTCACTGACTAACTTCTGGTCCTGGTATTTGGAAAAACTTTGTGGAACGCACAGGTATTGACCGATTCAAACCATAACCCCTTAGCGTCACTTGCACAGATGTACAAAACACACTAGCCTCTGGTATAAATAAAACTGGGTTAGGAAGAAACCATGTCTCCTCAATTGTTAAAGACGAACCCCCTGAGATTAACCAATCGTTACTACTACGAAGTATCTCATCCCAAAAGAGAAGATCCAGGACGCGGAATTAATGACTAGGGAAGAGAAATTTTAGAGTCTGTTAAATATTGTCAAACTTGAAGGGCAAGAGTATCAAAAGCAAAAGGAGAATATTCGCGAAAGTACTGCTAGCGCTAGAGACCCCCTGACATGGGGAAGATTAAGACCTCCAGATCCCACTGCCAAACTCAGTCATCGAGCAACAATCTCAAGATTCCAACGAGGCGCAGATGCCTCCTCAATCCCAGTATCTGTAGCTTCGGAGCACGACCTACAAATACCGTAGAAATCCAATTCTCTTATTGACCTTGACACTCGCTAACAAAAAAGCCGATTTGCACATTCCTCCTCCACAAGAACTAAATCCCCTAAAGCTCGAAAGCGCCGAAAATGGTTCCAGGAGATTCGGCCTCGCCCCTCCTAATTGGGATTTGGTAAGAAAATGCATCTGCAAACGCCAAATTCTGGAATTCAAGATTCTCAGAATACTGTGACTACTGACTAACATTCCTCTTAGTCTAGTAGGTGGAGAACTTGCTGACAAGATCGGCCTCAAGCTACCCCTGGCCGAAGACTCACTAACTCAACAGCCTCAAAGTGTCAAGCTTTGCTCTTCTGCGCTGGGGATTGGCTAAATTTCCGTGTTTGAAAATACCATTTCCGAAAGCACTGAAGGCTCAGAGCTCTTCGAACAGCTCCAATACCGGCTTTTCTTCTCTAACATGGGGGTCTTATGAACATGAACCTAACCTGCACGTGCTACTTCCTACTATCCTAACTACTGAAAGCATCACAAGTTCTTCCTTAGAACGTCCTACGGGAAGATCACCTCTAGAGTTCTCACCACCGAGCCAAATTCAAGAAACACCCTTACATGTCTTCAATTTCCATGCACGTAGAACCTGTGCGGAAAATATGTATAACTTCTCTATTAACTTTTATCCAGCCACTCAAACAAAGCTTTTTCGCCGTGGCCGTCATTTGACTGCTCATCTACATCAACGCAAACAGTAGGCTCGGCTGCGTCTTCTCCAAAGATACAAGCTTCTTTCATCAAGAGAGAGGGCTGCGGGGCTCCATCATAACGGTGGACTTTTTACGGTCCGGCGATGTCTATTGAACGGTATTGTAAGAGCCATCCTCGACTTGCGATTTCGTGCGATCCCATGGTGAATAAACGTCATCAAGCGGTGTTTCTTGAGGCCCGGAGTAAGGATTGTAGGACTCCTAGATATGACCCCGTTCTAGAGGCTAGATCACCTGCCCCTCTTTGGGATAGTAAATCATTCCCGCTCCTTTGTCTCAACTGCAAGCACTTGAAATGATTTTATTGTCTTATGTGTACAATGATATTAACTCACAATTGTTTACTTTTGTGGTTACAGTTAGGCCAGGTTGCTTACTATGGCACCCTTCAATCGAGACAATTTCGAAGAAGCATAGACGCCTTGCCAGTGGCGCTCTGGAGAGGAACTCCCCCAGGGCACCAACTGGGACGAGTACCCATCGATAAATGGCATAGAGAGATGCTGGGCATATTCGACTATCTAGTAGCTGTAGTTCATAGCCCAGAGGATAGCACGGGTGCGTATAACCGAGTCCTCTATTTAACACAACCAATTCTCATATGAATGCTTGCATATATATAGTCATGCACATGCTTCACATCCTAGACCAGAAATGAACGTGACAATTTCTCCTAGAACCTTCCGAATTAAGCAATAGCTCACTTCCCCGGCATCAGACAACTCTCCAAGCAGACTTCAACCTTATGCTTCTAAAAATCAAGGTTGCTGCAGATTCAAATCAAGAGTGACGGCTTTCGCACGCTTGATCTGCCTTTTCATTTCAATGATCTCCCGTGTATATATTCCAAGACGAAGTGCATGTCATGCTAAAGATTCCAATCTCTGAAACTCCTCGTGTGTATTGAGCCAGCTCTAAGTCGGTTGGATTCATAGCTCTCGTTCGGGTGCAGGTGGAGATGTAGGATAATAGCTGGACCTATAAACTACGGGTATTAGCATACAAGCTATGACGAGGAATATTGAAGTAGTGTCTCTGGCGTAGAAGATATATAGTGAACGCACAGTACTCGATTCTTTTCCGCCTCTGCCAGATGGAAGACATGATGCGCTGGATGGGGATCTGCTACGGTTCTTTGGCTATTCAAACAGACGCGCAAGAACTGTAAGAATTAATGACAATGTATATTAAACAAGGTGACAGGGAGCAGTTTGCAGAAATCAAGGCTGCTGTAGTAAGGGAGGGAAGATGTTTGGATGTGGGGTGTGGCTCAAGGCAGAATAAGGCGGTGAGGCACCGCCTCAGGCTGAAGACGACGACGACGACTTACCCGTGCCCGTGTTAATTCTGTTGAGAGGGTTTTCCACTAGCTATGATAAGCCCTAGCCAGCGCAGGGGATCAAGAGAGGGAAGGGCTTTTGGATGGTGGCAATTTGTCACGATTTAAAACAAAGGCTATTTGACCTGAAAATCAAACAAGAGTATCTCTGGCGGGGCTGAAAATATAAAGCTGGAGAGTAGCGCCCCATCTTTGACGGCGAATAAACGCTAGTATAAAGGTGCTAGCAATGCTTCTTGAACTCCTCTCTATGTTAGTATGAAGGCAATTTAGTGTTCCGCACAACCCCTAACTCGACGACCCTTTGGAAACGTTAATCTCCAAATCTTGAGACCCAGCTCCGGGGAGAAAGGCTTGAATTCCTTGGGATTGACATCTTAGACGGAGAGCTCTTCATTGGGATCTAAGAGTTCGTGATCGTAGGTCGGTCCTATGATAGTCGTAGTTAATTGGAGATCAATAGATGTAGAGCAAACTTACGAGTTGGTAGGGAATGCTGGTATTGAGAGGATTGGAGAGACCCCGTCGCTGATCTTTCTCTCCTTCTTCGAGAGGAAATGATTTATGAAGGAGAAAACGAATAGAGGTTGAGGCTGTAATGGCCAGAAATGACAGAGTGTTAGTGTCGCAAGGCGAAGGAGATTATTTGTTGGCTACAAGGTCTTTGCAGCTCGCTAGCGTATATTAGCAGTTTATTTAGAGGCATGCTTATAATCTTAGGAGGAGAGGTAATTCCCCTGCCACAGCATGCCTGGACGAAGATGCGGCTTGAATCAGTGAGCTACTTATAGCTTTAATTAACTATATACATTCTTCGAATTTTTTTAACCGAACTTCAGATATTCTATCTTTTGCGTCCGCTCTCTGCTAAAGATGCTTAATATAATAACAAAATAAAATATGAATAAAGCGAATTAATATTAATAGGCTGTCTAAAAATGATTATAAAGTATTAATATAAAAACGTTTTAGTAGTTGTCATTAGGCTTTTACAAATAAAGGTAAGCGGTTTGCGCATAACTGCTAATCTAAATTAAGCTATCCTTATATTATCGCTGCAAGTAATATCTCGCATTAAGCGTCGCGGACGTTGAATAAGTATTTATAAGTTTAACCTGAGACCGGGAACAAGAGCTTGTTATTTACTGGCATTTCGCTAGCAAGAACAGGCCGTAAATATAATAGGGATTAAGAAGCGAAAGAGGAAAGCTATTAGCCTGGATATTCGTCCGAAAGCTCTAGCAAAACGGATCGTCACCCATAAGGAGGTAGTAAAGATACAGCCGGGGGTCACGGATCCGAGGAAGCATCACATCTCCCTTCTTATAGCAAGGCATGAAGAGGCCGTCTGTAGGGTAGAAGTAGAGGTTTCGCACTCAATGCAGTGACCTGTAAGAGGACCAAGAATAGGTGGCGGGGCGGGGCGGAAGCGAAAGAGGAAGCCTAGAGGCCATATAATAGGAGGGTTAGGTCGGGGGTCTTTAAAGACATCGAATATAGGCGTGACGGATAGTTGATGGGTCCGCCGCTGTTGCTGTGGAGTTGACTTGTCTGTAGACATGTCTATAAGAGACCGGTGGAGTTCTTTCAAGGCAGGGCGCTAACAGGTACGTTTAGTGGCACTACGGTCTTATAGGCTGGTTAATTAAGTCAGGAAAGGAAGTAAAGCACGTACTCGACAGCTATTACAGCTCTTATACAGCCTCTTTTCTTCTCGGGCTATCTACAGGAAGTATAAAAACAAGGAAGAAAAGAGTTCATCTTAAAGAGTAGTATAAACGCATAAAAGGGGTGAGATGAAAGGGGGGAAGGCGCGATGGTAATTAAAGCAGAGCGTTTGCTTTTATTGGTCGGGAGTAATTAAAGCGGGAGCATTTGCTTAAAGTAAACACGATAGCTAATAAGCGAGGCCGCTATAAAGCTGGGCTTATTTCTACTATATCAACTTCCTCACTCTTGACTTAACAAATCCATTGATCGAAAGACTATCGCCGCATTACTACCCAAGCCATTCGCAATGTGTCAAACCATATTTCCATTAAATACGATAACTCCTGCCTTGAAGATTGGGCCTCGTAAGTTTTTTATCCTCTCCTTTATTTACATTATGGCCATAAAGCTAATATATAACCCATAGAGACACACTTTGGATTTTGACCGGAATGCTTCTCTTGTGGATTATTCAACAGTTTTTATTTTTTTTGCTTTGCTCTCTAACTATTTCGGCAAAGTAGGGGGGAAAGCCGAAAAAAGGTATTAGCAGAGGAAGAAAAGAAATTAGCTGAACAGGCAGCTAAAACTAAACAAACCGAAAATGAAAGTGAAGATATACTAATAAGAGCTAAAGCTAGTGTAAAGGAAGCTAAAGCTCTAGTAAGAGAAATTGAAGCCGAAGTAAAGGAAGGAATTAAAGCCAGAAAAAAAAGGAAAGAGCTGAGGGAAGGCTAAAGCTGAAGCAAAAGAGTTGAAGGAATAGCAAGGAAAGCTAAAGTCGAAGCAAAGGTGTTGGCACGATAAAGTCCATAGTTAGCGTCGCACTAAACGAGGATGAGTCATTTACTGAGGATATATATTCTCAGCCTGTAACCTATCCTCTTAGTTCTTTAGACATTAATCAAGACTTCATTTCTCATTCTTTGAGCATTCCTGTAGTATCAACAAAAGGGAAGGGAAGAGGAATAGTAAGGAAAATTTAGGGCTAATAATCCCTCGAATTCTGTAAATCTTTTTCTTTAATTCTTAAATGCTGCGAATCTACGCTAGCTCATGGGCTTACTACGCAATAACCGAACCAGTGAGATTTACGATGCTAACTAGTCCGGAGCTGATCCGGCTAAATCGTCAGCTCTCAATCCTTTTACTTCCAGACCTTCTTAACATAATTCAAATCTAGTAAAAAAGAAGGTCAGCTAAAGCCCCTAATATTATGCTCCAAGTAGAATAATCTAGCCTTTCTCTTGTACACTTTATCCTCATTTTCTATAAAAATATAGCCTTTATCTAAGGTTTCCGTAAAGCAAGGATAATTGGCTTTAAAGCTTGCTTTGAATATCCCTATAAATAAACGCGTTTTTATTTAGGAACCCTTCTTAAAGAATACTAAAGACAACTTTTAAGCCCAACCCCCTTATTGTGACAAATAGGGTTCTCATTTATCATTAGAATCTAAAGCGAAGGAAAAGATACAAGGGAAGGGCAAAGTGCGGGGTAGCACAATGCTGAATACACAGCCCCCATGACACATACTAGTCAAGCGAGGTTACTAATTAACCTAGTGACGGTAGGCCTTATCTAATCTTATCTAATCAGCCTAACCAGTCAAACCGTTATAACAATACCGATTCTCAGATGATTTGACTACGGTGTTATAACAATAGGGGTTATAGTTAGATAGAATAATTAAATTAAATCAAAAAATCTTTAGTAAATTATCATTAATATTTATATTATTTTGCTATATACTTAGTTTAAATAGAAATTATGACTAGACTTTGCTTATAAATGCTAGAAATATTAAAATTCTACGAAATAATTTCCTTGCGAAAAGGCTATTAAGTCTTTTAAAATAGACTTTATTTAAAAAATATCCTTTCTTACTGGTTGATTGCATGGAAGGAAATCTGGAAATATGGTGAGCTTGTTTATGGATCCCTTCTATGCTAGTGAATCACATCAGTGAATCATAAGAGGGAGTTGAGATATGGTGTGATAATTTGGATTCCTGCCGAGGCTCTACCCACCACCAATCAATGATTCTCAGATCACCTATTCTTGAAAATAATCAGTCCTGGTATTAGAATTCAATAAAGAAGAATAGCAAATATCAGATCAAAGACTCACTCCAAAAAGAATTTATATAAATACCCAAGCCCAAGCTCCAATTCCCAATCCCAAACGCCCCTATCCTCCCAATAACTAAAACACTAGACTCCGCTCCGTTATCCACCACTGTTTATATATTAGCACTCGAGGCTATAGAAGGGAATAGAAGAAGCAAATACCTACTGTTCAAACCATATCCTACAGTCTACGAATCTCCAACTGCTCATTTTTTGGGCTTATCTTTTGGTTCAGGAGCATCAGTCGTATTGTAACCACCTCGACCCATGTTGTCAAAGTTTGCTGATCTGATGTGCCGTAGCTGAAAGAGAAGCTGAAGGAAATTCGTTGACAAGGTTATGTCAAGCGAGTTTGTCAAGAAAGGCTGAACGAGGCACTGGAGAAGATTTGCGGCTCCGTTAATGAAATATCTCGTTTCGAGAGCAAAAGAATTCTCTTGAATTTCTTTTTCAAAGTATTTTGCATTTGTCCTTCGAGAGATCTTCCGAGAGACATATTCTCTCCTTTCCCCCCTGACAGTAATATTGAAATCTGAGGGTTATATTGAATCCCATGTCGTCAACCATGCGACTTGCTGAGCTTGTACTACGTGGCATTTCATTCGAAAACTCCTTTTGGAAATTCTCTAGGGCCAGCCGGGTTTCTCGGGCTGGTATAGAGAGAGGCAGCGGCACGACTGTGCCTTAGCGATGCAGGAACGGGCTGTCTATCCCGCTATCTTTGAGTCAATTTCGATCACATGACATAAATTTTGAGACATAGAAGAAATGAGGATAAGTAGAGCAAGTTGCCCTCTTGTCCATTAGAATGGGAATATGGATGCTCTGCTAGAGATGCTTATTCGCAGGTGATTAATATATATAACGTAATAATGCAAACTCACAGATATAATTGTCTCCTTGTCTCCGCAGCCTCAGATCGTACAAAGTATCCACCCCCCAGGTAAAGTTTTCTTCATGACTGGGCTCTGCCTAATTAAGCCTTATTCCGGTCTTCCGAACGTCTTCCCGTCCCGTTCCCGCTGCCACTCCCTATCGTCTCATTAACTAACGTCTTTTCGTACCCTCCCTCCTCCAAATACCCCTCCAGCCCTCTCATTCCGTACAACTTCAATTTGGGCGGCATGTCATTCTCTGATACCATTCCAGGGATGAGTGTTCTCAGTAAATACTTCGATTTTGGATGCTTCAACAAAGCTGGTGAATTGGTCGTCGGCGGATTCGTCAGCAGATCTGTAGGAGCCAATTGCGGGTCCGAACCCTAGTTGGTGGTTGAGTCAAGTTATCGATATTGGCGGTAGTGGAGAAGATGGAGCTGAAGGAAGCGGGGACGACATACAATAAAGCTATTGGCTAGGAAAGGTTAGAGCTGTGAGAGCGGGACCAAATGCCCGTGCGGGATTTGATCCTGTCCAGGTGATGCCGACCGACAGCATGGTCAAGAAATAAAGTGAGACCAATGCCTATTGGGGCAAGATATATAGATTTCGTTTTCTGTATGGGAACGATGAGCGTCTTGCATGAGGGGAAGGCAAATGGATGAATTACCTCAGCAGCAAGCATAAGAATAGTAATTATAAGCATGAATGTCCTCTAAAAACATGTCTTGGGCAGCAGTTACGCCTAGACCAAAACCGAATAAAACGTCAATACCACGAAGGATCTCTTTAGTCACTAGAGCTGTGAGAGAGGCTGCCGCAAGCTGTGTTACCATAATCATGGTTGCTCTGGATGACAACCTAACTGCGATGCGCTTGGTAACATCGAAAGATCCAAGAACTTGTAGACTAAGATCTCAAGAGTGCCGAATTGTTCTAATCATACTTGATCCACTTGATCCCCAAGATCGTCTTAGTGCTTCAACGATATAGAATAAACATGCAGCATTGATGAGGTGCATAATATTGAAATGGGTATATTGGCAAAGAAGAAGGTCGTACCTGATTGGTGGAACTGCACCTATAAAAATAACGCCAACGTAACGGCAGGATTAAAGGCACCCCACCAACACGAAAGGAGACCAAGACATTGGTTGCTGAGCTGGCTCCGAAGGAATCGGTGCCTTCTTGCTGCCAACAAACTCCCAGATAAGAATGACAAACAGGATCTCTGATTTTAAGCTAGCGAAGCATAATCTTAATCCCTCGACGACATTCAAGAAATATGCATACCCTTTTAAGGGAGTGGGGAAAAGGAAAGAAGAATGATAACAATTAATTCCAAGGTGGAGATGGAATGTGTATATGAAGGCAAAGCAAACAACTCTTTATAAAGAATAGCGAGCTTAGCATATTTGACTGAGATGATGGAAAGACAATCTTGCAAGGGAAGACCTATCATGGAGAAAGAATGAGACAGCTTCACTTTTAGAAATGACAGGGTCTTGTAGTTTTCAGCCACTAAGCTACATGGGGTACCTGGTACTCTATCTGTGGAAGGACTATTGTTCCTCGTTACTTAAGAGAGCTCCATCCTATGCTTGAAGATCGAAATGAATCTTTTCCCAGGATTGGTTTAGTCGGGGATTATTTTCCATGAACTGCAGCTTCAACAAACGCTGGTTATATAAGGGGAGAGGGGGGGGTAAAGCTTTCAACGTGAAGGTTATTTTGTGGTTTTCCATTATCACAACCCCTAATGTTCTTGCTACTTCAGGCATTTATTTCTGGCTGATATACTTCCAGTATATGTTCTGCATTAATTTATGGTAAAGATGGGGAATCTAGTGAAGTCATGCTGTAAAGTGGTTACGAGGAGGGGGCTTAGCTTGAGGCGCGAACGCTGTCAGTTATAGCTTTCCGCATAGTCCAGGTTCTTCTAGAGACCAATTGCAGTTCATAAGGTGAACATTAAATTGATACTTTGCTGAAGTGCATCTTTGAAACGACCCTAATGTATCTTGAATATAGCCGAATTAAGTGATCGAGGCAGAAAGACATTAGCAAAGTTACATTAAACCTTATCCGATGATTCCGATCTTCAGAAATCGGATGTAACTATAATTCATCGGATGTGAGATCTGTAAATAGGGAACTAAGATATATTTAACAATGTAAAACTTTTCTCGTATCGCTGACTTTAGGAAAGACTAGTAATACAACTTTAATCAACTATATCTCATGGCGAAGTTTTAGCCGCGGGAGAAGCAAGGTATTCACAAGATGAAAGCAATCAGGGTCAACAACAATATAAAAATACTTCTGACATATATCTGCATCTCGATGTAAGTACTCGCCTTGATTGAGCTTGAATTCCAAAAGCCGAAATCGCGAAAACCCCAGTAAATAAATAGTAGATCGCTTCGATCTAAAGAGCTATGAATAGCAATCATGTCATCCTCCATATCCTCTTGTCCCTGAAACAATAACATCGAAATAACGGTAAAACCGAGCTTCAAGAAAACCGAATCGCTAAAGACGGCCATCCATGCATCAACAATCCAAGAAAGTTAGACTGGGCCACCACTTGAGAGATGATTCACAAATCATAGTAGTACCATTCTCACAGATCTGAAATGTTTCAACAGATCGATCATTCCTTAAAATTCAAGGATGGGCGAAGAAAAATTTGAATGGCCGTAGATATTTTTCGGAGGATGTACCGAAACGCAACTTCCCAATTTTGGATCTTGTCCGCCACTATCACCAGAAGGAATGAACGAGCACCTTGTGCCACGTATGTAGAGTCTCGAAGTATGACCAACGCCCAATGTGATATTTGCTTATAATCTTACAAAAATTGGGAGTATTTTTGTATACAAAGAAGGTCCGAAAGGTGCGTAAGATTTTCATCCTATGAACCCGAGGAGAAGAAACATGTGCTGAGCTGGTTTAAACGAACCTCTAAGCACCCGTTTGGTTAAGTGTTCAGAAATGAATCAGGCCAGTTAATCGTTTCAGATACACATTGACCCTCAGGTCTGCCATAGACGTCCGGAATGTGATTTTCATTTCCATCCGTCCCTCGAAAACAAAAAAGGAGGGAAATGTGAAGGAAAACTCCAAGAAGTGGCGTCACATTTCTACCCCAAGATCAAAGAAACAACGCCGAGATCGGTACTGCGTCAGCATACATGAAGATTATTGTATGTACTGTACAGTACAAGGTATGTGAGAGGTGTAAAATATGTAATTAACTGCATCGCTGGCCATTTACAGACAAAAGTTATGCTTCTAAAGGTCCTTAACATAACAATTTCATGCAGCTCTGGTGATCTCCTTGTCGGAATAGGCCCCTATAGGTTCGCTAAGGGGCCGAGCCGATAAATCTCGTCCAGGAGATTCAGGGGGCGCGTGCCGCTGTCGTGCATTACGGCTTCCGCACATGGCTTTGCCATTGTACTCTTTGGGGTAGAGGTAAAGCAAAGTTGGTCCAGTGGCGTGTTTCTTCGAAAGGAGAGATAGACGTTTTATAATGAAAAAAACCTCCCCGGAAAGAGATATGTGAGCTTGAAAGAGCTTGGAGTGGCCGGAGTATAACAAATAAAAGAACTCGGAGTCTCCGGAGGTGGCGATAGCTTCAGAAATCAGAATGGAATCTGCATTGATCTTTAGTCAGAAGTCCACGTGGCTCCACAGCGAAGTGACTGCTAGACATTTGCAAATAGGACAAGATTTATAATGTATGATCAGAAATTTACCACTCGTTCCTCCGGGAAAATATTCTTCAAAGATGTATTTGAATAGTTCCATCATGGCGATCGTTACTGTTGCCGTTGTTCGTTGAGTCTATGGAGACTTGTAGTAGCTACGCCTAGGAACTACAGGAAAGGCCTATAGAACTCGTCCAAAGCGATCGGTGATTCTTAGGAAACTATGCCTGATAGAAATTACGATTCTGCATTCACTGAACAAGAGCTGGTCACAAGACTAAGTAAAATTCGAGGTATGTATATATCTTCAAACAAGAAAAAGAAATATAATGTACTTTATGTCGCAATAGTCATGGCCAAGCCGCGAGAAATGATCTGAACCAACAATTTGCGCCTGGACCAAAAAAGGTTAATTACTGAGTGCAGCCCTAAATGCACTTAAAGCAATCATTATATTCACAATGGAGAGGGTGGCGATGTTGGATTTTGCCACCTTTGGAATTCTTTCTGATTACTGATGCTTTCAAATCACGTTTTATTACAAATGCATCTAGCATGATCTTTGTGAAGCTGTTTGCCCCTTTTTCAGTTTCGGAGCTCCTCGGAGAGTTTTGATCGACACTCGTTGAGGTGGGTTTGTAGCTTAAATACATATCTTTTTCCTGAGAGAAAGGGGGACAGTCAAAATCAAATGCATTTTACATAACAATTGACCGAGATCTTTTCCCTCAAGCAAAACTCGTATTACAATGAAGAAGGTAATCAAAGAGAGAACCGTAGAGGGTATATACATTAGCTTCTACTTTCTAAGACAGAGCATTTTTGAGATCGGCAAGCAGAATACCACTCGACTTCCTTATATCATCCTCCTCCCACAAACTCAAGCGGAAAACCGGTCGAGTTTCTTTCATCCTTTGCACATACAATATTTCTCTTGGCTTATGCGGGCTATAGGCCAAGCGAATTGGAATCAGCATCATTCATCTTATTAACATCGCTGGCGGATTAAACGAGTGAGCGTTCCTTTCCGAAAAGGATATATTTATTGGACAACATCTACACGCTCATGGTCGGTATATCTGGTCGCATCATCTACCAACCGCCTAACACCTACAATCAACGCTTATCTTTGAACAAAATTTGGTCTGTCTCGTCGATATTCATATATAGGAAGAAGCGTTATTAGCTCGATACGTTTTTCTTAAACCATAAGACTAATACACTAGCTTAATACATATCCACTCAGTCGTTCAAAGTCCTTCGACTCCACGGTCATCTTTTCCCATTTAAAAATCTACACATTATCTAAGTACCGCCCAGCTAAGCACGATGTCCTCACGCGAGTCTTTACTTAAATGCTCTGGTCTAACCCCCAACTCCCTCCAAAACCTCCATCAACTCCCCTTGTAACTTCTCGCAGTCTCTAGATTAGCAAATTACAACCACATCGGGAACCCAACCCGGGCCGTGAACCACCAAACTTCAAAAGCTTTGAGAATTATCCCCTACTCGGAATAGGAACTAGATCCACACTCGCATTTGAACGGTGCACTGCACTTTCTCTCGTGTTTCCGTCTCCTTTGTGAATATAACCGTACCAATATCTTATCTTCAGCTGTTGTCTGGATGGACTAGAAATTCTTCTCGTTTACTACCCGAGATCATCTGATGAAGTGATATTATGGCCCCCAACAAACCATCCAGCCTCATTACGTGAGATAAAGATTGCTAATCCGACTGACCGGGAACGACCGCATGGAGATCTTTTCCAGCCGTCGACCACCTTCGTCCGGTTTTAGTTTTTCCCTACTGCTTCTTCCCTCCGAAAGTGCGTAACGCTTGCGAATAAATCAACTCTGGGTCATTCCTATCTTCTCCACTAATGTGATTATCTTTGACTAACAATAAATGATAATGTTCACCGGTCAGAAGGATGAGCCTCGCTAAACAAGATCAACCCCGACTCCTTCAACGCCAGCAGACTCAATGGCGGATATATGGACTCTATCTCAACGATAGGACTCGATGAGTGATCTCTCAAGATATGCGGTGTTAAAATGAGTGCACTCATGGCCCCCATTTGAGGAGAGAGAGGATATCGGGACGGGATTCATAAGGTGCGCGTTCTCCTACTTCTTGCACTAACTGAGGACTGCGGGTGATGAAGACATCGTGTGCTATTTGGCCAGGATTTCCTGCATTTGTGATTGGTGGAGAGGTGATGCGTTGTCTTTGGATTCATTGTAGCGTCGTTGACAGCAGAGGATCAAGAGGAGGAGAATAAAGCCGGCTTGAATGGTCGTCTGAAGGCTGGATATGTTTGTACTCTGCGTACTTTTTGCAGTTATTGTCCCTGGAATATTTGTGCTGCTCATAAACACCCCCCTTTAAAAAATTCATAACCAAGTCAATTTTAAAGCTTCTTTATTGAATATTTAAGTTATAGTAGCCAGCCCTCTTACTTTAATTATCTCCTTAATCTTATATATTAATCTTTTAATATAATGATAATAATCTACTTGATCTACCCAATCCCATAACTTCTAAATTATCTCCTTTAAACCCTTCTTGGTTCTTAGCTTATATAGCATCTTATTAAGCTCTCCTTTCATCTATCTCCAAGCCTTTTTAATAGGATTCAATTCAGGCGAAGAAAAAGGCTAGTTAAATCCCCAAACTTTATACTCCAGGCGGGATAATCTAGCCTTTCCCTTATATCCTTTAGCCTCATTTTCTATAAAGGTATAGCTTTCATTTAAGATTTCCTATAAAAGAAAGATAACCAGCTCCAAAACTTGCTCCAAATATGTCTTTCAATAAACTCCTTTCCGCTTAGGAAGCTTCTCAAGACATACTAAAGGCAATTTCCAGCTTTAGCCTAAAGCCCTTTATATTATTAAAAGGAACCTTTTAGACCAATAAATCAACTTGATGTAATGTAAATAGCATTTCTTATCTATCTACCTGCCTAATAATCTAAATCCTTTTATCCTTTTCTATATTAAAAGAGCATTTAATACTCTATATAACCTTTCTCTAATCCCCCTATTTAGCTTACTAGCAGTATCCCCCACTAGCAATGCAAGCAAGCAAAGATAAACCATTTCTTTGATTGGGCAAGAGAAATAAAGGGTTTTGGGCATATAATATAGCGCCGGTAGCCGTGTTTGCGTAATGCTTGGCGAATAGTTCTTGGGAAGGCAACAAGTTTTAGCTGAGCTTTAACCTGCGGAAAAAAAGAGCTTGTGGTTTACTAATACGGCGAATGATTTGGCGGATGGTCCTTATAGACAATAAAAAGTATTAGTATTGCTTGCCTTTGCGCGTAGTGCGGCTCGATGGAGGTTTGCAGATAGCTCTGGCAGACTCTTATTTTTGAAAATTACGTAAAAATATTAAATTGTTATTTTGTTATTATGTGGATCCCCCCCAATTTCGCTTAGTTGGGTGACGAGCTGTGGCACTAGAAGTGGGAATACTGGAAAACACAATGTCCCCGTCGCAAATCTTATTAAAGATGTATTTAGTTACTGATATACCTTAGTTTCGACCCCACCACGGTTCAATAGCTTTGCATAGAGCGTCTTAGAGGTAGCACTTTTGACATGATAGCTATGGAGTAGGTATAGGGAAGGTGTTCCACTAAGCCTAACAATATCAACCAACAGCTATTTAGGCCTCGGCCATACAATCATTAGAGAAACTGGGAAGTAACGCAATCTCATCCTGCAATCTTTGAGATAAAAATAGCTGTAGGGGTGGGTAAAGCAGGTGAAGGCGCTGGAGAAGAGCGGCAATTGTTGGGCAGCAGCTCTGATTTTACCATACTACCCCCCGCAACATGAGGGTAACGAAACCCCCTTTCTGTTATGATTAAGATGACTTTTCAGGATCAGAGAAATCAAAGGCTGAAAGTTGAGTATATGCAACTTATAGCCCGACATTTCGATTTTTTTTCTATGCACATGCATGCATATGCAGATGCCCAACTAGTATCCCTGCTAGCTTGGTCACCCCGCCTCCCAAAGAGCTCTCCCAGCCACTTCTTCGCCTCACATCATGGGCAGGACCAATTCCATCGATTCCATCACAATATCATAATACACTCTCCTCCTTCTGTCTACCATTTTTTTTACATCGTGAATTCCTTCCTCAGCTCGCAACACCTCCTGCAGCCTCAACAATACGATGGAGCTCTGAAAAAAGCGCCTTCGGAATTCTGCAAACCTTACTATACCGCCGCATCAAGATCTGAGCTTACTCTGCTCAGCTTGACCAAGAGCAACGATGAAAAAATACAATCCATTCGACTTCACACCAATTCCCGTTACCCTCATTACCGCCATCGTATATCTCGCTATATTCATCCCTTTACTGATCATACACGAAACTGTTCCATCTGCGCCATCCGACCCCACTCTATACAGCGGTCTCAATCTCACGGAATCTTGGCTGGACCTCCAAGAGCTTACCAACGGCTATCATCCTTACAATAGTCAGAGGAATGATGAAGTGAGGAATTGGTTATTGAGCCGAATCGTGGAGATACTGGAGAGCAATGGCGTCCAGTATAGTACGGAAAGCAATGGGCACACAAATGTGCATGCTGGATCTCTGGAACGCCCAATGATTTCTGTAGACGAAGCTCATGCCTCAACCTCAACATCTGAAATCAACTCGCATGCACAGCCCAAATCGTATCATGAGGATCTTCGAGTGCGAAAAGTATCACCCTCTGCTACGATTTTCAACGACGTTTCCTCCAACTTTTCTAGCAATACCCCGACGACCATCGGGGATGACAGCCAAAAAGGTGGGATCAGTACATATTTCGAGGCAAACAACATAATTGTCTATATTCGGGGAAGCGAAGATGAAGAGGGCGAATGGTGGAACTCGAGATCTCATAGCCCAAGCAGGAGCCATGGAAAGGGTGGGGTAATGGTCAACTCCCATTTTGACAGCGTCTCGACAGGCTACGGAGCTACAGATGATGGAATGGGAGTGATTACCACCCTTCAGCTAGTCAAATACTTCACTACTTCGAAAAATACCCCAAAGAAAGGGCTCGTGGCACTGTTCAACAATGGCGAAGAGGATGGTCTTTATGGAGCAAAAGCTTTCCTCTCACATCCGATGGCATCTTTTGTTCATACCTTCCTCAATCTTGAGGGTGCGGGAGCAGGGGGAAGAGCGACTTTGTTTCGCAGTACAGATACAGAAATTACTCGGTTTTACGGAAACGCGCCACATCCGTTTGGCTCTGTTGTCAGCGCTGATGGATTTGCATTGGGAGTGATTAAGAGCGATACCGACTTTGTTGTTTTCAGAAAAGAAGGTTTCCGTGGCCTCGATGTTGCATTTTGGGAGCCTAGAGCCAGATACCATACTAATGAAGATGACGCAAAGCACGCCTCCCCAGAATCCCTCTGGCACATGTTATCCGCCTCCGTCGAGACTGTGAAAGCTTTGACGTCAGACACCAGCGCGACCTTTGATGGGCCTCGAGGTGATGACGATCAGACAAAGGTCAGGAATGGAAGGGGTTCAATTGGTGTATGGTTTGACCTTTTCGGTGTAGCTCTTGCTGTATTTCAGTTACGAACTCTATTCGCCTGGTCTTTGACAACGCTGATCGCATCTCCACTAATTCTACTTGTCGTATCTTACCTTCTCATTCGCAACGATAGATACTACTTCTTTGCCGGTGAAGTCAAACCCAGTGGACACGAAAGCGAATCCATCTCTTTGGGAGGCTGGCGAGGAGCTTTCCGATATCCTGTCACCCTCCTTGTTTCTGCCGCTATCACTTTTGGGTTTGCATTTTTGATCAAGAAGTACAATCCCTTAATAATCTTCTCCTCTCAATATTCCGTATGGGCCATGTCAGCTTCGCTTTTCTTCGCTGTGTTCTGGTTCATAATGGCTGGTTGCAATTTCGTCCGACCATCGGCCTTGCACCGAGGGTACGCTCTTATGTGGATGTTTATACTTGGATGGCTTGCTCTGGTTGCCGCCACTGTTTTTGAAGATCGTTTCCAAGTAAGTACCGGATACTTGGTCGTCTTCTACCAGGGTGCAATCTTTTTAGCCACCCTGATCACTCTGCTTGAATTGTTCGCCCTGCCTACAAAGACCTCGGTAGTGGAAGATGCATGTGATGAGCATGAAAATCGAGAAGGATCCCAAACTCTGCCTAGCTCGGAGGCAGTTCTACAAGCAGATGGACCCAATGACGACGAAGAAGCAACTGAGACTACTCCTCTTGTCAGAGAGAGCAACGGTCGCACTTCAGCAATTACTACATTCGCTAGTCGATATCGTCAGATTATTCCTGCTCTGTTAGACGGTGCAAATGATGGAGAAGAGCAAAAGTCCGATTCTTTTGGCCGTGAACAGAAATGGTCTGCAAAATTGCCTACATGGACCTGGTTTCTTCAATTTCTCCTCATAGGCCCTTTCATTCTGACCATCCTTGGTCAAGTTGGGTTACTCCTAGTTACCGCGTTGAGTCAAACAGGGACCGATGGAAGTCCTCTCCTTTTACCTTATACCACTGTTGCTCTCTTCTCGATCCTACTCATCCTACCAGTCACACCATTCATTCACCGAATCACCCACCACGTCCCAACCTTCATCTTCCTCGTATTCATTGGCACACTCATATACAATTTGGTCGCTTTTCCATTCTCCTTAAACAACCGCTATAAGATATATTTTCAACAAACCGTCGATCTTGATACTGGCATTAATCAAGTAAATCTTGTTGGCCTTGAAGAGTACGTCCGTGATATTATTTCCCACATCCCAAGCGCATCAGGGCAAGCTATCAATTGCACCTTGCTAAGTTCGACCATTCGAGCGGGATTGCATTTCTGCAGCTATGCTGGCTTAGCACCACAAGTCGTGAACAATGTTGTGGATGGCGTTTCTCCTAAGATAGGCTTCAGTGACTGGCTCACCTACAACGCCACCCGAGTTCCTGGACAAAACAAAGCAACCTTCAATATTTCAGGTCTCCAGACTAAAGCATGCATCATCCGCTTCGACGAACCTTTCTCTGAATTCAGCGTCCGTGGTGGGGCCAAACCAGGAGAAAGATGGGACGATATTCCGGAGACAGGAAGTGATCAGATTAAATTATGGCATCGAGATTGGAATAAAGAATGGCTAGTAGATGTCGAATGGCCTATCAGCCAAGATATGAGTCCTGGCGAAGAGGGCAGGAGTGGAAGAGTGGTTTGTTTGTGGAGTGATCATAATCTACCTGGGGCGATTCCGGCTCTTGATGAAGTGGAGAGGTTTGCGCCGGCTTGGACGAGTGTGACTAAATTGATGGATGGGTTAGTAGAGGGTAGTAAGGCTTTTAATGTTTGATGGGGTTCGCGGATGAGGGATATTGTCATTGGTGATGGATGAGGAGTGGAATTAGTGGCAATGACTGAGTATGAATGAGTGCGGTATATAATTAGAATGAATGAATTAGTATCGATACCAATTGTTGATTGATTCGTTATAACTATACGAATAAAGCCTACAAACTTTCGATTAGAATTGAGAATTATTTCCCCATTTTCAAGTCTAATTAATTAATCCGTTTATAAACTAATAATTCACTTTATAGAGAAATGAAACTTTTTTAATTTAGAAAATGAGATTAAAAGAAAGTTAATTAAAAAAAAAAAACTAATCACTTTCTAGGCATATAATTCATTTTAACGGATATTAAGCTATATTCTAGATATTATAAGTTAGACTATTAGCTATTTAAATTATAAGAGAAAAAAGAAATAGAAAAAGAGCTAATATAATACTTAATTTAGAAAAGCACAGAAGGTGATTTATTATAACTAGTTGATTTTTTAAGTTAAGGACGTAGTTTTTTAACTAAAAATCTATTATTAATCGTCAGACTTAGGGTCCGACTTATATTGTTGCGGCGATGCGATTGTCTAGCTGACACGTTTTATTTACTTCACTTAATGTGGGATTTAGTACTACTTTGTATTTGTTTTTATAATAGATAAAGAATAGATGGGAGGGCAGGGAGGAGAAGGATAGGTATCGATTTAATAACGCTTTAAAGAAACTTGGCTGGGAAGTAGGCGGATTTGACAAAATAGTTAGTGAAAAGGGAGAGAAAGGATTATGAGGCAGTCTGCTTCATCTGCTGCATCTTCTCCCATTCTACCTTTGAATACCATCCGAAAGTCCTCGTTGATTTCTCCGTAAACCAGCTGTCCTGTAATAGTTCCTTTGCAGTAGGTCGATCTCGAGGGTCCAGTTTCATGATCTTGAGTATAAAAGCTTTATCAGCCTCACAAACCTCCCTTGATTTGAGGTACTGAAATGCTCCAAACTTCCCTCCCGTCGCAGACATGATACCAGCAATGGCTTCTTGTTCGTCCTCATTGGTAATTTCCGTCCAGCTAGGTCGGAAAGGTCCGAACCAGAAATGAATCCAGGACAAGTGTACCTGTGTGCACATAACCATCCTCGTGCAGGCCGTGAAGGGCTTCGAGAACGCTCTTGGAAACGTATTTGACTTCGCCTCTAGTGAGCCTCTGTTTATTCGATGCTTCTGTCACATCATCATCAAGATATTTGAGTACAATGGCCGGCGGCTCAGCCGGGTCTTCTATCTCGTCTAGCAGAGGACGGACAGTAGGTATGCGGTCTTGGAAGCGTTTGAGGACATCGCGCTCGTTATGGAGGCGCCAATGACCTTCAACGCTTTTGATCACGACAGGACTTCCTTGCTGGTTTCTATGCACTGTTTAGCTTTGAAGGGGCGCAAACCACATAAGAAATACGTACACTGCAAAATACACGAACTCCGAGAGCTGTTTGGTAATTTTATAGCTGCCAACAGCACCTCGAAGGGACTGTCCCAGGCAGAAGAGATATCTAATTTCCATCGTCAAGATCAAAAGGTCAACTTTATCATATCCGGCTCTTACATAAATAATACCCCCCCCAAAAGTTTACCCATTTTATATTGAAAAAAATATTAAATTCCTTACTGAACTTAGAACTACAGAAAAAACATTTACTCATTATTGTTTAACTTAACCACTGCTGCTATTATTAGTATTGTTTTCTTTATTAATATTTCTACTTGCCAACCGAAAGAACTCAGGCCATGCAGCTTATCTATGAGTCTCAACAAAGAGCTCATGTTCGAACTTCGAACGCGGCGATATTCCTGCTCATCCTCCTCATATTCCACAAGAGGAGCATTTTCTTAACTACTCTAGCTCTGATTTTCAGAAGTTAGAGGATGACTGTGGCCGACGAAATGCTCGCAAGAAGGAACGAGAAGGGAAAACAAAATCCGACCCTTATACCATTCAACCTTTCAGCAAATATCTTTGAAGCTTGTCTTTAAATGGTGGTGGCCAGCCAACTAAAAATACAGACTTGAATAAGTTCAAATAGAATTTCAAATAGTCCACTAGGTTTAGTTGACCACATCGATACGGTGGAAAATGCAGTGGAAAATAATCAACCAGTAAGAGGAATAGGACAGTACTATTTTGTAATTCTATTACTTCGACAGGTGATATTTAATCGGTGACTCTCAATGGATCTGAAAGTAAAGCACATCTCTTTCTCTGGGTTGGGCGCGAGAAGGGGCGAATAAAGTAGTCATCATCTCCTGAATTGCCCTAAAGTGAAATCGCCATGCTCCTCCCTTCATGCCTTGACTCTGGCCAAATCGCTGTTCGTCATAGCTAGAAACCCTAACTCATTAGTAAAATCCTCAAAATATTTCTTAGTTAGCAATGGCCGCCTCCCCAACATTTATTTAGGGCCTGTCTGATATCGTGCTTTCTAGAAATTGAGACGTAATTCAGGCTAAAAATCAATCATTTCAAGATTGCTTGGATGATTATTCTTATTCCTGCATCCAAAATAATTTTCCTCTAAGAGAAGTCCAAAATACACGTTGATTAAATATATTACTTTTATCACAATTAGAACCGAATACATTATAAATTTTAAGCAGTTATATGAAACTTACACTAAGTCACACTAAGTCATTTCAATTTGCTATAAATGACGATAGGCAAAACGATGGACTTTTTGATTTATAAACCTCATAAAATTGGCTTAAGGCAAGTTTGATGATAATTTTCCAACGACCGAGAATTGAGGTGAAGAACAAAATCTATCAGTTGTTCAACGTGATGACCTTTGGAACAGCGCCCGGTTCACTTCTTTTCGCCAACAATTCCGCGTATATAGCTGCAGCTTCATCTGGATGATAGAAAATGATACCTCTCATGAGAGTCTGCCACTCTCTCATGGTCATCATATACAAATTGCTTCCACAACCTCTGAATTTGTCTATGTAGAGCCATGCCTTACTTTCCGTATATCCAAATCGCTCTTGAAGGAATGCCATCAACCAGGTGCGTGCTTCATCCCTGGACCATTCCCATTGAGGGATGCTCTTAGTAGTGATGTTATGGCCAGGAGGAAGATATCCGTAATATGGGCTTGGTGGGGTGTGAGGTGCTGGTATATTATTAGTGACTATTGTTAACGAAACACGGATGAAGAGAGACATACGAAGACTTTCGCTGGTCTTTTCCACGATAGTAGATGTCGTAGATTTGGATGATGAGGAACCCATTTTTTTTTCGAGATCGATGTTGGTAGATGTTCGAGTACTGATTGAAATCTTCAATGGAGGCTAGTTTGGTTGTAAACCTGTCTTTTCTCACTTTAGGATTTCGACCTGAGGAGTGTCTTATATAGCTTTGATTATTACTTTACTTTAGGAACCGGTGAAGTCAACTTCAAGCCTGTTCAGAACGGACAATGCGCTTGGCCTCGCTAAGGACCTATCATGCCTTTAGCTTGCCCAACAAATCGAGAGAGTCACAAAGGATGAACAAAGCCATCTGCTGCAGCAGTAACTAGTCTGATTTGCACGAAGTCCTCTAATCTAAAGAAAGCGCTACCATACAGAGCTAAAAACTGTGATTCTCTCTACCCCTCTTCAGTTCTTTTTGTTCTCGCAAGTGTGTTTATGTAGTCTCCAACCAGCACGATGATGATCTCCACAACAGTAAAACACTTTGGCTGTCTTGCAAGCACTGCAAGCCCTCAGCCCTGGCCCACCGAATCCACAGTAGTCACACCATCCCTGATCATTTCTTCGCTGCCAGCGATCCCAGGCTCGAGCTGCGCAGCCCTGCAAAACAGGCTCCAATGCTCCATATTCCGAGTAGTCGGGCACAGATCTATGGACGCTCTCACGTTGATTTATATCTTGGCAGATGTTCTTCATTCCGTTTTTCCACTCATTCAATGTACCCAAAAAATATCCCTCGCCGTACTTTCCCTCTCCCGTCTCGCCATATTGTAAACGCGCCATGTCTACTACAAAATCAGGCACAGGATCGTCGGCTTTTCCAGGACGAGAAAACCCCATGATGGTGTGGTATTGGTTTTCTAGAGTTCCTTGCCAGAATATACTATTCGTTTCTAAGTTCATTGAAGCGCTTACGAGCTTGGGTCCTCGCAAGTTGAACTCCAGGATTCGCCGACCACTTTCATCGATGTCCACGAGCACGGGCTGTTCATTTTTTATCTTGATAGAAAGCTGTTGGCTAGGAAGACATAAGTCAAAGAACATATGAAACAAAGCGATAGAATTAGAACAGCCGTCGTTGTCGTGGGACTCTCTATAGATCAATTCTCGCTTTGCAAAATCCAAATCTTGAATCTATATTTCAGTTCGTCAGTGATAGCTCATGGATTCATACATGGAATTTCCGTATGAGAAACTAGGATCAAAGTTTGACATACAGCCTTTTTGGCATCTGGGTGAACATCCGTAGGAAGACGACGAGGCGCGGTCTGAGGTTCACCACACTGCGCATAGACGTGGACGTGATTCTCTTTGACCTGAATGAAATTAATATGATCATCCGGAACATAAAATGCAGAAAGGGGGGGGTTGGGGGGGTTCAAGTACCGATGCGGGTATCTGCTTCATTTTATCCCAGTAGTGGCCGTTGAAGCAGTTAGTAACGGATGGATCTGCAAGGCTTGACTGGACAAGTCGGACGCCATGAAACCGTGGATCTGTCGTCGTTCTCTCATAGTTCAGGAGTGTAATAAGCGTTCTCAATGGAATTGGTTCAGGGCTAGACTCCATGATTGCGGGCTAACTTTGAGGCTGGAAAATGCACACGGTTGATGAAATATAAAACATGTATATCTGGGGCACTTAGGGGCAGTATTAAATAGCCGAATTCTAGGACGAAGCGATTCCACTGATAGATGTATCAAAGCTAGAAGATTCTAGCAAGGGTCTGGAAATAAAGCTCAATCAATGGATGAAAGAGTTTGTAGGGAAATCAGCAAAGTCTCTACATAAATTAGAAACTAATTTCGAGATGTTTCTTCAATTCAAGTTCAACTGACAATGGACAAGAGGATGTAACCATCCCCTTCACTAATCTTTTGAGAACCATCTTGATTTATACTATGTTTACCGATTCGAATATGAACGAAGTCCCAGTAAAAACTCCTGATTAGTCTAGGAGGGAGTATAAGTATAAACGCACTGAGGTGTGGGAGTGAGTTTGTTGGAAGACTGCACTGTTTCACCAAAGCGGTAAGAAAGACGTAGTGGAGCAGCGAATTTGTTCCATATGACCTTTGAAAGTGATGAATTCTAGCATACGGAGTCCCTCAAGGACTTCAATTAGCTAACTTCATAGAGGCTCTAGTTTGTGTTTCAGCTAGTTAAGTAGCCCTCCCATTGTCTAAATAAATCTACCTTAGTTGAGACCTTTGAAATTAGCTCGTCTAGAAATATCTATAAGTTCTCAATCGATCACTTCTTCTTGCCTTCACAAGTGTACGCATGAAGCTTCCAGTCTGCCCTCTGATGCTCCTCGCAACAGTAATAGACCTTTACTTTCTTGCAGTCCTCACAAGCCATCAAGTGGGAGCCACCAATTCCGCAATACTCGCACCAGTGTTCAACGTCCCTCCGTTGCCAGCGCTCCCAGGCCTTCTCAGCGCAGGCGGTCAATCTGTTTAGATTGCGTCCTTGGGGGCGTTGGAGTGTTGCCAAACCTCCCGTCCACTCGAGCTGAAGACGACAACAAATCTTGCTCATAGATTTCATCCATTCATCAGAATGCCCGAGAAAATAAGTCTCCCCATATGTTCCGCGACCCGCCTCTCCATATTGCATACGCGCCATATCCACTGCAAAAGAAGGTTCGTCTCCACGCTGGACAAACACCAGAAGGGCATGGGCTTCGTCTGTGGTACCCTGATAGATTGTAAGGTATGGAGTCAAGCCAGAACTCCGTGCAAAGTACTTAGGGCCTTGAACCAGCCACTTGAAAATGAAACATTGATGGGCATCGATGAGGGCTGGTTCTTCGTCTTGGAGCTGAATAGAAATTCTCTGGCCGGGAGGGCAAAGATCGAGGAATAGATGGAAGAGACTAATTGCCTTGAAACAGCCATCATGATTGTGTGTTTGCTGGTAGATAAGCTCTCGTTGAGCAAAAGCGAGGTCTTTTGTCTAAGTATTTAAAGTTAGCAGCGCGTCGAAGAGAACAGATCTTATTCTAATCAATATACAAGGTCGAGGGCGAAAACGGTTGCTTACAGCTGGATATGCTTCTGGGTGAATGGCACAAAGAGTCGCAGGTGGGACTGAGTTTGGAGGCGTTGTATATGGCTCAAATATGTGGATATCACACTGCGTGACCTATAAAGTCTTAATGTTAGCGTTGCTTAACGAAGGAGGAGATTACCTCTGGGTTGGTGCTAATACATACCGTCAAAGGCTTATTGTCAATTGCGCTACAAGGACGGACTCGATCGACCAAATCAGGATCACCAAAAGTTGAGGTCAGAAGTCCCACGCCCTTGAATCGTGGATCTGATGCCGTCCTTTCATAATTGAGAAGAGTGATGAGACTCCTGAGAGGAATAGGTGGAGGCTCCATCGCTTTGGTTGTTATTGATGATCTTAATCTAGGAAAGAAAGGGAGATCGAGAGAAGTTAAAATAAGAAGTAGTTGCTCTACCCCTAATAGATTGACTGAATACGAATATAAGTTGAATGTAGCTTTATCAAAGAAGCAGATTAAATATTTGGGGCAAGAAAAGTGAAAAGTGAATTCAAGTTCTAATTCATAGGTTTATTTCATACTTTCGTTGATAACTTTAGCATTATAAGCTGAGTGTTTAGAGTGTAAAAGCTACAAGGCGAGTACTAGAAAACGACAAGACATAGTTCTAAACTGGCAATAATCTACTAAGAATTTTGAACAGAAATCTGCCTCGAAGGGTTATAGGAAAACCTACTACTAGAGACAAAAAATGTCACTTTACACCGACCTTTAAACCCCAAGGAAATTCCAACCTAAATCTGCCCATCTGGTGATAATTCCTCTCTATGCTATCTTATTCTCGAGACCTACCAACTGTCTCATAAATCCTGTCCCACTTTCATCGCCCTCTTTACGATCCAGCATTAAGCCTTTTTTGGACTTTAACAAGCCCGTTCACGTTGGACTTAGAAATATTGTTTTGTATAATGAGGGCATTCATTCAATGAGAGTAAGTCTCATGTGCTTACTGCGTTCATATAAAAGTCAACCCAGCCAAAGCTCATCTACTCCTCTCTTCCCTCATCCTACTCCTTTCTCTCCTGTCCGGTATATTTCTCTTCTTCTCTCCTAGTCTCTCCATAAGACTTCTCATGATATAGCTCTCTGTTTTCCCCACCATTCCCACCACCAACGCCACCACCTAAACCCAACTTCTTCTTCTTCTTCTCCTCCTCCTCCATTGTCCCACGATAAACCCTATCCGCCTCAACATTCTATTTTTCCCAATCAACACATATTGCTAATGCCCCAAGGGATTGGTTATTCGAGAAGACAGCTTGTTGAAGCAAACCTTTTATGTGTGACGGGTTGGCCGGATCGATTCAGCCAGTCGTTAGATATTCATTTGTAGACCCATGTTGGTCGTGCAGACTGTTTCGTACCTGTTTTACTTATCCAAATTAGCTGATATCCTCTTCTCTTATTCCCCCTCTCTCGGAAGTTTCCAGGAAAAGAAAGGTACTTCGAATTCGAATAAGCCCTAAACTCCCTGTCCTCTCCTTCTCCCTATTCCCTTCCTCTCCATTTTCATATCCCTTTTCCTGTTCCACTCCATTTTCCTGTTCCGCCCCCTTTTCGTCTTCATTTCCTCCTTTCCCAAATATCTCCAGAATCAATATCTCCAGAACCCTCTCTAACCCAATAATAACCCCTATCAATTTCGCACACTGATTTGTAGGCGGCGGATTGGAAGGTAAACAACGAGCCACGGCTTTATTATTCTTTGCCGCTGGGGGGAAGACGAAGAATTGCTGTTGCAGCGTTGATGGATCCGGGTTGTCTGTTGGGGGAGGTGACGATGTTTGAAGTTGTAAGATATAATAGAAATCCTTTTCCTTCTGTAACTTGGCAAAGTTCCTCAGGTTCGACTCATAAAGTATGTGATGAAAGTGCTGTCTTACATAACAATGAGATTGTTCAATGATTAAAGCTAGAAATTGTAAGTATGTAATGGACGAGAAATACAAAGAGCCCTCATCCTCATTCATATTTAATGTGACTTTTGGTCGCCTATTTCGCTTTGACGCTCGAGACACTAAAGTTGTATGCTTGTCTAGAGTTTAAAGTAAGATTATCTAGCTATTTTCTCACTCATCATTTCGGTATAAGGAAAATTTTATAAAAGATAAGCCTTTTTATTTAGGAAGGATATTTCATTATCATTCTCCAATTTCGAAGCAATAGGAGGAGAAACTACCGAGTTAAGACCGGAATTTCTCAAGTAGCTAGAAAAGAAGACAAAGAAGAAGAAAAATTCCACCCGAGTACTCTTCCCAATACATCAGCACTCCCAAATCACATCTCATTCAAAGCACGATTACAAGCCTCATCCGCATCCGAATTCTTAGCTCTAGGAATCCAAATATACTCCACCGATCCTAATACTTTCACCTGATCATCCAAGTAACTCGCTCTTTCAATCAGGTCTCTATTAGCCACTTCATGTCCCGCGGAATTAATCCATCCATTGCAACTCCATTTGTAAATCCAGTTATCAAGGCATCCAATTGCATACCTATCCACCTTGAACATCAGCTCTAAACCTCACAAACACCATGGCATCCAATCATAATTGAAGAGAAGAATTTCCAGGGCTGAGCTTTTATGGGAGGCACGAACCTGGAATCGGAATAAATGGTAAGACCCAATATAGGGGAACTTTTTAAATCATTGTATACCTCCAAAGCCTTTTCTAAAGCGAGGATCATGGCCGAGAGCTCAGCCCGTTGGTTGGTGGCAGCAGGCCAGCGAGGAAGTTTGGAAGTCCATATTTGTTGGCTGTACTTGTATTGGATAACGGCCGCGCAGGCACCGATAGAGCCTGGTTGGCCATTACCGCGACAGCCACCGTCGACGTAGATTTTCCTTTATGTAGAAACATGATCAGTAGATTGATTCTGAATGAGGCGTGGAAGCGGAGACAAGAGAGTAGGGTAAATCCTGGAGGGGACAGGATTTAGAGGACAGCTGTGTATTTCATATTAGGGGAAAATGTCTTCTTACATGATATAGACCATTGTGTTGATTAACGAAAGAATTGACCGGGAGATTTAGAAGGGAAGTAGATTATCAAACGCGGATGCCTGTTTGAAGGAATGTAGATAAAATTCTGCCCAGTTGTCAGCTACATATCTAATCATGTCATTGGAAATACAAGATCTACTTGCGCTTAAAGACTCTTGATGAGTTAGATCAATCAATACCCATAAAACGTGGTAGTCTGGTTTTTCAGCTGCTCAGAGGTCGGTGATTGTGATTGTTGATTGTATCGTTTTGGGAGATGGAGAGTTCCGTTTGTGCCTAAGAAATATTGTTACTAGCTGTAGTAGGAATAAACTAGGAATGTAAAAATATATTTGTTTTACGCACCTATCGTTGAAACAATACATACGGGTGAGAACATTGTCTTTTGCCAGTGCAAGAATCTTATTCATTTAAAGTTCGTTGGGAAGAAAGGGCAGAAAGGCAGAAAGGCAGAAAGTTTAAATCCCACGTGGCTTCGACCCACCACGTGACACTGGTTTTCACGTGCCAGCTACACTTTATCGGATTCGACTGTTACATGCGGGCTGTAGTCACGTGGGATTGTTCTGAGATCGGCGTGGAGGATGATTTGACTAAGTAACAAAGTATGAAACAACTGATGCTATCGTCGGGGTGTTAGATGAATGGCAGGGATTTAGTAGGTAGAAGACATATTGCACATCGCCATATGTAAGAAGTAACAGAATATCAATTGCCTAAGGAAGGCGTCTTAAGCACGAAACTCCTCTCCAAAAGAAACTAGCTACTTATGTAAACCATCGCGCTCCTAACGCCACGGGAGTCCCTGTGATGGTTGTGCAAATACTATGTCTTGAATACGAAGATCTAACAAGAACGAGCTTCTAAGGAGGGAGATTGCGGACCTATATAGGGGTCTACCGAACGTACGAGCCATGGGCTGGATCATCACACTTATAAATATATTAGAATAATTTGAATAACTTTAATTACATAATTTTATAGGACTATAAGTAAGGACTAGAGCATCGGATGTTTACCTGGGCCTAGAAGGAAGGTGGCGAAGGATATAGGATATAAAATAAGAGCTCTGGCCTGAAAGGAAGAGGGCAGAGATCAGTTCTGTACTGTGTTTTAGTCATTCAATTGAACTGTGCCTTAGAGGCTGCTACCTACTACTATTTACCTACGTCACCCCGTCACAAGCGGATATACGCTAGGTATAAGCCCGAGATATATTCTGTTAGATGCTTGTTAACTGATTCTTCTCTATATATAATAGTATACAAACGCCGCTTAGTAAGAGACCACCAAGTGAGCCTTCGCGCTTAAGACAGGCAATTAAACTTCATTCTTTCTCACCGACTATCATTGTTTCGAGAATCAATATATTGAAACGCCAACTAATAGTCAATAATTCAAGAATCAATAGCAACCACGAATCCATATTCCAACCCATCCCCTTCCCTTCCCTGCCTCGATCTCGAGATTCATGCTCATATAATTAATATCATCTGATCATGATCTTTTGTGAGATAATTTCACCTCTCTAGGTGTACTACTCTATAGTAGAGTATGTATATTTCTTTTCAGGAAAGATAAGGATTAAGATAGTTCATCTTAGTTATATATGTCATTTTAATGCCAAGAAGAAATATAAGAATCAGAACTTCCCAAAATGTTGAATAATCGAATTCCGCATTCAAAGACTAAAAAAAGACTATATACATCTATCTGGTATCTCTCAAACTCCAACTTGTACCCGCACCAGCACAACCTCAGCAATCACTTCTCTTTCAGCGCTTCAGCAGTTAACCTCACTTTATTGACGATTAGGAAATGCACTCCTGCATCTGATTGGATCTGTTTATCCCCATTACCATTAGCATATCGATCCTCTCCTTCACATTCATTGCCAAAGAACAAGATGAGAAAAACAAAAACTTACCTTTGCTGTTTCAGGAATATCATTCAACTCCCCATAACTACCCACCACTAGTCCGCCATCTCCTCCACTATCCCCTCTCCCTTCCCTCACAAAACCCACTAACCTTGGCGCCAGCACAAACGGCTCACTAGCCATAACCACGCCCCTCAATCCCCAGGTTTCCACAAACCTCCTTGCCTCCTGCAAACACTGAGCTCTCACATCTCCCGTCGGCAAATTCCCTGCATCATTATCGAACAGCACTGGATATCTCTTCTGTTTCAATGCGAGAAGGATGCAAATATCCGGGTTGAAGGCTGTGAGCATGATGGAGCGGGAGGAGGAATGGGTAGCGAGACACGAGAGGTTGGTGTCGATGAAAAGGTTTAGGGCGATATGCGAGAGGTCTATGAAGAATTCTGTTGCGGCTTCGGAGAGCATGGGGTATTCTTCCGATTATCAGTTTGATATCAAGTGATGGAAGGGGTAACTTCCTGATCTCAACATTTAGCGGAATCTCGAGAGGTAATTCGGTCAGGAGCTTTTCAAGAGTGATGAATGGTTGGTGGATATATTGACCCCTCAAATTACCTGAGTTTATATTCCAAAGTGTGTTTTATGCGATCGGTGAAGTCTTTTAGTCGGCTGTGATCATATTCGTTTACGGAATGGGAGCGCTTTCTAGAAGATGAAGAGCGTTCGAGATATCGTGCTTCGTGTAAGGATGGGAGATCTCTGTAAATGGAAGATCGTGAGTCACTGATGTGCATTAACTGGACTTGATCAGTAAGATTTCGGGAAATTTTGGGGTGGAAGAGGGACCTGATCGAGGGTTAGAATATGCATTGGCAGGTCGTAGCCGGTCTCGCCGACGAGGAAATTGTGGTAGATTACGGGAATGTGGTCTTTAGTGAGCTGAACATCTACTGAAAGTAAGCAGTGATAATTGAGTACTCAGGAATGTCTATCGCATACCAGTCTAGTAATGGTCAGCCGCTGCCTCAAAATTTAATGGGTTTCACTCACCTCGACATATGATGCTCCGAGGCCCATAGCTGTGAGAAATGACTATAGATGTATCAATTTTTTTGGGTTCTATAGATTCCAGATAACGAAATATTGACAGCTTACTTGTGCCGTATCTATTAATCAGGATTCCAAAGTCAGTATTTCTAGGATATGAGGGGAGCAGGGGGGGTTTCGGAGAGATTTGAAACTTTGAAAAGTCTCAATTCTTAGGAAATTGACTCTCAAAGCTGTAAATTGGGAAATAGAGTCTGAAGAACTAATCACTTACTCTCCCCGATTTGAAGATTCTTCAGCGCAACACCATTCATGCCAAGTCCTAATAATTCTTTTCAGCAACGATACATGATACGGAAATGACAAGCTCACCTCTATGACCAACGACTTTGCTAGGACCAGCATCACTCCCCAGCTCATCTACCGGTGTAGGAGGAAGCTCCTGATGCCACATCGGTGTCACAATCAACAGATTAAACGTGACTGTCCCCATGAATCTCATACTTTCTCTGGCAAGAATCGAAACAGTATGGTCACGAATAAGACTCTCACGAGTTATTCCTAAATTTTGATTCATATCCCTCAAAACTGCAACCCCTAAACCCATTGATATATCCTCCGAATTAGGAATTGTGCGGAAGATTTACTGACTGCGAAATTGGTATCGGGGTAAGGACTGCGTAGTTTGGTGGACATATATGGAGTGAGATCGACTGCAGTAACGCGCTTATTGTGGCTTTTCGTATTAGGAGAGCTGTCACTCGACACGGCCATTCCCAGCCGAATTGGAGATTCTTCCTGGCCTTGATAGACATTCAACGCGCTCGGAGTGGAGAGACTTGCTCGGTGTTTTGTATTTTCTCTTTGTAAAGATGGCGTGGCTTGTTTGGATCAGATGCTAGCATCTTAGCAAGGGGAATGTGTCCACGAAAAGCAGCATGATCCTTACTTGTCCAGCCTTGGTGATCTCGTATTAATTGATCTGCTCCAGCACCGATAAGTAACTGAACCATGGGTATATCTCCGTTCACGCAGGCTATCATGAAAGGTGTCTAGGCATAGAGCGATTTACGGAAATTGACATTAGCCCCGTGGGTTAACAGAAGTTGAACCATGTTAGGATCTCCAGACCGAGCAGCAACGAAGAGGGGTGTCTCTCCGCATGATCCAATAAAGTTGAGGTCGGTTTTAGCCACTAGTAAGGCTTGGACCATGGCAACACTGCCTGATCTAACAGCCATCATCATGAGATCTCCAAGAAAAGAACAATTAGTGAGGTACCCCAGCAATATTTTTGCTACTGAAGGATGGCCACCAAATACCGCAAGATGTAGTGGAGTGTTGGACTCGGCATCTCGGTGAAGAAGAACTCTGTCCGTTGATGAACTGTAACCCCATCTATTCATGCACCTCATGATTTCCTGTGAGATCCCTTCTAATCCGTATTCTGCGGCCACATGCAAAGGGGTGCGTCCGAAAGAATCCGTTTGATATAATGCGGATCGTAGATTAGGAGGGAGTTCATGTAAGATATACGTTACAAGGGACGTAGCATTAGATAGTGTTGTGAAAACAGGCTGTTTGGTGTGATGGCTAGAGAGATTTGGGGATAGCTCTCGACCGGCCATGCGAATAAACCTAGAGATGAAGTAGCCACTATCTGTAGCATCTACTTGCATGAGAAGATTGTTCACACACAAGGGGTATTTACACACGATGGAGCTGGGTTGGGCTGTAATCAGGCATGCATTGAAGTCTTTGCATGGGAAAGGCTTCTCAATGTTTGACAAGAGATTGGTTAGAGCAAAAGTATCATCGCTCTGAATTGAAGCATTCAAATCGTTGAGCAAAGGCACGAATGTGAAAGCAGGCTTAGGAAAACATAGTAAGGTTCCCATGAATCCTTCGCTATCTCGTTGATTCCTAAGAATGGTATGCTTGAGTTTCGCAATGAAATGTTCAGTATGTTCTAGATCCCGAATGCAATGAACTTGGCGTGAGAATTCGGACATTTTGAGCTGTGCCTCCAGCTTTGTGATCAAGCCCGAATCAGGGATTCTCTCCATTTTGTTGAGGATTTTTCGGGCGGCATCACGATTGGCCTTGCCATACCACTGCAGCTTCTTGAGATCTTCCCACAGCTCCACTGAAGTGCATAGCAACTCTTGAAGCTCAAATTTGTCCCAGTCACCCCATTCAAAAGCAATTGATTTCAGGGGAATGTCCCGATTCTTCGCCGTTGCTTTTGCATGAGCAAAGTGAGACTTCTCAAGGAAAAACCTCTCGACTTTTTTTCATTCACGTTCAAGAACGGTTGCCAAATCTTTCGGTGTTAGTTAGTTTTTTGTACATGTGGTGGTAGGCGACGGGAGGGTAGAATTATCTCTACTTTGAGCACCATCCAGATACATAGGAAGAAGGGGTGTCCGCGAGAACCACATACCTGAAGCGGTAACCACTAATGCATCATCTTGCATGTGCATGAACACCACATCGTTTCTCCATCCCTGCGACTCCAGGACCACGAACTCGGTCTCACGAATGTCGATGAGTGAGGAGGACAATGGAGGGCCGGAACTCGTGATAGTCTTACAAATTTCTTCAGGTTATTGTAATCGAGATAGAATTCTGCCCATTCTGGAATTTGGTGTTGATGAAGCACGCGACCGAACTTCATGTCCTCTCCGAATTGCGGGGGGGTATTTATTGTAGTATGAAGGTTGGTGTGAGAGGTTCTGTGGACGACGGCCAACTGTTATATATATATATATATATTTTTTTTTCGCTTATCTTTGGAGCCTTGTTCCCCTTGTAGAGTAAGGGAAAAGATATTGTGTCTTAAATAATGAGCTATGTGGATTTTGTTGCCTAGATAAGAGAGGGCAAGTATAGGAACCTTTTGTAGCCATGGAGCCATGATCGTTCGTACCTCCCCTTGGGGAAAACAATTGGTTCCTCCATCCTTAACCTCGATCAAATTCTCTACAGGCAAAACAAGTACGGGGATACGTGTGTTGTGGATGCTTTTCGATTTTTTATTTGTTTCCTTAATATACTTCTGTTGGTGTTGATGTGCTAGTTTCAAAGTAACTCGTGGTACCTTGACTACAGATTAGTTGCGTAACTCGTGCGATTTCCCAGCGAGAGATGAACTGACAGTAAAACGAAGCGCTTCAACGAGCGATATCGCCAAGTAATCCAACAGCGGCACTGATTATGGGTGGGACGACCTTAAGAGGCAGAATTCTAGTCGCGAGTGCTTCGGATGAAGATGTTAGAGGAGAACGAAATCCAAGAGAATAAGGAATATGGGTAATGATTTAGGCGAGTGCGATTCGATTGTTCGGTAGTGCTTTGAGGTGTCGAAGTCGATAGGGAGGGGAGGAGTGTTCGAGAGGGATACTTTGAGAAGGGAAGGATAATCCTGAAGGGAAGTATTATTCAAGCACCTTGCTAGGCCTACTTCATCTTGAACGTTTACAGGATATGAAATCAACGTTGTTCTTCAAAAGATAAGCCTCAAGTGCTCATGCTTCTGATTGCTCTTACCTTGAATGGCTAGACAAATTTAAGCCTAGATCGTTTAGCAATTGATTGATGGAAATGTTCTAATATGTAAATACGCATTAAGAATTTCTTTAGACCTAATCAGTCCATAATCGTGCCTGTTAGTACCTAGTTGCAGCTCGACACGCCTTTCCTCCACCAAGAAACATTTCATATTTCCTCAATGTCATTAGCCCATATAGGTCCCATATAGTCCTCGCCGCTCCTCGACAATATGAGGCTGGGCCTTGGCTCACTCCTTTTCTTTTTCTGTTCAGATCTTGGAGGTTGATGCTGGAAGCTTCCAGAACATCTGCAGGTTTAATGTGTACAATCACGTGATGATTAGAGCTCGCTTCAGTCATAACCATAGCTATCAAGACTTGAGATGATCACAGGCACTGCCATTGAATAGATATTTTGAATAGAAAGAAAGCGTCCTCTTCTTTAAATGCTTTAAATGCTGATAATATGAATGAAAGAGTGCGACTGATTTCCTCCTCAGGCAAAAAATCATCCTTTGTAACAGCAAAATGAAGCGGGACAGGGGTGGCACGGACGGTAGAAGTCCATAGAATTTAGAAGGCGGTAGAAAGTCGAAAAGTGGCTAGGCAAAGCTCCATAAAAACAAAATCCATCTCCATCTTCAACTCTACAACTTCTTCTTCTTCTCTAATCCACAATCAAAGATACCCCTTCTCTTCTGTGCAGCGCAACTTAATTCCTTTACAATACCAACCACTACTATCAAGGTAAGTCTATTGTCTATCTCCAATTCTACAATTCGCAATTCTCCCTTTCTCCTTTTCTTCCTTCTGGGTTGCCTGGACAGCTGTTTGTAAGGCTACATCAGGTCGAGCTTCAGCAACAGCTTGCAACCACTATTTCCCTATTTCCACACCTGAATACCATCTGCAAAGACTTCAACGCATCTGTTATCATCTGTCAATTCACCTGCTAACAATTCCTCCCCTAGAAATATAACCGCAATCATGCCTGGCGAAGAGACTTTCGAGTTCCAAGCCGAGATCTCTCAGCTTCTCTCGCTCATCATCAACACTGTCTACTCCAACAAAGAGATCTTCTTGCGAGAACTCGTCTCCAATTGCTCTGATGCTCTCGACAAGATCCGATACGAGGCCCTTTCCGACTCCAGCAAGCTAGACTCTGGTAAAGACCTCCGCATCGATATCATCCCAGACAAGGAGGCCAAGACTCTTACCATCCGCGATACTGGTATTGGTATGACCAAGGCGGTAAGTCATCATCTGCCAATCCAATTCCTCACCTCGACTAACATCTGCGCAGGATCTCGTTAACAACCTCGGTACGATTGCACGCTCTGGCACCAAGCAATTCATGGAGGCTCTCACCGCCGGTGCTGATATTTCTATGATTGGTCAATTTGGTGTTGGTTTCTACTCCGCATACCTCGTCGCAGACCGAGTCACCGTTGTGTCGAAGCACAATGATGACGAACAATACATCTGGGAGTCCAGTGCTGGTGGAACCTTCAAGATTCAACAAGATACCGAAGGCGAGCCCCTCGGCAGAGGATCCAAGATCATTCTTCACCTCAAGGATGAGCAATTGGATTACCTGAATGAGGCCAAGATCAAAGAGGTCATCAAGAAGCACTCCGAGTTCATCTCCTACCCCATCTACCTCCACGTCTTGAAGGAGACAGAGACCGAAGTCCCTGACGAGGAGGCCGAGGAGAAGAAGGATGATGACGATCAAAAGGCAAAGATCGAGGAGGTCGACGATGATGAAGAGGAGAAGAAACCAAAGACCAAGAAGGTCAAAGAGAGCAGGATCGAGGAAGAAGAACTCAACAAGCAAAAGCCAATCTGGACCCGAAATCCTTCCGACATCACCCCTGAGGAATATGGTGCGTTCTACAAATCCCTTTCCAATGATTGGGAAGACCATCTTGCTGTCAAGCACTTCTCTGTTGAGGGTCAGCTTGAGTTCCGTGCCATTCTCTTCGTTCCTAAGCGTGCTCCTTTCGATCTCTTCGAGACCAAGAAGACCAAGAACAACATCAAGCTCTACGTTCGCCGCGTCTTCATCACTGATGATGCCACCGATCTCATTCCTGAGTGGTTGAGCTTCGTCAAGGGTGTCGTTGACTCCGAGGATCTTCCTCTCAACTTGTCTCGTGAGACCCTTCAACAAAACAAGATCATGAAGGTTATCAAGAAGAACATTGTCAAGAAGGTTCTTGAGCTCTTTGCTGAGATTGCTGAGGACAAGGAGAACTTTGACAAATTCTACGCTGCTTTCAGCAAGAACATCAAGCTTGGTATCCACGAGGATTCCCAAAACCGCGCTGCTCTTGCTAAGCTTCTCCGATTCAGCTCCACTAAGTCTGGCGATGATGCCACCTCCCTCACCGACTACGTTACTCGCATGTCTGAGCACCAAAAGAACATTTACTACATTACTGGTGAATCTCTCAAGGCTGTCGAGAAATCTCCTTTCCTTGACTCTCTCAAGGCTAAGGGATTCGAGGTTCTCTTCTTGGTTGACCCCATTGATGAGTACGCCATGACTCAACTCAAGGAATTCGAGGGCAAGAAACTTGTTGACATCACCAAGGACTTCGAGCTTGAGGAGACTGAGGAAGAGAAGAAGACTCGCGAGGCCGAGGAGAAAGAATTCGATGGTCTCGCCAAGGCTTTGAAGAACGTTCTCGGCGACAAGGTAGAGAAGGTTGTTGTCTCTCATAAGCTCGTTGGTGCCCCTTGTGCCATCCGAACTGGTCAATTTGGTTGGTCCGCCAACATGGAGCGTATCATGAAGGCACAAGCTCTTCGTGATACCTCGATGAGCTCGTACATGTCCTCAAAGAAGACATTCGAGATCTCTCCACGCTCCAACATCATCAAAGAGCTCAAGAAGAAGGTTGAGGCTGATGGCGAGAACGACCGAACCGTCAAATCCATCACACAACTTCTCTTCGAGACCTCTCTTCTTGTCTCCGGTTTCACAATCGAAGAGCCAGCCGGATTTGCTGAACGCATCCACAAGCTCGTTTCTCTCGGTCTGAACGTCGAGGAGGACGCAGAAACTGTTGAGGAAACAGCCGCTGCCGATGCTGCCACAGAGAATGCCCCAGCTGAGAGCGCCATGGAGGAGGTTGACTAGATTTTCACAAAACAAATGTTCACATGAGATTGCGGGGTTTTGCGGAGTTTGATTGGTTGGTTTTTCGGTCATGCTCATTGCATTAAGCCTGTGTTTCTTGTCTTCATTTTTCCCCGATTTCTGGTTCATCTTTATTAGCACGCCTTCTTCTCTTTTGCCTATATTGTTGTAGTTTTGCAACACTACGGCGTAATCCTAAAATGTACTTTGTGACAACATTGCGCGTTAAGACAGAGAAGACCTCTCTCAAGACTTAGCTAAGAAGAATCGAAAAGTTAACTCCTCTACATTTGGTTTCGTGCTTGTGTAATTGACTCACTCTGTAGGTATTTCGTGAGAAGTGATCATCATAACATCATAGTCTGTACAATTGTGTACGATCGACCGAACGAAGTGGTGAGAAAAATGTTACAAAGCACAAACTAAGAATTCTGATCGATCTACCCCGGAATTGAGTTCATCAATTTGGGAAATACTTATTCGGGCCTGCCTTGGGGGATATTGAGGATAATTGCACAACATGATAGATACCCATGGCTTTGGGACCGTCTCTTTCACATTCCTAATCTAGTGTAGGGGTACTTGATACATTTTTGGTGTATGTCTACCTCTTTCTTTCTAAATCCTGTTAGCTGGTGATATCTCTCCCTTTTAAAAGATACAAATTCCACCTTGTTCTTCATTGTCAACACATTCCTTCCTCCTTCCTTCCTTCCTTTCTCTTTCTCTTATAGGATACATTCGTTTACGTTTCCCTTGTTCTCTTCTCTTCTCTTCCAATCCCATCTCTGCCCAATCTCAAACCATCATGACACAATCTAACCTCCTTATCCTCTTGTTCTCTATTCTCCCCTTCCTAACCACTGCCCACCCAGCCCCTACACTTTACGGTCCCGGGGGTTCTCCCCCTTCAAAACCTGGCTCTCCATCTCCCTCCCTCCCAACAATCAGCCTCAATCCCTTGGGACCACCCATCCTTACACTCTCCGGTTCTATTTCTATCGGAGCAAGCGGTACAGAAACAGCAGGGCCAATTCTGACGATTAATCCTGGGGGGCCGATTATTACTGTTCCCGCTCCGGGAAATGGAGGGGGTGGTGGGTACTCGCCTTTTAGTTATTCCTCTTCGAGTATTGGCGGAGCAGGATGGTCAGATTCGATCAGTGGCAGAACTTCGATTCATGGTTCAGGAGGTGGGAGTTTATCGACACTTAAAACTACGGAAACTGCGGGGGCGGGATTTACTTTTCCTTCTTTGTCCCCAACACCGATTTGCTCACCGACAATATCGACTACCACGAGTCTACAAATCAAAACATCCACAATCACCAATTCGTATGTTACCGTTACTACATTTACGATCTCGACGTATTCTACTGAGATTAGTGTGGAGACTCATACGCATTTATCTACTCTCACTGTCACTCCTTCTGGCTCTTCTTGTTTGGGGGGTGGGAGTGGGAGTGGAAGTGGGCCATGGAGCTCAAGTGAGAGTGTATCTACGGCGGGTACTGCAGAAGCGGGATTAGGTGGAAGCAGTAGCAAGAGTGTGACGGGGGGCGCTTCTAGTTCAAAAACAAGCACTCCTACTTCTAGTACTGGGGGCTGGGATGGGAGTGGGCCAGGAGCAACCCCGTCTGCCGGCTCAGGGGGTTCAGGATGGGGAAGTTCTCCGTCATGGCCGTCGTCTGGAGAAGGGGGAAATAGCTATCCGGGATGGGATTCTCCTCCCTCCTCGGGCTCGGAAAGTAGTCCATCACTTTCTGGGGGTGGTAGTGGCGAGGGCTGGGAAGGCACTCCTAATCCAGTAAGAGTTAATTTTTTTTTTTTTTACCTAATTTCACCTTTCCTACTCAATTATGAAAAGCAACCTTTCCTTCCTTTCTTCATCAAACCCTCTACCCCTTCTTCCACTCGTCTTCCATCATCCCTTCCCGAACTTCTGGCCCTTCACATATTTAAGCATTAACTAACGCACCCTCCCTCTCATTCCCAGTGGAGCAACACAGGCCCCTCATGGGATTCCAGCAACCTCGGTTTCGGCACCGATCCAGGAAATCCTAGTACAGGGGGTGGAGCAAGCAATGGTGGAGAAGAGACTGGATGGGATGATTATAGTACGCCTTGGGAGAGCGTTCCTGATGTTTGGACGAAATCGAAAGAGAAATCTAGAAGAGATATGAGGAATACAAGGAAACGACAATTAACCTCTGTTTTAGGAGGTGCTGCACCTCTGTCCGGTTCGTCTGCCTCTGCCTCATCATTGGGATCGTATCCAGGTGGTGTGACTGGTTCTCTTCCTCATGTTGGGGGGTTAGGTTCAAGTTCGGGGACGATCTCATCAATAGTCGCTCCTGTGGTGGGAGCGTATCCTATTCCTAATGTTTCCTCCGGCTCTGCAGCATCGAACCCGGTTCCTATTGTTTCTTCCGGCTCTGGCTTGTCTTCTTCTTCCCTCGACAGCATAACTTCCAATCCTATCGGTGCTGTAGGCAGCGTATTAGGTAATGGAGCCGGCGCAGTCACAGGAGCACTTCCTTCTACAGGCGGCGTGACGAATAGTTTACCATCTGTTGGAGGAGTTTTGGGTGGTGTCTCGGGTGATGTTCCGGGATTAGGAAGTGTTACTGGTAGTATTCCCTCGGTTGGGGGGATCACTGGTAGCCTGCCGTCCGTTGGGGGTTCGACGGGGAGTTTACCCTCTGTAGGAGTAAATCCAGTCGTTCCATCTGGCCCTTCATATCCCTCTTACGATTCTCCCGATTCTCTCCCATCTCCGCCATCCCCAAAACCGAAATTACCATCCACAGGAGAGGGAGAAGGATCAAGTCCCCTCCCACCAGTCATCCCCTCCGTCCCAATCTCACCAAACATTCCTCCCATCCCAGCTATTCCTCTTCCCCCTGTCTCTTCCCCTATCTCCCCTGGCTCTTCTGGCTCGTACGGCTCATCAACTCCTTCAGTTCCATCAATTCCATTGACCCCTGCACCGCCTAGTACAGGGTCGGGGAGTAGTCCTATTTTGGGTGGTGGAAGTTATGGCTCAAGCTCAGGATCGGGAGGCGCTGGGGAGGGGTCATCTCCTGTGTTGGGGGGTGGGAGTGGAGATTATGGCTCTGGAGGAAGTTCGGCAGGGGAAAGTGGAAGTGGAAGTGGTGGATTATTAGGATGGCTACCTAATGAAGGGGATGGTGAATGGTATGGGTGGTTGAATAGTATTATTTGATACTATTAATCCCTGAGACATTTCCCGGATGGATGGCGAAAGTAGCATGCTGTATTTGTTAGGGATTTCCTATTTCCATTTTATTCCTTTTTTTCTTGGACTTATTTTCTCAGTTCATGACCCTTTCAGGGGTGCGATTATACGTTTCCCCCCTTCCATCTTATTGCATTAGTTTATATATTGGACGAGACTCTTTTAGGGGTTTTGTTAGGTCTATATATTTTAGTACGCACAGTAATGTATTGTTTTTAGTTCATCTAGGGCTTGATAATCAAATCAATTATTCTTACCAGACGGGGATGTATACATTCAATGTTCCCGCGACTCTTAAACATTTAGAAATTCCCTTCTTCTCTTGGGAGGATCACTTGGCTGAAAGTTTGAGGAAGATAGAGAAGAAAAGTAAATATAAAGCTTAACAACCTTTGGTGATTATAGAATAGGATGAGATGAGAGGTAGCTTACTATATTTGGAGAATGGGTGTGTGTATGATATTTAGATTTTTTTAAAAAAAAGGAGTAGTGCGATTTTAGAGAAGAAAGGGGAGGAAGGAAAGGGTTAAGTATGTGATGAGAAGTTCGCTTGTCTTAAATTTAATCTATACTAAACTACTCTAGAAATGGGATTAGCTATAATTAAAAAAGAAAATTTTAGGTGATTGTGCAGTTATTATTTCTAGAATGATCATAGGTAGCTATAATAGAGAATCATATGTTAGGTATTATCTTTTAATTTAATTGTTACAATATTTTAAATTATTTATATTCCTGTGTATTTTACTAATCATCACTTTTTTCCCTTTCCAACTTTTACTATCTCTTCTTTTCTATCCATCCATCAACCATTCACAATCCTCCTCCCATCTTTCGCCTCACATTTTCCCATCATAAAACTCCAACTCTGACAACTTGCTCTGGATCTTGCGATTTCAAGTCGAGAAAATACCTTTCTGCTGCATCGTCTGCGTAAAAACTTGTAATGCAACTGCTGGTTCTATATCGTATTCCACACATTAGCTTTCATCCCCTTATATCATTTCCCTCCCTCCTATCTCTGTCTCACCCTTTCCCACCCAAAGAAAATAACAAAAACATACGATAATAAGGGATTTCATGACCCGCCCCAAAAACCCTCAACCAACTCAATTTCCCGACGCTCTTAAATGTGCCACTCGCCGTCCCATTAACAGTATAACTTTCCGTCGCAGCTGCGTTGAATGCTGTAGAGGAGGAATACGTGACGGCGTTGGCGGAGGCGAGGCCGCCAAACCAGTTGCATATCCAATCTGCATCGCCAGCCCACATCAGTACTGTTATGCCGGATTCGACAACGCCAGAGAGGGTGCTGATGAAGGAGCGCGCATCTATTAGAAATGTTTAGTACATAATTAATTCTGTTTCTCTTTCTCTATCTCAATAAAATGCAAAAGTGTGATTTTCGAAAGAGAAGGGATAATAACGGGAAGAGAAAGGAAAGGAAATAAAAAGACTCACCATCACCAGTATTAACAATCTTGTTATACGGCGCATCCGGACATTCCGCATACGTAGCCTTCGCACCGATCGCCTTCACCACCGCACTACTCTGCAAATAATTCACATACGTTTCCGGCGGGTACGGATCATTGCTCGGCTCCCTAACATCATAGACATCGAAATTCCCTAATTCACTCAGGGGACCCTCAATATCATTATAACAAACATTATCAGCATTCAAACAAGCTGAATTAGATCCCGTCGTGCTTGTGCATTTTTCCAAATCAACTAAACATCCACTTTCATATGTTGATAAGTAGGAGTTATATTGAGATTTGGTGATTAAGGGTGAATAAGTATTGTTGTAAGAAAAATCGACATAAGCCTTATTTTGAATAATTGGATCGTACCATCCATTATTAATACCTAAAGCAATGAGGGGGATAGTGATTCCGGAGACGGTACCAGCAGCAATAGCAGTATTTTGAGACTCGAAATAAGAGGCGAATTCGGGACCGTAATGGCCGCCATAGGATTCAGTGAAGATTCCGAAATCGGTGTTTTCGTAGGCCGGGAAAGCGGCGTAGAAGGCTTGGAGAAGTGTCCAGACGTAAGGTGCTGCTGTTACGGTCGATGTTACGTCGTCGGTCCCGTAGGAGAAGCCTGTGCCGATAGGTTGGTCTACGTAGAGCATGTTGGCGTAGGTGTTGAAGCTGTAGGGGTTTAGGGAGGGAGTGGAGGCTCCGTTGTAGAATTGGCAGGGGCCGTTTTCCTTGAGTGTGTTGGTAGGAGTGGTGGGGTCAGATGATGAAGGGAGGACTTACTTGGAAGAGGCCGATCATGGAGGAGCATCCAGGACCTTAGTGTATTAGAAATTATCTTGGGACTAGAATTAGGAAATTCACCTCCATTGAACCACTTTGAAGGGAAATATCAGTATTCGTTTGAACAGAAGTTGAATTTGAGGAAAGTTCAGGATAGGAAGTTACTTACAGTTGCAAGAGGAGCAGTCGATGGATTATTTCGAGCTTCAAAGAACCAGAACCACTTTCTTAAATCAGCTTGACTTCCTCCGTCTTCACAACAATTCAAATACCATGTTCATGCCCTAACTTCGTTAGCTGTGCTCTCCACATCATAAAAGGATACTTACAGTCCCAACAGTGATATACCCCGAATACTGATTCACTCCTGGTGTAGTTTCACAAATACCGGAGTTTGTCACAAAAGATAAGGTTGCACCTGTGGCAGCATGTTCGAATACCGTATGGTTGACTCCATCGACAACTTCAACAGTGCGTTTGTCTTTCAGTCCAGACTCATTTGCACGACGAGAGGAGGAGGACGGCAGGGCTGCAACTAAAGCCGGTAGGAGACCAACAACCAAGGAACGTAAAAAATGCATTTTGAACACGATGAAAAAAAGAAGTCGTCGCAGTTGCAGAATAATAACAATGAGAAGGTCAAACGATACTTATGTCCATATTTTCATTCGGCGAGCGCCTAGACTAAATCTTCACAATGCCCAAAGCAAGGATCGAGGAGACGGAGAAGTACCCCATTTCGGAAGGTCTTGGGAGGAAAGAAAAGATCTGGATAGATGCATATGCGGGATGATCTGGCAGGTGACAAAAACTTAATCTCGATCAAATTTGCCGTCAAGTGCCTATCACACTCATGCACCTCGCCAGTATTTATTTACTTGTCTAACGAAAATGATTGGACGGAAGAGGAAACTGCCATTTGCCTGATAACGGCATGTGTGAGCGAATAATGTGCTGCACTTCTCATGGGTTCGTTAACGACTTTCCTTTTTGGAAGTTTATCCTTGTTCGTTCTCGGTCGTAACTTTATTTGAACGCCAAGGAAAGATCAGAACTACTTAGATTGTAAAGGATGAGATGTCTTATAGAACTGGTTATATTGAGTGTCGTTAGAGAATAGGGGCTTCTACTTTAGAAGATTGAGGTTAGGTGCTAATGCCTGGATATTTTGGGAGGCCTGGGAGAAGAAGGTGGATTGAGGGCCCGAAGTTTGACTGTTCTGCTTTAAAATCTAGACGCAGAATCTGAAAAGCATGGCAGGTCAATCTTGGAGAAGACAAAGTGCAAAGGTTTGGCTAGAAGTGAAATGTGCTTGGGGGAAAAAAACGGTAGAAATGTCAGGTTTGATCGCGGTGACGTTATAGGAAAGTATATCCTCTCTAGCCCTATGCGGAATGAGCACGTCTTGAATTCATTTTAGCCTCGCCCGACTCGCAACCCCATCGAGAAGAGCATTGACAGCTTTCGCGCCACCGACAACAATAGAGATGGGTTTGATAACTAGGCGCCAGTCTACATTGACCATTAGCCTTTTCGAAACCGTCATCTTTGTGGTGGATAATAACCTCTACCATGGAGTCCCCGGAACTTTCAAATACCCTAAGATAGAATCCCTGACAAGCTCTAGGGCTTCCCTTTCTTCCTAGTTTTCTAGTCCTTCCTTTTGAAAGTCCACAAACTGGATTGGGCTTGAACCAAACTCCTTCAGGTAGTATAGAAGGATCCCATCATGGCAGTGAACACTGTTTGACGAGAAAACGATATGCTTGGAGAACACCGTTCGAGAGGCTTATCATATCCCTGACAGACATTCACAGCACCGGTGGGCAGTCTATTCCCCGCCTAATTCCACCCTTGTGAGCATATTCGATCGTTGAGTGAATTTAACCAGATATTTGCAGGTTTCGTCATTCTTTTCAAAACTCCCTCATCATCAAGCACCTCTACCCCAATATCGAAGTTTCTTTTGTAGTAATTTAGGCCAGTCCGTCTCGAGTCTTTGCATGCTTCCACTATTCCAGGTTTGATTTCGTTTGTCCACCACGACATGTCGTCCGGATCATTGTGCAGCACATTGGCAGCAACTTCTCAACTTTGCCCTCGAAGCTCTGCATGCAGTTTTTCAAAGCAAACGGGTGCTGGGGAAGGAGGATTTGCAGTTGTAGGTATACTGTTGGTGGGTGTTGAGGGAGCTCCGGATGTATCCATTGTAGGAAAGTGAGGTGCGTCCTTGCATATAAAACCTAATTCCACGCTTCTCACAATTTTATAAATCAAACAATGATAAGGGGAAGAAATCTGCCGTGTAGATTCTGAGAGTGGTGAAGATTTGGAGAGTGTTTAGAAAGGGAGGGAAAAACGGGACAACGGTGAAGATATAAAAGAGTTTTCCCCACTTCGAAGTGATTTGTCATCATCCTCTTCTCCTTTGGAAGTCTGAAAATAGCGACAACTGTTCTCGTGACTATCTAATCATCATCTACTTCTTTGCCTTTATATCAGTCTACTTTACAGCTATGCACAAAAGCTTCAATATCCTTACATACTCACTCACACCGAGAAGATTGTGCGGCAAGCGCAGAACAAAGGAATTCAGGTTAGACCATTCATTATAGACTTGTATTACATTTTTATCATCGTTCAGGTGATCTACATGATATTTATCCCATCCTCAAACGTTCTCCTAATGTGCTACAAGTAAAGACAGATATATCACCCTAAAGAGGAGTTGAATGACCTTAAGATACCGTATAGACTGCAAGGCCGGCAATCAGAGGCCGAAGATGGGAACGTACCAATGGACTCTGAGCTACAACTTTAATTGGAATGTATTCGTCATATCGAAGTGCTTGATAATGCCTTGTTACTCACAGACTAATTCAATCCACATCAGAATACTCCGCTTTTTATCAAGTGGATTCAAAAGTACTGCCACATCTGGAAGAACAATATCGCAATACAGAATAACAGTGCCACAGCTCCACAAGGACTCGATGGTAGCCGCGGTAATCGACTTGTTTTGCTGACCTCATAGATCTGCATTTCCATATCCCACAGAGTCTTATCTTTTCCAGAGATGGCATTGAATACTAGTTTGGATACATTGCTATCATAATCAAAACCTTTGAGAAGCAGATGTTTTATTGCGATTTTCCGAGGACGTACAGCGATCGAAGAGCACTCTCAAGAGAAACTGTTCGCCAGGGTCATTCCATACGGCTCGAGGGGATAAACCTGAAAATTATACTCATAAAACAGATCTTGCAATCTTGAAGTTTTAGAGGTTCTATAGCATCTTCATATCGCAGCTCAAGTGCCTCTAAAACTCTACTATGAACAAGCAATTGTTGGAAGTCTCTTCTATGCGTGAATTGCTGCAGAGGATAAGTCGAATGCGAGATATCTATCTTCATATGGCGGAGTCCGCGGTGTAAAGTCGATAGAAAATCGAAATCAGGTCCGTCAAATAAATCCGGGATTGTTGGAGGGGTCCAGCCGAGTCAGGCCCGAAGAGCATAAAGCATACTAGAGGCAATCCTCCCAATGGATTATCACTGGCATCAGAGCATATCTCTGCTACGCAGCAAGAATCAGAAGAAATCTGTGTAAGCCATCCACCTTATGGAAAGTAAAGGAATTGATTCTGAGAAAGAGCTTTTCGTGGTATACTTCTGTGTGCATCTGTCGACAGACTAGGTGTAGCTTTGTGGGATAGATTCGTTGTCGCTCATTGGTGTCAAGGTTTTGCTTGAATATTATTTTGTCCTCGATATGAATTTCGGAGTCTTCGAAAAGAACATCCTTGAAAACCAAGGCTCTAATCTCTACCGGAAGCCGAAGAAATTGGCTCTCCTCGGTGATTTGCTTGGTACTTAACCGAATTTCTCGCTGCTTTTCTCATGGACATATAAATTTTCCTTGGTCGGAAGTAGTCTTCCATAACGACTATTGTTTGTGCGATTATCAGAAAATGAAATGCCATATATTCCTTGTTTGGTTGTGATCGATTATCCCTCCGTTTGCTGACATGCCCAGCGCTAGCAGCAGAGGTCTTGTACAGATAGTACAGCTAAAATATTATGTACTATTGCATATAAATTTGTTTGTAATTTACATTAGTTGAATAAAATCGCGCCCAGAAAGGTAAACATTATAAAACACACAGCCACTAGTTGACCTTCTTGCTCTATTTTTTTGCATTTATTACTTTCCCTAGAACCTTTAAATACCTTAATCTATATAAACACATGCGCAAGTGCCTCTAGCACGCTTCTCCTAGTAGTGCAAATGCTGGAAATCAGGATTAAACGCTCTTTTACCCCCCAAGTCTACTTGTAATTGCCGTATCTTTGCTCTTTCAAAAAACCCTAAAAGCTTGAAGTTTATATGCAAAGGTATATAATATTTTGCTATGCTGTCTGTACAAGAACCCCCTGCTAGCGCTGGACATTTCTCAGCAGACGAAGGGATAAATACGTGCTGACTAGCGCTAGCTAGGCTCGCACAACTATTACATAATACGCCTACTCAGCCGAATGAATGGGCTACTTTGAAGAGGACGACAACAAGATTAAATCCTCCCTTACTGTTGATCGAGATTGAGCTGGTAATAGCTAAAACCATGATTCCGAGGCTTTAGCGACAATCCTTTCCAATGCCAAAAACATCGCATAAACACATAGCTTCGTCCGGGCAACTATGGTTAGGTTAGCAACAGTCGTCGAAAAGCCATTGTGCTCTAGGGCTTTCCAAGTTTTTTGGAACATGATAAACGATAATGAAGGGAGTACTCACAAAACATCTTCCATTCCAAACCAAATATGCCAAGTATACTCGAACACCCTCCCCGAACTCTGACTATCCAACCCCGTCTCCATTAACCACCTCCTCAACCCCATCCATGTCTCTAATTCTCTCTCCAGCACCGCATCTCGAGATACCACAAATTGAGCACAACAAGGCGCCGCAATCTTCTTCGGCAATATCTCATACGCAGCCATGAATTCCCTCAAAACAGAAGCAATCTGTATGTCCCTCGATCGTCCAACCAACTCATTTAAAGGAGCAACTTCACCAGTGAGTTCAATAACATTCTCACAGCCTGACGAACAGCGCGGTGAGACATAGCCTTGGTCAAGGACCGTAAAGAGGTTCAAGCTTTGGAGTTCCGTTGGGGAGGAGTATGTTTGATGCCAAGCATTCTCATGGTGATGATGGAAAAACATGACGTCAGGGAGGGAATTGTAATTATCGATTATGTAGGTTAGATATACCATGGCTTCGTTGCCTTTGTTTGATGGTACGGTGAGTGGTTGGAGAGGGGTAGCGGGACCGTCAGTGATGTAGATGTGGAGAGACCAGTCTCCCTCTGCTACGGCTGATGGGAGCCATGTGATGTTGCTAGAGACTTGAGAGGCAATTATGAGTGCTTTATCGATGTGTAAAGGCAGAGTTTCTGGGAACGGGACACTGCTCAAGAAGCCAGTGCGTTTGAGAAGGAGGACGGCAAAGATGACGAATAGGGAAGACCTAAGCCAAAACGAGAACACACGTTGAAACAATCTACGGGCCATTCAAGCAAATCGAACTGTAGTAAATTAGACTAAAATAATAGTTGGAGGAAGCACAAGTACAGCCAAGAGCGAATTCGGTATCCTGAGACCTTTGTCACCCCCTTGATGACCGGATATATATTTAACCGAAACCCGAGAATGATAGGGGTACAACCCGCAGATCAGGCATCAAACATGTTTTTTCCAGGCATCAGTATTGCTGACACATTAGAGATTACCGCCCCGTGACCTTAGAAATAGGTCCTTGCGTGTGCGCAAATCCCCTCTATCGCAGTATCTGGCACCAAAACCCTCAATCTCTACGCTTCGCAGGGTCCCTCCGTTGAAATGAACAAGAATCCACTTCGAGTCATTATCCGTGTCTGTGTTACGGATGTTCCAGCAAAACCATTAGAACGAGTCTATCGTCTCGGGTGTGATTTTTGTGAGCAGATTCTGCATCGACCATTCAACAAAAATCTACAAGACGAATGCCATGATGCTATGCATTTTCTTCCGAGGTTTGATTCAGAGGATAATGTGAATGCATGGTTCCTTTACGACTTCAATGTTACAGGCCCGTTAGATAAGGGAGAAGTCTTAACAATTCCGCACATGGTCTTCCATGCTACAAGGCAAGAAGAATCTTGGTAGGTTAAGAGAAGAATAAATGAGGTGTTATATTAACCAATAATAGGATATTTACTCCACGGGAACGATGGATCAATAATGGAAAGGAATACTGTTCTATGTACACTTGGGGGGGTAGTTACAAGACTGAATGACATTGGGTTAGAAATAAGGCGGTGAGGTCAAATAGTGGGAGTAATTTATTGACGAATATTGAGAAGCTTGAGACATTCATGGTCCTCCTTGAACTTATGGTGTCTCTGGCGGGGTTTCTCCATTGCACTCAGGACAGTCCTGAGTGTCATCATCGTCTTGCCAATCATGAGCCCTGCCTCGAGCTGTCGGAGGACAACATGCCCCGTCTGCACTATTTTGTGAAGCCAGACATCTTTTAATCTCTTTTAGCCTCTCTCGATCCTCCCCTCTTGCCTCATGGCGGTCAGCACATGCGAATTCTGCGACAGCGTCGTCACACATCTTTAATCCTTTAGAAATCTGTGCGTGAAATAGGTAAAAAAATACTCACATTGATCTATATACCAATTTGCTCGGATATAGAAAAAGAACTCAAGTTGGCAGAGCTGATTGTTTGGGGTGCTTTCCTAAGACGAGTATAAACGATTGTTATTTAGGGTCGAGATTTCCTTCTTACAGAAGAGCTAATGATAGAGATGGAATGTGTATTTGACTGCTAGTAGCATTGAGTACTTTTGAACGAACTTGAGGAGGTTTCTCAAATGATGACCTAGAAGTTTATAGTGCCTCTTCTTCTCAGGATTTTGCCAACAATAAGGCCTGAGGTCACACGGAGGGCCCGGATATCTCAGAAGATTATAGGCATCTGGTCTATCAGACACTACTTCTTCCGCATCAAGTCGAGTGTTTCTCTCCGCGAGTCCAGCAGCAGTAGCTCCCCACCCGGCGGTGCGGGCCGCCTTGCTACTCTCTATATAGTTAAACGAAACGTTGATCCTTAGATTCTTCCTAATGCGGAGAAGGTGGCTCCATGCTTGAAGTTGTCTCTCTACGATTGGCCAATCGATTTCCAATCTTTCGAATCGCTTTGTAGTATCGTGCTCCGAACGATCATTAACAGATATTGTGAGGCGGCTAGAAGTCGTGATGTCACGCTGCCCCTGAAGGGGGTAGCTACAAGGGCATTGCACCTGGTCTGTGACTATAAAGGAGAGGCTTAACCCCTCCTTCATCCGACAGGCACCTTAGATATCATTCTTACCACTACTCATTGATTCTCTGTTCTCTTAATTTGCTGACTTCTTTCTTGTGGCCACGCGACCTGAGGTCACGCGTCTCTACCACAATATGGCGATCGTCGTGGCATCAGCCTCACAAGATTTACCCGTCGACTTTACGGTGTCTGCGATCTTGGAGGATAGTTCTTTGTTCCAGAAATCGCTGGGTGCTACGACAAGGTCATCTTCCGTTTGCTTCGCTATTAACCTTCTGTTCAGTGTCAACTTCCATTCTATGAGTGTATACAAAAGGGTGGCAATTCATCATAGGACCGGTCTGGGAACCAGTCTGAATACGGCACGAATGGGAGTGTTTTCCGGACAGGTCGCCGCTGGCTCTGCTATAGCGGGGGTCAATATTAAGACTCGAACCATTGCAGATTTGACTCTCGTCGTCACTAGACCAGTCGTTGACGGAATCCTCTGCTTCCATGATCCTGAACGTGGAAGGAATGCATGGTAATGAGCTGAGTGTCAGGTCTCCACTGGAAAAATTTAGGACAATCTACGATGCGGTACCACATCTAATCACTGCCCAGCCGCACATGTCTGGGACCATGCTCGCCCAGCAACACTGCAAATTTTTGTGCAGCGAGGCGGTAAACTGGAGTTATACGACGATGTTCCATAAGACGTTCGGATACAGCTATATGCAGAGCAATAGCAGCATCAAGACTGGAAGCGGAAGCATCGAAACTCGGGCTTTTTTCCAACTGGCCATTCCCTAATAATTATTAATAATTATGTTCTAACATATCCTAGCCAGAGCGGATCTTTTCTCGCCTTAGCAAACAGCTCTTCTTTGCAGTTGTATTTTCTCAGCATATCTGAACTGCGGGATAAGGTAGTAAAAGCATATAGCAAACACTATTATTTAAAAGTTGGATGCCCTATTTAAAGGCAGTATTATAAGCTAGCTTATAATCTAACCTTAGGGAAAGATAATAATCTTAAGCTTATCTATAAAGATAAAGATTCCTAATTTTATATCAAGCTTAGGGTGCTAGAGGGTATAGTACGATGATGGGTTAGGGACGTGAAGGCTTTTCTTGACGAGTATAATATTTTATAGAAGATAGTATGTCGTTTTATTATATATTAAATCGTATTTTATTCTACTTTATTAATCGAGATACTAGTACAACGAAAATGGCCCCTAGCACTTGCATTCTAGACACCTATAATAGTAGCACATTCTTCCAAAAAACCTAAGAAATCAGCCCTGACAAAATCTATATGCTCATCCCAAACCTGCTCGATATATGTCTTAAGCTCTCCGAATATCTCCTTGATTGGGTTCAACTCGGGCAAGTACGGCGGTAAGTATAATAATAACAATCCTGCCTTGTCGCACATCTGCTATATTTTGTCCGAGCGTGAAATGATATATTGTCCATAATCAGGACAGATTTTGGGGCAGGCCACCTGCCACAATACGGCAGCAGTTCTTCGATAAAATCCTTGAAGACCTCGGTATCGGTTGTTCCATCATATACTCGGAAATATATAACCCTATCTTGAGTATAAGCAGGTAGTATTTGGAATCTCTGGCCGCGGTGGAATCGCCTGACTTGACGTGGCCTCTTTCCTCGAATAGCCCAACCCTTGCTATGGATTCCAATGGATCTATCCACCCCAGTCTCGTCTTGAAAAACAAGCTGGCAGGGACGGAGGGACAAATCCTCATATATATACTCGTCCCGCAGGTCTTGGTTATGCTCTTGTGCGATATTTTGTGTCGCTTTCTTAGACCAACTAACATCCTTCAAGGCCCTGCGGATATAAAGTTTAACCCAATAATGCAACCTAATCAAAGAGCCTAATTCTATTGGAAACCCAAGCCTAGAGTCCAACTCCATTGAGTTGGATAGCTTAAAAAAAAAAAAGTCAAGTCAAAGTCCACAGTAGATTATCCAGTCTTAGGTCCAGTCCAATCCGTGCCCTAGAATTATCTCCCTTGAGGCAGGAAAAGGGCCAAAGGTGAATGATCAGATAACGTTTCAACCCGGTATGAAAACTATGGCTAGCATAGAAGAGACTGAAGATTGATAAAATTGCCCTCAGATTTCTAGAAAAAAAAAAAAAAGAATATCGGACAGGTTCTTAGAGTAATAGAAACCAATGAGATTTACCCATGAGTACTATCTCATAATTCAATTATGACGGTCCGCAGGTGGTCGATATATGTATTCAAACTTAAATCAATTAACCCGTATGAGCTAAAAAGAAAAAAGAAAAAGCTAAACCAAAAGCATCCATAAAGCCCACCTGCCTTCATCCAACACACCTACCCAAAGACATCACTAATATACCTATCCTCTTTCACCCTTTCCAACCACTCCTCTGCTTCCTCCTCCCCACACCCAGATTTCTCCATATAAATCCTCTTACACACCTCCCCGGAACTCCTGCCCAATTTCGCAGCACTCCCACACAAATAAATCTTCCCCCCCTGGCGAAACATATTCGCAATCTCATCCCTCTCCTCCCAAATCAAATCCTGCACATACTGTTTCTTTTCTTTATCAGATTTACTACATGCTACCCTCACTTCAACAACTCCTTTCTTCTCCCATTCTTTAAGTTGATCGCGATAGATGAAATCTTTATCTTCGTGACGACAGCCGAAGAAGAGAACTGCAGGACCGAGTTTAATGACACCGGCTTCGAGGATCGCGGCACGTTCTTGGATGAACGCACGCATGGGAGCGATTCCAGTGCCGGCCGCGATCATGATTACGGGCGTAGAGGGGTTAGAGGGAAGACGGAAACCGACATTGGTGGAACGGACAAAGCAGGATATGCGATCGCCTGGTTGGCGAGATGCGAGGTAGGTAGAAGCGACGCCTTGGAAGAGAGAGTGACCGGACCAGGCTGGGGCTTGAAAAACATCGAAGGTGATGGATGCGATGTCGGCGTACTCTTTGTTTGAGGGGTTGTTACATGGGGCAAGCGCAGAGGACGAGATTGAGTATTGCCGTGGAGTGAGAGGCTGGAGCATGTCGATGTAGACGCTAAATGGGAGAGCGCTAGGAAATTCTTCGAGAGTATCGATAATACTGTACCGTTTGGACAGTAGCTCACTGTATTTTTCCGTGTTTAGGAGGCTTTCCAGCACCTTTTTCTGCTCGGGTTTTGCGTGCAAAGTTAAAGTGTTAATTTGGTTCTTGGTGATAGGAGTTGAGAGTTCAACGGCGTCAGTAAGGAAGCGATGGACGGAAATTGACTTCGTGGGCATGAACTTCTTCCTGGACCCAGCAACACTAATCAAATCATCTTCGGCGATGTTAAAGAATCTTAATACACGTCTAATGAGTTCGGAAGGGTTTTTGGGCTGAACGACGAGGTAATCTCCAGCTGTGTACTGGCTGTCTTCTGGAAGACGCACATCAATGTGTCTTTTAGCTGGTCCAACTTCAGTGTCAGCAAGCTCATAATTCGCAAGCACTGTTCCGATATTCATATCATCGCCACCGAGGGCCTTGGCTGTCTTGCTACTCTCAATTGTGACTGATAGGGCTGTGGTCTCGACCGTCCCCATTGGACTATGAGCGCTTCGTAAAGACTTCCAAAGCTCTTCGGACCAGCTCTCCCAGGGTCCGACGAGGTCTTCTTTGACGTTGGTGAAACCGGTATTCAAAATACGGATTGCGCCTTTTTCTGCCATAGTGGTATCGACCAATTTGGGGATTCGATGAAATGTGCTAACCCACTAGATATTTCAAATTAGCGCTGCTTGGTTTGCATAAAATTTGGAGCACGAAACGTAGGGTATTCGACGCTTCAAATAGCTACCGAGTAAAAGAAGATGGATATACATACGTCGGAATTGCCGACTCCAAAAACCGCGTATTTGACATTATCTAATTTGTGTTCACCTTTGACCTGCTCGAGCCAGGATACAAATTTCTTCGCATTGTCCGGAGGCTTCCCTTCATATGAGGACGTAATCAGGACAACTGGCTGATTAGTGGGGAGATTCTCAGTCGCGGAGTCTAGGGCCTGAATCTTTGCCACAAATCCATAGTCGGAGGCCTTTGTCTCGAGATCTTGAGCGAAACCCTCGCAAGTTCCGGTGTTACCACCAAAAAAGATACTTATTGGTAATAACTTTGACTCGGAGGTTTTAATCTTAGATTCAGTTTCCGTCTTCTCTTGTGCATGTGCAATTTTGGATGGAATGCCACCCGGAATACCAGTCATCATGTTCTTGCCTGGTCGACGACGAACTTTCATTCTGAAGTTCAATGGCTTGATGGTAAGGGTTGATTTGAGCTGGAGTTCGTATGCCGGGTCGGCTAGTTGGATCTGGAAGCGTTGAAGGACTAAAGCAACGTTGATCAACATCTCTTGCTCCGCGAAGCTTCGGCCGATACAGCCACGCATGCCATTTCCGAAAGGCTTCCAGCAATTCGGGGGCAAAGCTTGAAAACTTCCATCCAAAAACCGTTCAGGACGGAAGACGTCTACATCGTCTCCCCAGGTCTCCCGCTCATTATGCAACCCCTTTAAATTAAGCTGGATACCTTGGCCTTTAGGGATGAAATATTTTCCACCAAGAGTGGTATCCTCCTTTGCTCGCACGCTGAATACTCCAATGGGACTGCTGAGTCTGAGTGTTTCTTTAATGCAAGCATCGAGGTAAGTCAGTTTGGATAGATGGTTGAACTCAAGTACCCCGTCGCCGAGGACATCATCGACTTCTTGTTGAGCTTTGTGGAGCTTTTCAGGATTTTTGAGGAGATTCAGGTAAGTGAAATTGAGGGTAGCACTGGTCGTTTCATGGCCGGCAACCTGATAGGTTAGCCTCGTCATCATCAGAGAATGGATTATCTTACAAGGAAGGTACACATGTTGAAGCGAATGTTCTCATCTGATAGCTTCTCACCAGTCTCCTTGTCTGCTATGTTAAGCATTGTGTTCAAGAGATCATTTGAATCGGGCTGAGGGTTCTTCTTCCTCTCAGCAATAATCTCATCCGTGAGCTTGTGCATTTTGGCGACATTCTCGACACGTTCTTGTTCACTCCACCGGTGCAACTCTTTCTCCACTAAGTAAGGATCAGTACAAAGCATCAATAAAGGTAGAAATCACAAGAAGTCTCAGAGCTCATCAGTCGATTGAGTTCTTTGGTGTCCCTGAAAGGATTTAGAATAATGGGAATCTACATACAGCTAGTTCTCACTGCCCGGCGACCGGACTCGATAAGTACCGCTGCCATTTGAGAAGCAAAAGGGTGAGGCTCGTCAGAATAGAATTCGTTGAAACGATATCCAAAAGCACAAAGACCAATGGTGTCGAATGCTTCTCATTGTCAGCTATGCTACAATATAGTATAGATAAGCAATAACACATACCCAATCGAGTCAGATCGTCGGGGCAATCAATAACGTTATCTGGACCCAGTCGATCCCATCTGAGAACCATCTGTGATGATATATCGAGCATATCCGGAAACATCTTACGGATACCTAATGGCCCAAAGGCGGGCACCAAAGTTCGATGGGCTTTCCACCAGCCCTTTTCATGTGGGTAGGCAGTAAAGAGGCCATCGCCAAGCAATGCGCGAAGCTGTTCAAGAACTGGGGTGATTACCTTCTCGAAGTGTTCCTCGTTACAAGCTTCATTTACGAACTTCTGGCTAGAGATAATGACGACTTCTCTCCGGAGCTTGAGTTTGAAAATGGGTCCATAGAGATCGGCAAGTCTCCAAATGCTTTTCAGTTGGAAGGATGGGTCGATATCCGGTAGGTTTCCGAGCAGCCCGAATAGATGAGTAGGGACTTGTGGAATTGGCAATAGCTCTACCTCTGAGAGATTGGCTTTCCCGTTCTCGGAAGGGACGGGATGGGGTGCAACGCCTGATCCATCGTCAAAGGGGCAAGACATGATGAGATGCGGGAAGAAAACAAAAGGCTATAGTTTTGCTTGAAGATATTCTGGAGTAGCTCGATGCTGTAGATCATCAATGATCCAAAAGGACTTTCAGCCAGCTGGCCTGAGAGGGGTTTTTATATCTGATACTCATTGTCATACGTACGGAAACTCCTTAGCATCACAGTACTCCTCGATCCGACAAGAATTTACGATCCTTGGGCACAAGATAACGGCCGAGAATTTTAAATGAAGTGCAAGCTGCACAGTCAGGGATTTAAAAGGTTGTCTCAATACCACAAATGACGTGAAGAGACCGGGTTGGGGCATATGAGAGGACTATTCTGCAGCTAATGTTTTCTGGTCGGGCAAGGAATAATGCATGTCCCGTATATAGATGCATGAGGGAATGATTAAATAATCCGCATGCAGAAATGGAAGCGAATAGTATCTTGCTGTCTAATTGGTGGTGAGCCTTACGGACGAATCTTTCGGTCATTGCCGCGGTGCGGACTTGTATGGTTGCATTCCGAGTGTCGCTTCCTTTTCCGCATCTGCAGCGGAGATCGGATGCCGGCCGAGCGAACTCTATTTTGATATGGTACAATTCTTCGAAGTATACGCAGACTCCCTCCATGGAATTTTTGATTTCAAAATGGCCCTACTCTACAATACACACACAACGGTATTTCAATTGATCACATGACTTCCTAATCAGGTTAAATTAGAGTTCCCGTAAAGATAGATAGATAACCCCTGGTTCTTTCAACCCTTCACTCTTCAGACTGCTTAGTGTGATTACTTAACTCAAAATCGATGCTCTACTGCTCTACACTTATCGCTCTGCATTCAAAGTAACACACTAGTAGTGCTATTTAGCCTGCATGGTCATATTTCTTACTTCTTTTTATATCTTGACTTCTCAAGCCATCGCCTGAGGTACAAGCACGTGGATTAGATACCCAACAACCCTTCCCTCATAAAATAGCAAAGGATTCTGCCAATTAGACATATCATTTGTACTTATGTTTGGCTTCTCTAACACCTTCAGAGCAACGAAACTTATCTTTAGATGCACGTGACTGGTTGCTTAGTAAGTCGAAAATACATGGCACGTGCTCTTGCACTCTAGCCCATGATCATAATCTAATCCCACCATAGCAGAGATCGACAGGTCCCATCGTCACGTTTACTTAATGACAGGGTTAGAGACGTTCTTTCGATTCATTGAGGATCGTCGACAAGGATTTGAGCACGTGGGCCATCTCGACAACTCAAAAGAAGCTTGAAAAGAGAGCTAGAAAGTAAACGCGATCCTTACAATATTGCAGGTGAGGAGGCCCGGTCCATCGTAGATACCATATGGCTCATATCATTTCATTGTCCTAGCCGACCTCGAAGCACATTGTACCCTACCATTGATCGCCTCTTGGATTTCCTATAAATCGGCGTCTTCCAGACTCATGTTTGTCGTCAATGCTTCTGCAGATATAATCTCCAATTGGCAACTCCGAGCAATTAATCTGTCATCTTTCAATATGCTTAGATTCGTCGTCACAATACTCTCCTCGCTGAGCATCTCCGCTCTAGCATCACCCGTCATCGAGACCCGGAATGCTTCATCATCCATTTCCCTCGCCGACCTTGCACTACAAAAGGTACTACAGGATGCCTCTCCAATTTTCGGACATTACGAGAAAAATGCTAGCAATACCTCGAAATGGATGAAGAAATATCCCGATTCCACAAAATTGGTCCATATGAACATCCCCGGAACACATGACACGGCAACTTGGAACTATTCTCTTGCCACCCAACAGTCTCTACTTGGTGTGACAACACTGGGGGATGAGACACCTGTTCCACCTGAGTATTACAGATGTCAAGACAGTTCAATCATCAACATGCTTAATTCCGGAATCCGAGTTTTCGATCTTCGTTTTGCCCTTGATGTGACCAATACCTCATTAGTCTTCTGGCACAGCCAAGCCCTCCAATCCGAGACCGCGACAGTAGAGGACGTCCTTTTCGGATTCTACAAATGGCTTGATGATCACCCATCTGAAGCCGTCCTCCTCTCATTTCAATATGAAGGCTCTACAACAGCCTATGGTTCCAATAGCGCCACAAACCAACTCCTAATTTTTAATACTCTCACTTCACCCGCGGCAAAGAAATACTTTGTACAAACCCAAAACGAACTTGGTACTCTTGGCGAAGCTCGTGGGAAAATCACTCTCCTCCGCCGCTTTGACCTCGATCAGCTTCCTGATTCCTACTCCGCCGCTCTCCCCGGGTTACACTTCCCGCCCGCTTTATGGACAGACAATTCCCCTGATATCTCGCTTGTTTACAACACTGCTCGAAATCTCACAGCCTACATTGAGGATTTCTATGAGATTGATTCACCGGTTGGTTCTGGTGCCGCACTAAACATCCAATGGAAATACAACGCCACTACTACTCATCTCTTGAAAGCAGCTACTCAGTATCCGGATAGTTTATTTTGGTCGTTCGCGTCTAGTGAATATGATACAGATATTCCGGCTGAAACACCAGAGATTATGGCCTTGGGGAATGGGACGGAGTCGACGCCTTTGGGAGGTGTTAATCAACGATTAGTACCATTTTTACAAGGCTTGAAGGGGAAGAGGGTGGGTATTGTGATGTTTGATTTCTTTGAGACACCAGAGAATTTAGTGCAGACGCTTTTGGATTTGTAGATAGTGATGAGTCTTCGGATAGAATTCTCGTTTAAAAGCCTTTATTTATTATTGTCTTAATCTTTATTCCTTATGCCGGCCATATTTTCAACTTATTAGCTCCTAAAACCCCTCGTTTAATCTTCTTTTAATCGCGTAATTTTATTCAATTCTTTTTATATATTACTTTTCCATTATTTTACATACAACCCAAATCTATGATATATACCTTCCAAATTATATCCACATCTCACCACTCCAAAAGATCTCATCCTATTGCTCGTCTATTCAACCTACGTATTCTATTATCTATTTAAGCCATTTCTTCCTATTAATCCCTCTTTTTTGAATGCTATTCAAATAGCATACTCTTCGCCCAGAATTACTAGGTTTCCTACCTATGGCATCTCACGATTCTCTTGAAAATCTATCAGCTTTTGGATTAGCTTCTTTCTTTGAGGGATATTAATACTTCTGTTTTTGACGATAGGTAATTTCATAGTAAACTAAATTATAGATATAAGGTATTTCTAGGCAAATTTGGGACAATTGGGCATCAATGAAGAGGATTTAAATACGTAGTCTATTGTCGCGCGAGAGCTCCTGTTTCGTCTGCTTAGGAGCAGAAATTCAGTATGTGCCGCTGCAGATCGATAACACGTTCGAATTGATCCTTTTGTACAATTGGTGAGTTTTGCGTTTTCGACCCCCACGCTTTGTATATGTAGGAACAACAAAGTATTTAGGGTTACAGCCGCCTATATTAACCATACTTCAATCTGTTTCAGGTTTCAGGTTTCTATTTAACACTCAATGCCATTCGATATACTTTACGTAATATACTTGTATTAATATCAGATGGAGATGAGGGCACGAATCATAAATCTAGTCGGGCGAGGCTTAGATCTGCATTGCAGCGCTGATCAGCCATTGCAATCCCACATTGCCTGATTACGCCTTCTTCTCTCCTGGTGCAATACGTATAGCAGGTACGCATAGTCCTAGAAGTGCTGCTGCGGAATCGGCATATGCTGACGCGGACGAGGCTTTATGAGCATGCCGAAAACGGAACGAAATGTTTGGATTGAACTTGGTTACATGTATGTATATATACATACATCTATGTCTTTTCTCGTCCTTCTTTGTAGGATTCCAAAGCAAGTACCGAAATCAATCGTCAATATCAAACACATCACACTTGTCCGCCCTCTTACTCTCGCAAAATATCACCAACACCTACTTTATAAAATCACCATGCGCCCCACCACCCTCCGAATCCTCTCCCTCTCGCTCATCGTCTCACCGGCCATCTCCGATCTCACCTGCGTCCCCAACCCCAACCCCAACGACGACATCACATACTGCTGCGTCGGCGAATTTTCCGGTCCCATTTATTCCTCCTTCGCAGCGTCTATCTCTTCCCAAGTAGCTTCCCTTTCGTCTTCTATCGCTTCCGTTGTTTCTTCTGTGAACTCTGAAGTTGCTTCTTTGACCGTCAGAGAAGAGGTGGTGGGGAGAGAAAAGGTAACGGAAATTGCGGTGCTGGAGAAGAGGGCCGTTCAGACGTTTGTTCCTACGAGTGGGCTGACTTGTGTGGGGAGCTCGTTGTTAGAGGAGAGCGCAGGGAGTACGGTTGTAGTTACTGCTGCTACGAGTGTTGGTTAGTTGTTCTTTCCTGTTTGGTGATGATGGGAATAAGGGGTGCTAATAAGATGCTATGTAGCGAGTGGTGCAAGTTCAAGTAGTGTAAGTTCGAGCGGTGTAAGTTCGAGTGGTGCAAGTGCGAATGGTGGGCCGGCAGCGATTGTGACCGCTGCTCCGGTGTGGGTTTTGGGTGCAGGAGCAGCTGCGATGGCGTACGGTGCTATGTGAAAAGGAGTCTCGATGGGAAAGGAGGATTTAAACAGACATGGAGTCTATCGATGGGGAGGTATGATAAATTGTTTATTACCGAATGTTATGATCCATGATTTACCTTGATGTTCTCTTTTATTTCCTACTGTGAGATTGTGGTCTATAATCTAGGAGCTTAATCGCCCTAGGAATATATTAGCAATTCAATACCCTATTAGCCATTATTTACGTTTTGTTGTAAGAAAGTCCAACTGGCGAATTGATTCCGTGAAGGGAGCAAAATATACCAAGACGTACTCCAAAAGAAATAAAAAATAATAATTATTCTACTTGGCTTCAAACTTCTACCAAAGGCGGCGTCAAAAAAATTGAATAATCTGAAGGCTAATGAGGCTGTTCAGGGCTCCAGAATGATTCGAGTCTTCAGTAGTCTTATTAGAGCCCTTTGCTACCCCGGGAAAAGGACTCGACTAGTTCGTTAGCTAGAGCCTACGCCTACGCCAACCAATTACAGCAATTCAAATTATATGCCAACCTACAAAATAGGTATAGCGTAATCTATGACTTCAAAGTCAAGGGTTTGTGCGTAAACTTCTGCTCTCTACAATACCGAATTGGCTATGTAACAAGTCTACCGATAATCCTCTGTAACATCCGATCCGGAAGTCTAAAAAGATTTTGACTCAACCACGCAACATCCTTCTTCTCCTTCAACATCAAATGTACGAAATTCGTTCCGCAAGAACCAAAGGCCTGGGAGTCTTCTCTCGAATATACATCCCCCGAGGAACAAGAATCTTCTCCGAACGCCCTTTACTAGCCATCACCCACACCCCCAAAATGCCAACGACATCTATACCGCATCCACATTACTCCCTTCCAACGACCGACGTAAACTCCTCTCTCTCTCTAGCCACATCACGCGCGAACTCTCTTTCATGAGATGGCGCCAAGCTCTTATCTACACACTCAAAGCCCTCACCTCCTCACTCGCCACCCTCTTCCATCCCACCTTCCAACCTCAACCTCAACCCCGTATCATCCCGCAACCACAAAATCCGCACATCCCTCTCAGAACATGTAGCAATCCTTCACATCTTCCGCAGCAACGCATTTTCGCTGGGTCCATCTTCACCAACATCTCAAGAATAAACCATTCTTGCATCCCGAATGCGCAGGGCAATTTTCATGAGGGCGAAGGAAGGTTTAATGTTCATGCAACGTGGGATATTCGGGTTGATGAGGAGTTGACGATCAACTATTCGCCTGAGGAGGGGGCATAGGGGGAGGGGAGGAGGGAGAAGTTGTTGCTTGGGTATGGGTTTGTTTGTGAGTTTCCGGCATGTGATTTGGGTAGTGTGGATGCAGGAGAGGGAGAGAAAGCTAGGGTGAGGATGAGGGAGATGTTGGAGGGGTATGTGAATGCTGTCGGTGAAGGTGGGGTAGAGAAGCCGGATGAAGAGTCAGGGATGATTGGGCTTTTATAAAGCTTTTGGAGAATGAGGGGACTGCGGGGAGGGAAGTGGCTGTTTTGTGAGTCGGGGTTTTCTTTGATGTGGTGAATTCAATGATGCTATGCAATATAGGTATTTTGAAGCTGCGAAGCTGAATAAGAAATTGGGAAAATTGGACGATGCGTTGAAGTGTGCCGAAAGGGGGTTGGGATCGGAATTGCTTGGGTACTGACCACAAGCATTACCAGGAGGGTTTGAAAGTTATAGAGGAGTTGAAGCAAGGTCTTTGATTCTATGGCTTCTTGTAGCATTTTAAAGGGATTTTTGCTTGTTTTGGTTTGTCATTCTGTTACGAGGAGTTTCTCAGGAGTTGCGGGATACTCATATCGCAGTCAAAAGAGGAATAATTGTCTTGATTTCATTACAATTAGATTTAATTCTCGTCTGCCTTGTAGTTCATTCATTTGCTACCAATCATCATATTAGTTGTAGAAAATACTTAACTTCATCCAAGCCAAATCTCGAAGCAAAACTTCCTTCACTCCAACCCTCGCGTCCATTTAATACGCATACCTCTCATCCGGTTCCAGATCCATCTCTCCTGGCCGAGTAATCGGCAGGAAAGGACTGCCCTTATCCTTAAATAGCTTCAATTTTGCTACTGTTTTGGGTCTTGTCTTGTTGATGCTATATACTTTGATCCGGTGACAGGATGAAGTCATATGAAGGACCTAGTTCCCTGGATTGATTGTCAGCTTTATGCTTCCATACAGAAAGAAGAAGAAGCAAAGCGTATGAAGATAGAGAAGGACAGGGGAACAAGCAAGCGCTTCTAACATAAGCTGGCTGAGTATTCATAGCATTACTCCAACACACCATAATCTCTAGCCACCCCTCCGTATCAACCGGCAAGTCCATCCTCCACGCATAAAAACATTTATCCCTCATTCTATCATACGGAATCTCGTAACACTTTTCCCCCATCACACCCGGAGTGGGAAATATCAACCACCACTATATGCCTCGGTCACATAACATATTTAGTCTTATACTCTATAGTTTATTGCTTATGCGGGTGCATCCATCAGAAACAAAGAACTAATTAGAATAGGGATGTTAGATGGTTTCTTTATATAATACTTCTATTGGATCACCCGAGATTTGGCTAGTTGGATTCAACTAGGGTCAGCACGATACAGGATCAATAGTTCTGTAGTATGCTTTGTGATTGTCTTGTTCTTAATAATAAAGGTGAAGCAGAGTTATTTACATGGCTACCGCCTCAATAAGCTTAGCCAATCATATGCCTTCCGTAGTTGCTCTATTACCCTTACCATCCCAACAATTTCCTTGAGATCTCGACTTTAATATGATAGTCATTTCTAAAAATTCATCAGTAGAATTAACATCTGCTCTCAAGCTCACAAATATGCAGACATTGCAAACAACAACCCCCCCGCAATAAACTTTTCAAAATCGATGACCTCCTCACATCCACGTCATCAATTTCTTTAAAACTCACCCTATATAATATCCAACAAGCCAGGGTTGGTTACATACGACCACAAACAACTGAAAAATGGGCTATTTACGAATTCGTTCGTGCGTGTGTTGTGGATGGAATTGGTTTTTCGTTTTTGTTTTTGTTTTTTTTCTTTGAAATCAACTACTAATATTTGAAAAATAGGGGATGGCAAACGCTTTCGATTAAGTCAAATTTATAGTGGCTAGAGAAGAGAGAAACCAAACGCTGCTTTATCAAGTCTCTGATCGTTTGGCGCTGCTTTATGTATAATAGCAAAAATTTACCAAATTACATCCCTTTAATACAACAAATAACTCTGCCAAAGATGTTCTCAGCGTAAGTACATATATATAATTTCTGCACTCACGCTAATTTTGTACAGTTCATCAAAACGTTGAAAGACAAAGGCCTCGCCATGGCCAAGAGGCAAAAGCATTGCGGATATTTTAGATGTTACGTCGTTGTTAACTTCCGCCATCCGCGTTGTCGTCTACAACTCAGTTTTGTATTGTTGTTATTGATATACGCTGGTTATGTATGTGGCGTAGGAGTAGGTTTCGCGAACTTTCCATAGGCACGTTTACGCGGCAGCACTCTGGGGCCCGAGCGCTGCTTCTTGTCTTTTCCCACATCAGCCACAGCTAATCGAGCTGCACCAAATCGAAAGTCAACATTGGATCCAGGAGATGGAAGATCCGTTCAGTTCATGCCTTCCGTCTAACCAAACTAACTCCACGTTCTCCTCTCCACCATGGTGACATTCACTCGTTTCTTACTGCTCAATCTCCACCTGCTCTCTCACGTCTACGCCAATGAAGAATCCACGAGCGAAGCCGTGAAATGGCTCGAAGCAGAGAGAAGCGTGCTCGTCCATCTCGCGACCCCTGATCTATACTTCTGTACGTCTGTTCTGAAGCTTCTAACACGTCTTGCTCTGGTGTCTCGGCATTGGACGCCTTACGAATCTACTATCATCCTTTTCGTCTCTTCCCTCTTGAAGCGATGCTAATGCGAAATGTGGAAGAAGGGAACCAACGCGACCAGATCGCAACGCACTATCCCGGCGCCTTTATCTTCAACTTCACACTCACCCCCGACAACCGCACCCTCCTCTTGAACGACGAACCCATCCTGCCCCGCGCACACCCACACATCCCAACCCCCCTCCGCGCCTATCAGACAGGAGAAACCGCCACCGATTTCGCACACCGAGTCCGCACAAATTTCTCGGGAGCCCCTGTGATGGATTTAGACTACTATCTCGAAACACCCGACACAACCTCAGGAACCTCCATCTACAACACGAAATACAACCCACGTCTCCGACTTGACATCCTCCGCGCCAGCATGCCCACCTACCCAGGCTACAGCACACCTCTCTTCTCAAATTCACAAAACCAAATCTGGGTCTGGCTCGAAGACCTTTCTGCGCACCCGCCAAAAACGCTCTATTCCAGCATAACCTTCAGAATCAGACGCGTGCAAGTCGACAGACGCTGGTTAGACGCTGATTCTCAGAGTACGACCACATACAAAACTCCAAAGAGTCTAAAAACATGCCACATCTGGTCCTGGCTCTGTGCTGATATCGACAAATATCCGTATTACGAGTATATATATCGGGAGAATTTCGATCAGTATGGGAAGAAGGGCTCGATGAGGCATTTTTGGACTACGAGATGGGGCAATTTGGTGGGGTTGATGGGGGTCGAGCAGGCGATTGTGTGGTTGGCTGTTTGTGGGAGTATGGTGCTTTCGCTAGCTGTTTATGTTGTATTTAGGGGTGTGAAGAGTGTGGTTAAGGTGTATCGGAAGAGGGTTCAAGAGGTGGATGAGTGGGTTGCGGATGAGGAGGTTGAGGGGTTGTTGAAGAATGATAGATATCTCGAGGATTTTGGGGAGGTTGTTGCTGAGGGGAAGGGAGGTGAGAAGACTAGTGTCGAGGAATCTCTCCCTCCCCCTCCGTATATTCCGATGAAGACAGAAAAGAGCTTGACCTCGTGAAGTCACGAACGACAATTTTGCTCTGCAAGATACCTGTGTATTACTACAAGTATTTGGAAGCTGTAATATTTTTGTATCAATTATCAAGACTAAGAACCATTTTATTTTAGGAAATTTATCTCGCCTTTTGTTGGATTATAGTCATTAAAGAATTCTAACAATATTGCATTTTGTCACGAGCATCACGGATGTGGTGATCAATATGGCTTCTATATCGAGAAGACTAAAGCTAGAGAGGCGAGAGGCTGAAGGCCGGCCGACGACTAAGTACAGGAAGAGGCCTGAGAGCCTCTTAGCATAGGCTAGAGCTTACTGTTATAGTTATTAGGTGATTACTAATGGCGGTAAATACCGAATATCAATAGGGATCCTTGATTGCTTATTTTGGAGGAACCAACCCATGTGGCGCATAACACAGCACTCCCTGGTTACCACAAGGCTGAAAAATATTTTTCAGCATCGTGGTGAGGCCCGTAAACCCAGATCAAAGTGTTATATGAGTTTGAAAGGCGCAAAGAGCTTGTGGTGGTGCTGTAGGTCGAGGGGTTCTATTGTACTTCGAATTGACGCCCTTTGCAATCAGGCGCGACGGCGACGGCGACGACGACGACGTGATCGTAAATTTCAGAGTAGCCGGGATTTAGACTGTTCAGGAGTGGTCACACAACATAACTGATACAAAAATCCTGGAATTTTTAATGGATTCACAAATTTAGAATCAATTGAATTCAAAGTACCAATAGCTTGTCTCGTCACGGGGTGCGTCTCTCGATGTAGGGATGCACGTTAGCGGCGTTTTTATACTAGACAACAAAAAGTTAGCAATTGTTTGTAAAATCATTAAGGAAAAATTAAGAGAAATTATACCTGGTTGTGAGGTCCTGATGTTTGGTTACTTGGATCTTGCTGGGAAGACGGCGTATTAGAGAAGGAATTCATAGCCTCTTGACCAGAATGATTCCAATTGGGAATACTTTCAAGAGAGGGTGGCTGTGAAATGAGAGTTGATAAATGCAATTGGGAACCTAGCTGTGACGAGAAGGGAGGATGGCTGATGATAAAATTCGAGGTTTCTTTGTCAGAACCATTTGAGATGCCATGTTCATTAGCCCTTATCCACTGTATCACTCGTCTCTTACCTATTCAAATATTATGTATCTTCACGACCACGCAACGAATCTCAAAGACGAAGTGCGGGACTTGCTGTTATTTTTCCCATTAGAATATGGTGATGCATCTGGGACTGAAAAGAGCATTCCCTGCCATATTGCATATCCGCTTCTGCGGTCGATGCTTGTGTATCTTGATGCGGAGTCGAACACACATGGCGAATTGCTGGATTTGACAACCATCTTTTGTATTACAACACACGACGGCGCGAATTCTCAACTATGCGTTCTCAACAATTCAAACCTACATGCGGATAGACAATCTGAACGAACGGCAAGCACGCTTAATACGATAAAAGAGAGGACACGGCTAAAAGGACCCAGCATTACCGCCAAAGAGTTAAACGACGGAAGCAACGCAAGTCTGTTCTATGTTCTTGCAACTTTAATAATATACTTACTAATCTAAAGAGAACAGCTTGCCAGACTCGCTCTTGAAAATTACGAATAATAGCCGTACCAAAGCTTTGTTAGACACCCCTCCCCATTATCGACATTACTTCTTCCGATATTTAGTTCGCAGACCTTAGTTAAGCATCTGAGTTGCTACGCGTCTTTCTAGTCGAGAGCTATATCAGTGGACACATCCCAACACATGAAGAACTTTACGATATTATCAACAAGCTCAAGCTAAAAGATAGAGCCGACTTCAAGTATATGCTGGAGGACTCTCCTCAAAAGGATTCAGGTTCCTTTGCTATGAATATACCAGTGCCTAGCAGCTATATGAGAATAAACCTCCCAAATACTTTGCCTCACGAGATTGTGAATCAAGCAGACCTCGAACGCATCACGATGAATATCGCCAACAAGGGTTCCTATGTTAATTGGCATGTCGATATGGGAATAGCGGGTTCATCTGCAACTGCTGGAACCTGCGAGAAGACCTGGCTCTTCGCTGAGCTAACCCAGCACAATTTTCAGGAATTTATGAAATGGCAACGATTTGCCATGCGCTCATTCGACGAACTTCTTATGGCACTTGAGAAGGTCTTTGTGCTCCGCCAGGCACCAACAGAGATTGTATGGATCCCTCCCGGTGCTATACATACGACCTTTACGATTAGTCCTGGGTTCCTTTATGGAAATAACTTCCAAATCCGGCCCAGTATTGATATGATGAGTATGGGTTTCATAACCGTCTTGGATGATAAGCAGATCACAGATCAGATGATAGTAGCTGATAAATACATTGAACATCATTTACAATGGTACTCTGAAGTTGCAAATGCTCGCATTGTCTTGGTTTTGTGACGAGAAGATTCGCACAGTTGCGTGCGAGAGAAAGTGGTTGAAGAAATTCATGCATTTGATGGATGCGTGGGTAGGATGTTTTGCTCTATGGGGACGAGTAAATGGGCCATATCATTGCGGATTTCTTTTTCATTATGCAAGAATGGCTAGAAAATGAGCTATAACAAGTGGCTGCCTGCATCCAATTTTCATGTTGTTGATACTAGTAAGGAAAAACAAAACAATGTACACGTCTCCAGCTCCTAAGTCTCATCTCAGTCTTTTCCTATAGCTATTGAGCTCAAGATTGCTTCTCGACACCACTTCGGCCTATGTTCCTACCCCACTGCGCAGATAGACTCATTGGAGATAGTCCTACTATTGATTCCCTCCTACTGCTGATGGATCCATTCCGCTTTAGTGCGTTGCTCTACTTCCGCCATACGTTTATCTGCCTCTTGTCGGCTTTGTCGCTCGTGTTCTGCCCGCTCATCTGCCTCTTGGAGTAACTGCTCCGCGCAAAGTCTGAGTCTCTTCTCGACGATATAGTCTGAATATGGTATTGTTGTTAAATGGAACGAAAACGTGAGGATGCACAAACCCACTGCCACATTCCTAAAGCAACGCATGTTTTCTCGAGAAAACATGCAGAGACCTACCCAAAAGCCCGGTGAAACTGAGGAAGATTTCCAGACTCGATTGAATGATTGGCAACAAGATCAGCACGAGTGCAATATGTCTGTCCCTTCTTTGCCGCAAGATTTGACGCCGCCAACGTTAACTATGCAGCCACAGTTTGACCATTTTCTAACCTCTTGTTTACACATATTGGAATCGACGGGTAACAGCGTAAGCCTATATGGGACTGTCAGTTCGGCTCAAAGAAAGACACTGTAGTATGCAGGCGTACAAGTCTTTTGGAACAGAGCTTTGAAACTAGGAAGAAATGCTTTCCAAGCTACACAGCAGGCACTTGGCCCACACAGGGCACACAATCACACGATTTGGGGGGGTCAGGGTCTTGGGAGTTTTGGAGTTGCGGGAGCATGGAAGGGGCGATTTGGACGAGAGAGAACGTTGTTGGGAAGGGTTTTCCCTGTGAGGACCAGGGGGGTCATGGAATCACGGTTGCTGAGGCCAGCGGAGTTGCAACATGACTTCATTGTGGCCGTAGCCCATCAGGTATCTAGGGACCGCAGACGCAGGAGGACAGCTGGTCGCCGAGTCAGAGCCTTATACCAAAGTCACAAACAAAGCACTTCTGTCAACGGATATGTATATATGCGTAGATAGAAGCCAGACCGCTCAGTGGAGGAGGTTGCTGGTCAGACGAGTGTGATGAAGTGAGGTGCGTCTCCTGAGGTAGACGCAGTTCCGCAACTGGTGCCAAAGCTGGGTCATTCCGGCATAGCTGTCCAAACGGATGGCTGGAACCGTGTATGAATCAATCAACTCACGAAAGAACTCTCATCCTACAGGTCCTTGATGTGTCTAACAGCCATCGGCCTGGTGAATAATAGTCTCTATTATGAACTAGCAACTTGTATTTCTCTGCTCTTTGCACCTGCACAGTGGCTTCGACTCACCCTACCACCTACCACAACTCACCAAGCGATGTCTGTCGACTATCACCTCAAGCACTACCCATTGCGAGTGCTGCTCAGGTGGGTGTTTGCGTGAACCTCTGTTTTCTGTGTACCGCCTTGTGGAGGTGTGCAAAACTTTCGCCCTGGCACCTCCGTAAGCTAGCCAATCGAGTTGTCGTTGCCCACTCTCTCCTCCACCAATTAGAAGCGGCGAGCCTTTTTGCGCTTGCTCGATCACCAACCGCCCTCGCTTCTCAAATACTGACCATCCCTCTTCCTATATCCCACCCACTCCCGTCGCTATTTTATATCACCATTCGCATATTAAGAATCACCGCCGCGAAGGAAGCCGTAGAAATATATATCACAATGTCAGTGACTGACGCTCGCGTCCCCCCACCCTCTGTCTGCCAGAACATAGATCACTCGACTCTTCCAGAGTCCCTAAGGGCCCTACCTCCTCGTCCTGACCTGTCTGAATACCCATCATTTCCAGATGACAAACTGGCATCCTTTGGGGGGCATGGTACTATTGAAGCTCGGCAAGTAACGCGCATTCTTGAGGATGCCGGAATTCCGTGCTGCGTTTGCGGGGTTGGCGCACTGATGTATTACGGTGCTGGGCGAGTAAGAAGTGTAAGTGTAGCGCTGCCTAAAACTGGCCCTTCTTGTCTGGAATTTGCGTGCTAATTGTCTTTGTATTTGCCAGGATTGGGAAATCTGCGTACCCTTTGAGCTAAAGGAGAGAGCTGAGGCGCTGCTGAAGTCGGACAAGTATATAGACGCGTACATTTCTCTACCCCCTTGGCCATATATAGAGTTGGGATCCCTTAGTCATACTTATACCCGTTTCAAGTCCACTAGAGTTTCTTTCTACTTTGTCTTGGTTCCGTCGAAAGATATTCATCTTCCCTGCGAACCCCAAAGCTTTCAGCGAAGTCATCACAATCTACCTTACCCTAAGTTGGATGTATTGATTCAGAGCTTCCTCGAAACCAACAACCACGTGTCTTTGGCTGATGCCATTGATGGTAGCGACGTGTCCGAAGCATGGGGTGTCCAAAACCTTGACCTGGAAGGCGAAGTGGACCTGGAGTGGGCGGAATGGAAGAACAGGTTCATACTTGAACACGCTGGGAGAGCATCTATCTTTGGCTTGGTTCCAACACAATATGTTAAGAAACGTGAGCTATGGCAGTTCATGGTTAGGAATAAAGGGGGCAGGCGAGGGTGGACTCAGCCCACAGAGCTGTTCGCCACGCGCTTTCGACTACATGGTGACTCTCCGCCATGGCTGGAGAAGAGAGATTGTTGCTAGAATAATAATGCCTTCACTACCTCGGGACAATTTATCAAATGGATATCACATGTTTTCCTCCCTACATGTTTTACCGTCATAACTGCCAAGAACTAAAACAGCTGTTTAGACTATTCCCCTGGATACAGGCGACCCCAAAAAAGTTTCCCTTGGCCTAGCCATAGAATAAAGGATGGAATTTGCATAAGGTTGTATAATACGCAACCAAGTCGACAAGGAGTTCTAGTTGCACTTAATAGTGAAAGTACAGGCTGCCATGACTGGTACGAGGGCAAGACGAGGAGAGTTTATAGGGAAGAGAACCTATAAAGCAGAGTATTTCATAGCATCGCTGCAGTTAACGGTCAACAGCAGTTATAGAACTCTAAACTCCCCTACCACTTATTGGTACTTGTTATATAAAAACGGTTTCCGACATCTAAGAAGTAATAAAATATAAGAGTAAAGTTGGAAACTCGTATCTGGTTTATATATATTGAAAATAGAGGAACTGAGAAAATAGAAATTGTTTTCAAGATCGTAATTTTCAATTAGAATGAATATATTACGAAAAAGAAGGTTGAGCATCAAATTTGCCGAATTACGCTAAAAAATGTATTTATTGGTATATAAGCTCAAAAAGGTCATTCCCCGCCAACCAATAAATTCTCTTTAGCTTTAGATTCTAAGGATTAACAAAAAGGCTATTTATAATATAATATAATATAATATAATATGAATATTAATTTTAAAAATAAATTAAAGATGATTAAGGCTAAGAAAATAAGACAAAATATTTATCTCTTATTATAACGATTATTACGAAAGGTGTGAGCGATGAGAGTTACCCGTATAAGTGCCGACCCTGGGTAGTTTGCGGTTGTTATGAGTGAGTTGTTATGAGTGAATAGAGGGGGTGTTTCTGCTATTGAACGCTACCGCCCTTGACGGCGGCGGGATCGTCGCAAACCCAACGAGAATGTCTTGGGGGATCACCACCACGACGACGGGTCATCCTGACTGATGCACGAAAAGAGCTTATTAATGCTTCGTTTTCTTGAAATAGTTCTTGCTCTTGTCGTCGATACTGTTCATATTGTGCATCTTGCTGGGCGGCAGAAATATCAAGCGTGGGGTAATGCCTTCTATAGACAATGTCTGAATTGTGATGCTGATGCCTTGTGCTTTCTCTGCTTCGGCCTCTATTGTCTCTGGGTTGGCTTCTACTCCTATTGCCCGTGCGCTCATTTCTGGGCAATCTTTCGTTATTATCTGCAGGGCTTAGCATTAGTAAGGGGTTGCAGTTGTATGGTGGTACGTACTGGGAGGTAGACTTTCTGCCCTTGATTTGCCTGTGCTGGAATTATTTCTATGGTGTTTTTCCTTATCGTCTCCAGATGGCTCCCAAGCCGGAGGCTCATCATAATACAAAGGGTACCCCGCGGATTGTGGGTCTTCCCCGTATTTTCCTATATACTTTGGCGATCCAAATACGTTAAGATCAGCTGTCTCACGACGCAACATTGCCGCTGAAATTTCTGCCAATATTATCTCTTCCTTTATCTCTTTCGAGTTTCTTCGGTTCTGCATTACTTCTATTATTTGGTAAGGAATTATATCTGCTATAAATATTAAGAGATTAATTTTCCATATATACATACCTTCTTCAAAGTTCTCCATTTCTATATTTTTATTAGTAAATTAGATTTACCAGTTTCAAGGTCAATTCCTATACGTACCTTGGACAAGCATCGCTGTTATTTGATTAGCAAGATTAGATTTATTAGTATAAATAAAGGAAATTCCTATATATATATATATATATACCTAGTTTATGTGCTATTATTAGAGTTAGCAAGATTTAATATATAGATATAAAGAGATTGAATTCTCTATATTTACCATTTTCCTCTTTGGCGGCTGCCTGCGTTTTGGTATATTCTTCCATTTCTTTGCAAGATTAGATTAATAGATATAAAGAGTGTGAATTATATATATACCTTTTTTAGCTGCTGCAATGCTTTCCTTCAATTCCGCTATTGTTTATTTAGTAAGTTTGAATAAATAGGCATATAGAGTGAAGTCTTATATATACCTATTCGTCGTTTATAATTCTTACGTCTAGTGGATACCCGATCTATATATGAAAATTAGCTATCGATTGATAATAGTCAAGAAGTTAAAGAACTTTACCCCAAACTCTACGCGCGGTCCCTAATATATAATCTATTTTAATTAGTTATTAAACTTTCAAGATAAGAGAGAACTTACGTCGAACCCTTCTTATATGATGTGACGAACGTGGGAACGAGACAGAGCAGTTCTTGGATTCTTTATAAGATTCTAAACTAAAGAGAAAAAGAGAGAAGAGGAGAGAGATAAGCTCTTTGGGCTCCTTATATAAGTATAGAGGTTTTAGGGGTAACTAGGATCTGCTATATTTCTTAACCTAATGTTGAGATATGTAATTTACCAAAGTATGCTAATCCTAGTATTGTGTTACGAACCGGATGGTTGTAAGCACGTGGTGTTACGATGTATGATCGTAAGCACATTGGTCATCATATAATGGTCACGTAGGTGGGTCAATAGATCGATTACCAGATTGTCGGGATCGCAACCCTTTAACCCTATATATAATGGCACGGTAAATTAATAGATCAAAAATGCAGATCTTAACCCTTTAATCCTTTAATCCTATAGGGATATATAAAGGACTATATAGATATATACTTATTATAATAGATAAAAGTTTTATATTTATAATATTATTTAATTATATTTTTAAATTAGATATACTTTATTATAGTCTTAAATTTATTTTTTCTATTTTCAGAATAATATTATATAAATTTCTAAATAATTAATTAAATTATATTATATATAATATTATAAATATTCTTATTTTAAAATTAATAAATTTATATATATTTTTTCTATTAAAATTAATATTATATTAAAATCTATAAAAAATAATATTAATAGAATTTTTATAATATTAGAATTAATAATATTATATAT